>JAXRKP010000012.1:382049-559549 GCA_037039925.1 Doris montereyensis
TTAATCAATGTGTTGTTTCTCACTACCTTAATCAATAGTTTGTTTCTCCTACCTTAATCAATATGTTGTTTCTCACTACCTTACTCAATGTGTTGTTTCTCACTACCTTAATCAATAGTTTGTTTCTCACTACCTTAATCAATATGTTGTTTCTCACTACCTTACTCAATGTGTTGTTTCTCACTACCTTAATCAATAGTTTGTTTCTCACTACCTTAATCAATATGTTGTTCCTTACTACCTTAATCAATATGTTGTTTCTCACTACCTTAATCAATATGTTGTTTCTCACTACCTTAATCAATATGTTGTTTCTCATTACCTTACTCAATATGTTGTTTCTCACTTAATCAATACTTGGTTTCTCGCTACCATAATCAATGTTTTCTGAGATTTTACTCTTATTCTTCAGATCCACCTGCATCCATTGTTTTGTTTTGTTCTTTCTTTCTTTCTTTATCAGTTCCCATTCTACGTTTCGGTGTATGGGTTCATATGCCCAAGACGATCCTTCTCCAGGATGCCCTGTCCTGACATTTTCTGTTTCCTTCCCCAAAAATGTTTTTTTCTAGTCTTCAATTCCTCTTTTATATCTTCTTCTCATTTTCTCCGAGATCTGCCGTTTGGTCTTTTGCCTTGGATTTTAGCACTGTATACTGATTTAGTTTTTGTATTGTCATTTATTCTGTTTATATGCCAAAACCATCTCAATTGATTTGTTTCTATCTTAGTTTTTATGCCATCTGCTTTGATTTGATCTTTTATTGTTGTGTTTCTGAGTTTGTCTCTTTTAGTTTTCCCTACTACTCTTCTTAGATATTTCATTTCAGCTGCATGTACTCTACTGTATTTCTCTACTGTCTAAAGTCCAAGTTTCGCTGTCATAGAGGAGAGTAGGACAATAAACTGTATTGTATATTGCCATTTTGGTTTTTGTTCACAATTCTTGTTTACCTACAAATGCCTTTCCTAGATGGTTATATATTGTATTTCCTTTTTTGATTCTCTGCTGATTTCTTCTCTCAGTTTTCTCTCTGAGTTAATCATTACTGCTAGGTAAGTGTAGCTGTGAACTTGTTTTAAATTCTTCCTGCCCAATTTAAGATTTTGTGTTTTAGCTGCCCTAGTTACTAGCATTGTTTTGGTTTTCTTTGCATTTACTCTCATTCCTCTTGTATGTAGTTCATTGTTCATAATGTTGATATTCGACTGAAAGTCACCTTCTGATTTTCCAAACAGAACTAAATTATCGGCAAATGAAAGCATTGATACATTTAGTGGTTTGAGCTTCCACATACCTACATTCATTTTCTTCATTTTTGAGGATGCCTTTGCGACTGAATCCATAAATGTGATAAACAAAAGAGGACTTAGGACACTGTCTTACTCCTATATCTACATCAAATTCTGCAGATATGTTTCCAGCTACTCTCACTGCACATGTTGGTTTATTGTGAAAACTTGTAATGGCTTCTATCAAATTTTGCTCCTCATTGTGCTCCATTAAGGAATGCCATAATTTGCCCCTCCTCATAGTGTGAAATGCCTTTTCCACGTCTATAAAACACGGGTGCAAATCAATGTTTCTCTCAAGGAATGTTTCTATTATTTGTCTAATTGTAAATATGTGGCCCCGCACACCTCCCCCTGGTCTAAATCCACTCTGACACTCTTCAATCTGATCCTCCACTCTTTTCCCGTTTCATTTCCAATTTCCAGCATCCTGGCATACACCTTTCCTAGCACGCTAAGCAGCGATATCCCTCCACAGTTTGAGGATTCCATAGTTGATCCTTTCTTATGTATTGGTACTACCGTGCCCTTTTTCCAGTCGTCTGACACCCGCCTGGACCTCCATACTTGTTGACACACTGGATGTAGTAGTTTGTCTGCCTCTCTACCTTGGTTTTTAATCATTTTTGGATAAACTTGATCTGCTCCTGGAGCTCACTTTTCTCATAACTGTTTGGATTTCTTCCATTGATATATTTACATCTTCAGCTGTTTCCTCTGGACCACCCGTTACTCTTACTAATTGATCTTTACTTCTTGTTTCATACGTTCTGGAGGGATTATGTAATTGTTGAAAATACTTTCTCCGCATTTCCATGATTTGGCTGTCTTCTTTCATTATTTCTCCTTTGGAATTCTTAATTTGTCGTTTCGGGCATGCTTTGGTCTTTCTCATACTCTTCATTGGCCCCCCAGAACAGCTTTTGATTTCTTTGATAGCTTTCTTGAAATCTTTGTCCAAACTCTTTCCATTGTTCCCGTTTTGCTTTCCTCACTTTCTCTTTGGCGATAGTTCTTTCATTCACGTAATCTATACTATCCTCTGGTCTCTTTGTTTGCAAGTATTTCTTCCAGGCATTCCTCTTTTCTTTGATTTTAGTTTTGACATTCTCATTCCACCATGCTATTCTCTTCCCATCTCCTTTAACCTGTTTCCTACCACATATCTCTTCAGCACAACCGAGGAGTGTTTCCCTATACATTTGCCACTTTTCTTCCATTGTGCTATCATTCAGATCCATTTGTTTTTCACTGATAAATCTTTCTATCTCAGATTGGTAAATCTCTTTTACTATTGGTTTATTTAGTTCCTCTTTTTGAACTTAGTAGTGTTGTTATCTTTCCTTTTCTGTTTGTTTTCTTCAGTCAGTAATCTCATTTTGGCAATCACTAAGTGATGATCACTAAATATTTCTGCTCATCTGTTTACGCTTACATCCAATGAACTGTACAAAAGGGAGCTGCTAACTACCATATTAGTCTATCATTTACATTTACACCTGTCTTCATCCACTCTTATATATTTGTGGATATCTTTATGAGGGAAAAAAGGTGTTGGCTACTTTCATGTTATTCTTTAGGCAAAAATATATTAGTCTCTCTCCATTTGGAGAACTTGTTGTCTCTCCTTATTTACCTATTACTCCTCTTGTTGTTTCTATATTGTTGCCTACTCTTACGTTTAAATGTCCTAAAACCATTAATTCCTGTTTGTGTTTAAGATTATCTGCAACTATTTGTAAATCGTTTTCGAAGGTATCTTTTCTTCTTTAGTGGCGTCTTCGTTTCGTCCATAAGCTAATAATAATTTAATTTCTCTTCCTTTTTTTTAAATATTTACCTCTAATAGCCGTGGACTTATAAATGTCCAGCTTTCTAGTAGCTTTTCATGCTTTTATGCACTAGGAGACCTACTCCTGCTCTAGCTCTATCTTTGACATCCACTCCTGAGAAGATTAAAATATTATTTGGTCCTACATTTTCCATCCCTGCCCTCCTCTCCCTGCCTCCGTAATAGCCAAAATGTCAACTTTGATTTTTTTGTTTACTTCTTCAACTAACCCTAACTCTTTTCCATTCATTGCCCTAACATTCCATGTTCCAAAAATCACAGTCCGTGTTCGTTTCCATTTTCGTCGTTGAAAGGTCAAGCCAGGTATAATACATTTATTTCTCTGCATCAGTTAGGTTTTGGATGAGTAGGGGATTAGCCCACTGTACCCTAGGTATATGGTGAGGCTGCCACCTTGAGGCCCCCTACCAGGTCTTGTTATTTTCTGTCAGGGTTAACTCCCTTAGCCTTTGATCTTTCAAGACCAGCCTGCAAGGCAGCAGGTTGTTATTTTCTTCATAATGTGCTAATCTATTGATCCATTTCAAAACTTTATAGATGTCCTTTAATCAAATGCATACTTATGTTATTCTTTATCTTTATCTTCATTCTTCAGTAAGTAAAGAGAAAATAAATTGATTTGGGGGGGGGTGAAGTTGTAAATTATGTGTACCGGTACAAAGGTACATCAATAAAGATTTAACGTGTAAAGATTGTAGCATATGGTCATGTGGACAATAATAAAATTGAACATAAATTCAACACCGTCTTTACAAATTACATTTGTACACTGTCAAGTTCATTAACTCTGGCATATTATTCGAAGTGAGCAAGAAAAGGAAAAACCTTTACTTTTAACAATTAGACACACACGAATAAAAACAAACGTTCTTACCTCTCTAAACAGGGCAAAAGGTTAAATGTATAGTTTTCTTCCTTTATTCCAGATTCAGACTTGTAAGAAGTAAAAGAAATGTATCCCGATTTCATGTTCCTTCGACTTGTCATGCTGAAAGTGTCATTTTAGTTCCTGTTTTGTAAGAGGGTGGCGCCCTCTTCATGTTGCCCATTTTACCTCTTCAAAAGCACATTGAGCGGTATGAACAAAATGGGTTCAGCTGACAGGCACTTTGTCATTGCCTGCTACAAACCCAAGAATATAAAATGTATGTTCTAGTTCTACGAGGCATTCATGCGAGAAGTCCCTCCTTTGTCGCAGAACTGTGTCATGATCTGCCTATCGTATTCTTTCTTTTCTTTGCTTCGCTCATTTTTAAATTAATAAACTGATCATAAGAAAATGTTTCAAGTTTCTAGAATCGAGAGAGAATAAAGGGTTTGTGAAACATTAAATATTGGGAAATAACAATGATATAAAAAAAAAAGTGGAGGTTGCTGCTGTTTACCGAGTTGTGTTTTGTACGAACGAAAATGTCTTCTCCTTGGAAAGAGAGCTCCATAGGTTAGTCTCTATGCCCAACATGGCGACGTTATTGAAGGTGGTAAGTCGACAAGGTCGGCATCTCAGAGCTATTGCTCGACTGACTCGATCTGAGGCTCCTGTAGTATCAGTGTTGACGCAAAAGGCCTTGATATCAACATCTGGAAGAAAAAGATGTTACAGGAACAATTGAACCGATGGAAAAATCAACCGAACTTAAACGATTGACCGAACATTTTGAAAATACTGACAAGGACAACGAAGAGGTCAATCTAGATTAGATCCAGATCTAGTTTAGGGATTGATCTAGAGCCACATAATTTAATTATAAGATCTAAATATCTAGAGTTAGCTCAAGATTAGGGAGGACTTCCATAGTCGGGGTACCACCCAAGGGACATAAAAGAAAGAGGACAGAAAGAAAGTAAAATAAAAAGGGTCAGCGCTCTGCTCCTATTCGAGTATTCACAAGCATGACGGATAGACTTTGCCTCTATATAATATACTCCATCCGTCATTAATTCTAATGATGAAAGGAGCTCGTACCTCATTCGGTTCGCCATTAAAGACGGATGGACTTTGCCACTAGTGCGGGTGTCTTGTTTTAAATTATTATGGCAGGTTTCACAAAGGCTGTGATTATTCTCCGCCGGGCGGAGAGTAACCAACTTTGGTTATTTTCCGCCGGGATTTTTCAAGCTGACCTTTGGGGCCTAGACAATAGGTCAAACTTTATGCGGGCTTTCGTTAATCGTCGTCAGTTTTCTGAGCCTGGTCGAGACATTTTGTCTGGTTTGTTTCGCAAACTCAGGATTTTTTATATTGCACTCAACTATTAAAAATAGCGGCTCTTTTGCAGGCCCCACCACCTTGGCCCCCAGAGGCAGGCGACAAGGTCGTGATAGCTACACGCGATTTCACCGGCTTGGATTGTTTAAACGTAGATCTACCTCCCCTTTCTCACACGTGATAAACTCGCCTAAAAATGGAATGCGCGGAGTGTAGTTGTAACATTACTAGGCCTACATGTAGTACATGCTACCGGGTTGTTTATCATTGCATGCACTACGTTAAACGTTTATATTAAATTGGTTTTTTTCACTCGCACGCGTGTGTGTATGAGAGAGAGAGTGTGTGTGTGTGTGTGTTTTAGTATTTATTTAGTGTATATGCAGCTCGTGCCAATGCTCTTGCCTTATCTTTACCCTTGGAACGATATGCTATGCGGATTTAAATTGTACATTACAGTAGTATAGTCACTATTAGTGCACTACATCGTACACAGTAGATACACATCATGTAAGGCCTACAACAACGTCGGTGACGGAAGCGGGAGACAGAGAGAGACAGACAGACAGAGACAGAGAGGGGGGGAGAGAGAGAGAGACACACAGAGATAGAGAGAGAGAGAGAGAGAGACAGACACACACACACACACAGACACAGAGAGAGGGAGAGAGAGAAATAGAGAGACCACAACAGTAGAAAACCCGCGGAAAATAGACAAAAGCACGTGAGATCACGTCACCTTTCGATAGCGAGACTACGGCAGTAAAAGCGGAAAATAATCAAATTTGGTTATTTTCCGAGAAAATAGTCACTCCCTTCACAAAAATTGGCCCCAATGATAACTTGAACCCTTCAATTCATCTTTCTCAAAGTCTAATTGATGAATCTTCTTAACATTCGGTCCCTGTAAGCTTTGACATCGCAGATATAAAAAACATAATATTGTGAAATTTGCTTTCAATTTGTGTTTTGTGAATATTTTTTTGGGTGCGAACGTCAGCAATTGAGACTGCTGTCATTTCCCTTTTTTAATAAGTCCTTTTTCACCTTAAGGTAGATGAGATCAACGACCTTTTATTCTATTTTCTTTAATTCAATGTGAAAGTTCAAAGAAAATTTGGCGAGTTCTAAATTTGTTTATCTTATGATCTAGAGTGAAAGAAAACGTATTCCTACGGCCGTATATCCTGTAAAAGACACCAAAAAAATCATAGGTAACTCTAAATGAGAGTGAGAATACCATGAGACTACTATCAGTCTGCAAAACCTTACGGTTGGACACAACAAAAAATCGATCTGGGATCTAATAAGGGTAATATCACGTCAAGCTATTTTCTCGTAGTTCATCTTGTGTAAAACTATTGAAAAATCATGAAATTTTTGTTTTTAAATTGTTCGATCGGCTTTGCGGAATATTTTGTCTTTAGTTGGATGCCCCTTACGCCACTACGTCCACACAAAAATGTAGACGATGATTGGCCATCAGAAAGGAGACTGTGATCAGGTTAGATTCGGGGACCGTTCATGTTAGATTCGGTTGCATTAGCAAAACCTGCTTTTATCGTGAGAAACTTATATATATATGTAAAGAAGTCAATCAATACGTTTTCATCAATGTGAAAGTCCGGCTTTCTAATAAATAAAGACAAGATAATTGGCAATATGGGAGGTTTAGAAGTCCATTACAAGGAAAGTGACTCTACGTCTCCACTATACACAGTCTTCTTCGCATGACAATACAATATTACTAAAAACACATTTAAACAGGAGAGAGAGAAAATAATACTATTAAATACTAATAGCACAGGTTTAAGTAGAGTTCAAGATTTGTCAGCCACTGCTCCCATCCCGTCCCGTATTCCGCAAAGCAATCATCGATTGATAAAGACACAAGTTTGTGCTAGTCTAGTGGAGGTTTCTATGTGACTATATACTCGTAGGGGGGGGGGGGGGGGCTACGTACGGAGGAAAAAAGAGCCATTGTCTTCAAAAGTGGTTTCTTTTCAGTGAGGGTTTTGTTGCTGGTGTATTTCTCTCTCCCTCTCTCTCTTTCTCTTTTCTCTCCCCTCCCTCTCTCTCTATTGGCAAATATCGGCCTATACGTATCGCATCCTCACTTGTTATATAAGTCGTGCAGTTTACCATACCAGTTTCAGCAGAATGGTACACACGATAAACCCGTAACACGCAATAAGAATGGACAAAAAGCATCGGTTTTCATCCATCCACACGATCGGGAAACACAAACACAGACTTCACATCTTATTGAGAACTAGGGAAAAGTCAGGGAACTCTCCAAACCAGATACCCAAGCATTACGTCATTAAATCAATGCCAGGGAAATTTCGGTCGACTGACCCGTGCAGTTCGGGTAACATCATTATGTCACTGGCATTGGACCTAGAATTTTCACATTTATGCCCCTTGATTGAAAAACATGACTTTTAAAAGCTAATTTACTCGCCTCACAGTCCTTTAATATCTCTTAAAGTCATATATCTGGAATCCTCAGGTTCTAAGCTTTAACATGGTATATAACACTTGTAAGATAACATGTGTACATTTTAACAAAAGAGGGAAATGGGGATGGACTATTTTGTAAACCTGCCTTATGAGCATTTTTCGTAAAACGTTTTACCAGTCCTGGGCCATGTTACCTAATTTGCATGATATATACTATATATATTAGTTTTACATACTGATTGATTGACATTCAACAAGTGTAAATTCCAATAAATTGTTGGAAAAGTGTGTATATGTATGTGTGGTACAATATATTTTTATAATAACTTACAAAGGAAAAGAGAAGACAAATCATCAATGGCTGAAATTTTGTTAAAAGACTAAAAAAAAGGAAAGTTTTTGTGTTCCTTCCCTTTGATATTCATGGATCCCTATCACGTGTGCAGTCTACTTAAAGTAACAAGTATTATAAAAATTGTTATGGATAATGCGAGTTAACGAGAGAGAAAAAGTATCAACCATCCCTTACAGTTACCTACCCTGCTCCCTTAACCTGACACATTTATATTTATAAGCTCCCCCTGAACGACCCGCCCCCCCATCCGAGACAAACGTAGGTCACCGGGAAAATGCATCTTCAAGAGCTTAGTTGCTAGGTAGTCCCGAAGGGGTGTAGGAAAAAATCCTAAATTGTATCTTGCCGATAGTGAAACCAGTGACAAACAAAGAAGATGCCCGCTGTGTGGAGGCTCTAGGCTCGACTGTGTAGTTTTCTATGGATTATTGTGTCTAAAATAATATTTCTGTCCATTGAAATTCTTTCTTTCTTTCTTTATCAGTTCCCATTCTACCTTTTGGTGTATAGGTTCAGATGCCCGAGATGATCTTTCTCCAGAATGCCTTGTCCTGACATTTTCTGTTCCCTTCCAAAAAGTTAAATTTCTATGCTTCAATGCCTCTTTTATATCTTCTTCCCACTTTCTCCGAGGTCTGCCTTTTGGTCTTTTACCTTGGGCTTTAGCACTGTGTACTGGTTTAGCTATTCTATTGTCATTCGTTCTGTTTACATGCCCAAACTATCTCAATTGATTTGTTTCTATCTTAGTTTTTATGCTATCTGCTTTGGTTTGATCTCTTATTGTTGTGTTTCTGATTTTGTCTCTTTTAGTTTTCCCTACTACTCTTCTTAGATATTTTATTTCAGCTGCCTGTACTCTACTGTATTCTCTACTGTCGAAAGTCCAAGTTTCGCTGTCATAGAGGAGAGTAGGACAATAAACTGTATTGTATATTGCCATTTTGGTTTTTGTTGACAATTCATACTTACCTACAAATGCCTTTCCTAGATGGTTGTATATTGCACTCGCCTTTTTGATTCTCTGGCTGATTTCTTCTCTCAGTTTTCTCTCTGAGTTAATCATTACTGCTAGGTAATTGTAGCTTTGAACTTGTTCCAAATTCTCCCTGCCCAATTTAAGATTTTGTGTTTTAGCTGCCCTAGTTACTAGCATTGTTTTGGTTTTCTTTGCATTTACTCTCATTCCTCTTTTATTTAGTTCATTGTTCATAATGTTGATATTCGACTGAAGGTCACTTTCTGATTTTCCAAACAGAACTAAATCATCGGCAAATGAAAGCATTGTTACGTTTACTGGTTTGAGCTTCCACATACGTACATTCATTTTCTTCATTTTTGAGGATGCTTTTGCGACTAAATCCATAGATGTGATAAACAAAAGAGGACTTGGGATACAACCCTGTCTTACTCCTATATCTACATCAAATTCTGCAGATATGTTTCCAGCTACTCTCACTGCACATGTTGGTTTATTGTAAAAACTTTTATGCCTTTAAATTTTGCTCTACATTGTGTTCCCTTAAGGAATGCCATTGTGTTTGTCTATTTTCAGTTTAGTAGCTTTCTTCTCTTTTCTTTTCTGATTGTTTTCTTCAGTCAGTAATCTCATTTTAGCAATCACTAAGTGATGATCACTAAATATTTCTGCTCCTGTTTACTCTTGCATCGAATGTATTGTAAAAAGGGAGCTGCTAACTATTATGTAGTCTATCGTTGACTTTTCACACCTGTCTTCATTTACTCTTGTATATTTGTGGATATCTTTATGGGGGGAAAAGGTGTTGGCTATTTTCATTTTATTCTTTAGGCAAAATTCTATTAGTCTCTTTCCATTTGGAGAAGTTGTTGTCTCTCCTTCTTTACCTATTACTCCTCCTGGTGTTTCTATATTGTTGCCTTCTCTAGCGTTTAAATCCCCTAAAAGCATTAGTTCCTGTTTTGATTTAAGATTCTCTGCAGCTATTTGTAAATTGTTTTCGAAGATATCTTTTTCTTCTGTGGTTGCATCTTCGTTTGGTCCATAAGCTATTGATAATTTAATTTCTCGTCCTTTCGGCTTAATATTTACCTCTAATAGCTGTGGGTTTATAAATTACCAACTGTCTAGTAGCTTTTCATGCCTTTTATGCACTAGCAGGCCTACTCCTGCTCTAGCTCTGTTTTGGCATCTACTCCTGAGAAGATTAAAATATGATTTGGTCTTACATTTTCTATTCCTTGTCCTTTTTCTTTGTTTCTGTAATGGCCAAAATATCTACTTTGAAATTTTCCATTTCTTCAACTAGTTCTAACTCTTTTCCATTTATTGCATTAACATTCTATGTTCCAAAAATCACAGTCCGTATTTGTTTCCAAGTTCGTCTTCGAAAGATCAAGCCGGTTATATTACTTTTATGTCTCTGAATCAGGTTGTTTTGGATAAGCAGGGGATAAGCCCACTATACCCTAGGTAGATGGTGGGGCTGTCACCTTGAGACCCCTAACAGGCCTTGTTATTTTCTGTCAGGGTTAACTCCCTTAGCCTTTGGTCATTCAATACCAGCCTGCAGGGCAGCAGGTTGTTATTTTCTGTCAGGGTTGCCTCCCTTAGCCTTTGGTCAGCCAAGACCTGCCTGCAAGGCAGCAGGAGACTCGTGGAGGGCGGGATCATCTACCTCCCGCACAGGTGCTTACATGTCCACTGCCCGGTCCATTGAAATGTGTTATAATAATATGTGAAGATGGTTTGATAAGTATCATCTTTACCTTATTTTGATTAAAAGTCACTAGTGAAAAAATCAGTACCCCGATCATGGGAAGTCCTACCCAAGATTCTCTAGATCTAGAGAATCTATTAATATATATATATATATATATATATCTATTTAAGGTGTACTCCTAATAACAATTGATGCCTAGTGACGCAAGGAATCGTTGGCCAGATAATATAGATCTAGATCTATCAACGCCAAGTTTTTTAAATGAATGAAGTGAAAATAGGGGGGGAGAGGTTCAGGGTCCCCCCCCCTGCCCTGACTGTGAAGGCCCAGTAAAACAAAACAGGGGGGGGTGCTGACTCGTGGGTGGGTGGATGAAAACATACTTTTTTGTCCTTTTCTTTGTAAAATTATGTGATTGTATGCCTTTATAAGTACTTTCTTATTTTATGGGTTTATCGTGTGGCACAATCATTCTGCTTAAACCAATAAACTTCACGGCTTATGATATGGTGAGGATGCGATAGTATATAAAGCATAGAGGCCAATATTTACCCATCAGAGAGAGAGAGAGAGATGAACAACAAGCAAAAAAATGAGATTTGACATGATGTTACCATTATTGAGATCCATTAGATCAAAAATAAAAATTGTCACAATCATTTAGCACATGTAGACTGACTGCAGTGCAGTTTCTTCATTATCTTCCTTGTTAAAAGTAATAAAAGGATAAAAGTCACCTATATGATCTTTTTTTGGTCTACAGGATAAATGGTCGTGCATATATATTTTTTCCAGTTCTTACTGCGGGTTCTTTTGATGACAGACATTGTTGTGAAATATCGAAAATCTAAATCCTGCCTCACGTGATAAATGCAAAAGATATTTTATTAAAATTAAACCTAATAACGGTAATTTGCATCAAACTATTTCCTCATTGTTTATGTAAAAGTCTAGAGGTAACATTCTGCGTCAAAATTTCACCAAAAAGGCCAATGGTATTTTGTAGTTGGTCTTAATGGGGGTTAATTGAAGTTAGATTATCAATGTTTCATAGCTTCCAACCTGTATGGGGGTTAATTGAAGTTAGATTATCAATGTTTCATAGTTTCCAACCTGTATGGGGGTTAATTGAAGTTAGATTATCAATGTTTCATAGCTTCCAACCTGTATGGGGACATTGAAGTTAGATTATCAATGTTTCATAGTTTCCTACCTGTATGGGGGTTGATTGAAGTTTAATTATCAATGTTTCATAGTTTTCTATCAGTATGGGGGTTGATTGAAGTTTAATTATCAATGTTTCACTGCATAAAAAACAGATTTAGTACACATTATTTTGGCTTTGAGTATGTAAGTCCATATTTACCTTCAAAAGTATGTATTTTTTAAGGTTAGCTGTATTTTTTAACAAGAAACAAGTTGACGGTAGAGACACAGAGCCAGACCTGCCAACTGTCCCATTTTCTCCAGAACATTCCTCAAATTCCTGGATTTCCAGTTTGGGGGAAGGGGGGGGGGTGGATGAGGAGTGAAAGAATGAATATTGACTGAATTTTTTTTAACGAAATGCATTGACCAGAATATTTTCTTAAATAGGGTCAATTAATTCTAAGTGCCAAATTAATTCCGTCCCATTAAGTGCCACAACTCACCAGTGGAGAAGTGAGGGAATGTTTTGCCTGCCAACAACCACTTAGCTCAAATCACATGAAAAGGATTACGTATTTTTTAGTACATAATGTAAGTAGACTTGCACTTGTAAACATATAGGCTACAGTTTTCCTGAGCTTTCCACACATTGACCTCACATATATAAACATTTTCAGAATCGTTTGTAATTTCTCTTAATTTGACTTTCAGCTTCTTTACACATTAATCTCCTTTCCAAAATCAACAGTAAAAATCATTACGTTCATTTACATTGTTAGATTCAGCTGATACAATGATACATGCAATGCCTTTCGTTCAGTACTGTGACCATTTTTTAAAGCTTCCTTTCCTCTTTTAAAAGCTGACACAAATCTTTGTTTAACCATAGTTTGTTTGGTTATTTGATATTTTTATATGTAGCAATGTTGTCATAGCAACAATTGATGTAACAATAACCGTGTCAGTAAGATCATTTATATTTTCACAAGTCTTTGAAAATGTCCCAAACAGTGATTTCAAAAATCAAAGCAATCACAGAGTTGTTTTGAATTGTCATTGTTCTAAACCCACATGGTTTTCACAGTGTTTTCACAGTAGGCTTTGTCCGCATTAACAATAGCTTGTATTTTGTCATAAGAGCAAAACGTGGTTGTGCTCTGAAATTCCAAGTCCAGAAATGACATGTGACTTGTAGCACTTGTACCCCTCCTTGACGTTCCCCTAGCACTGATCGAGGGTTGTCTGGTTTCTGGTTGGACACCTGACATACTGGTGGTTTAATTTCATTTACTCACATCCACAACTAAGGTGATCTCAGGGTTTTTGGAAGGATTTTTAATTTTGCCCGGCCGAGGGATCTTTAACGTGTACAGAGTGTTGTGATCTGCACACGGGACCTTTTATCGTCCATCTCCAATGGAATTAGGTGTCGATCCAGCTACCTGGACCAGGGGTTTAGATTTTGCTTGAAAAAACTTGAGAAAATTTGTCAACCGTTGGTGGGGCTTGAACCCACTACCTTTTGGTTGAGAGGCCGACGCCTTGCCTCTGGACTATCGAGTCCCCTTATACTGGTGGTAGTGGTGATATACAAAGGTCTATAATATATATATATATTTTTATTACTGTTTTCCAGAATTACACATCTTATGGCTATGACCACGGCGATCGAGACACAGACTGGTTCATACACCATTTTGTCATGTTGTGCACTATCACTATTGGAGTGTGTGGCGGTGGATTCATTCTGGCCTACATGCCTGATCTCAAGTAAGCAACAGTATGGTCAAATGGTAATTGGTATGGTGGGATTCATTCTGGCCTACATGCCTGATCTCAAGTAAGCAACAGTATGGTCACATGCCTGGTCTCAAGTAAGCAACAGTATGGTCAAATGGTAAGTATGGTGGGATTCAATCTGGTATGCCTGATCTCAAGTAAACAACAGTAAAGTCAAAGGGTATGGTGGGATTCATTCTGGCCTACATGCCTGGTCTCAAGTAAGCAACAGTATGGTCAAAGGGTATGGTGGGATTCAATCTGGCCTACATGCCTGATCTCAAGTAAGCAACAGTATGGTCAAAGGGTATGGTGGGATTCAATCTGCCTACATGCCTGATCTCAAGTAAACAACAGTATGGTCAAAGGGTATGGTGGGATTCAATCTGGCCTACATGCCTGATCTCAAGTAAGCAACAGTATGGTCAAAGGGTATGGTGGGATTCAATCTGGCCTACATGCCTGATCTCAAGTAAACAACAGTATGGTCAAAGGGTATGGTGGGATTCAATCTGGCCTACATGCCTGATCTCAAGTAAGCAACAGTATGGTCAAAGGGTATGGTGGGATTCATTCTGGCCTACATGCCTGATCTCAAGTAAGCAACAGTATGGTCAAAGGGTATGGTGGGATTCAATCTGGCCTACATGTCTGATCTCAAGTAAACAACAGTATGGTCAAAGGGTATGGTGGGATTCAATCTGGCCTACATGCCTGATCTCAAGTAAGCAACAGTATGGTCAAAGGGTATGGTGGGATTCAATCTGGCCTACATGCCTGATCTCAAGTAAGCAACAGTATGGTCAAAGGGTATGGTGGGATTCAATCTGGCCTACATGCCTGATCTCAAGTATGGTCAACAACAGTAAAGTCAAAGGGTATGGTGGGATTCAATCTGGCCTACATACCTGATCTCAAGTAAACAACAGTATGGTCAAAGGGTATGGTGGGATTCAATCTGGCCTACATGCCTGATCTCAAGTAAGCAACAGTATGGTCAAAGTCAAAGAGTATGGTGAGATTCAATCTGGCCTACATACATGTCTGATCTCAAGTAAGCAACAGTATGGTCAAAGGGTATGGTGGGATTCAATCTGGCCTACATGCCTGATCTCAAGTAAACAACAGTATGGTCAAATGGTATGGTGGGATTCAATCTGGCCTACATGCCTGATCTCAAGTAAGCAACAGTATGGTCAAATGGTATGGTGAGATTCATTCTGGCCTACATGCCTGATCTCAAGTAAGCAACAGTATGGTCAAAGGGTATGGTGGGATTCAATCTGGCCTACATGCCTGATCTCAAGTAAGCAACAGTATGGTCAAAGGGTATGGTGGGATTCAATCTGGCCTACATGCCTGATCTCAAGTAAGCAACAGTATGGTCAAAGGGTATGGTGGGATTCAATCTGGCCTACATGCCTGATCTCAAGTAAGCAACAGTATGGTCAAAGGGTATGGTGGGATTCAATCTGGCCTACATGCCTGATCTCAAGTAAACAACAGTATGGTCAAAGGGTATGGTGGGATTCAATCTGGCCTACATGCCTGATCTCAAGTAAACAACAGTAAAGTCAAAATGGACACTGGATTCAAAATCAACTGGTCAAGTCGGGGATTTATCATGGCCTACATTGTCTCAAGTCAAATGAATGTGACTCAGATCTGGGAAAGTAAAGGGTATGGTGGGATTCAATCTGGCCTACATGTAAACAACAGTATGGTCAAAGGGTATGGTGGATTTATCATCATCATCATTAAAATTTCTTTTCTTTTTTAATCGCAGTATACTGAGGCGTTGTAGCTGAACCATAGTGTTGTAAACTTGTAATTATAACGACACTGGTTCAAGATGCGACAGCTGTACAAGTCGGGGGTTTTCACAACATTGTACTCTTGGGAAAGGTACTTCATTCTTCTTTCCTCACTTGACTCAGATATGAATGAGTACCCAGTTATACAGGTAGAGAAAAATCTTGTCCGAGTGTTAGTATGAATAGCCTAACAGGTTTGTGTACTGTATGCTCCCCAGGAGTTGAGAAGGACCTTGAATGAAATGGCCTGCTGGGGGATAAATGATGTAGTCTGTGAACCTACACTTGTACAGGGATACGGACTATAAAACTATCTTTATCTTTATCAAGAAAATGAAAAGAAAGCAATAATAGGTTCATGGACATGTTTTTGTTTGAACAGGTCTTTTGTCAATCGTCTTTCACCATCAATACTTGTAATTGCTGTAGCGGCAGAGAGAAAAGAAAAAAGATAAATGTGAGAGCAGTCTTGACTATAATAGGATTTAGGGTATTTCAGTAGTGAATCACAATCACAGAGTTTGTAGAGCTCAAGGTTACATTGGATGAGATGGAGGCTGCATCAAATTTTAACATGGGTTATACTGTGGTCTCTGCCTTAGAGGCTGTCACATTTAAAGGCTGCCTGTGTAACAGATTTTCTCCTCTTTAATTACCTCCTAAATAAGAGGCCGCTTTCGAAAAACATGAGTCTGGCCAAGAGGCTGCTTTTGTTTTATTAGAAGGCCAAATGGTCTACTAAACTCTAAGCAGTGAACTGAAACTAAATTTCAAAATTAGATCGAGAATGGCACTTTTAAATTTATCTCCATCTGGAATGTGTACATCATGTTGTAGGCCTAGAATCTCTACTTGTCCTGACTGAGCAAGTATCAGGCTCTTTGATGGTAACGTCAGACACCTATTAGAGGAACGAGGCAATCGACACCTCGGTTTGCATCAGTATGCAGCACTTTCAGATCACTCACCATCATTGGAACATCTTGACCCGATCAAAATAATCCATGCAAAGGAGATTCATGTTTCACTGATAAAGAAATGAGGACGGTCTGAATTGAAACTGATGAATATGAACGCTTAATACAACAGCTACCTTGTTTTATGAAATTTTAAAGAAATCTATGATGCGTCATTCTTTATCCTCTTTCCTATACCTCTTGCTTTCTCCTCTTTTGAGTTTGAGCTCTAAGCCTAAAGTAAAGATGTGAACAATGAACATCACACTATGATATTCATGTATCTAGGTTACATCCCACGTATTGGCGTTAGAGATCGTCCGGCTAAGAGGCCCCTTTTTGGTGTCTCCAGGGCCAGCCTCTTACTCTTGGAAGAGGATTCGGTAGTCCAGAGGCAAGGTGTCAGCCTCTCAGTCAAAATGTATTTGGTTCAAGCCCCGCCAAAGGTTGAAAATTTTTCTCACGTTTTCAAGCCAATTCTATCCCCTGGTCCAGGTAGGTGGATAGTCACCTAGTCCCATCGGAGACGGATGATAAAAAGGAGATCCCGTGTGAAGATCACATCACTCTGTGCACGTTAAAGATCCCTGGGATGTTTACAAGGCACTCCGGGCAAATTGAAAATCCTACCAAAAACCCCAAGATCAGCTTAATTGTGAATGTAGGTAAAATCAAATAAACAAACCAACTTACTCTTAGAGGAGACCACTGTAGTATATTTCTGGTGAAAAACAAGTAGAGTTGTACAAACAACAAGCGATAGTTTCTCTGTGACAGTTACAAATGACAGGTTGTCATGGGATTGTTGATTCCATGATGATGCTAATGTTTTTAAAGTTCCGAAGCTGCTGGGGGTTTAACAACATTCTTATTCTTGAATGAATACGTAATAGAAAGCCATGTCATAAAATATTCCAGCAGTTGTATTTGAATTGCTTTCTACTTTTGCTACCATGTTTGGCATCATCATCATTCTTGCAACATTACTAGTGTCTTGTTGTGTTTTCTTTTCCCTCCCAGATTAAATGACTGGTGTCATAGAGAAGCGTATTTAGAACTGGAGAGAAGAGAAAAAGCAGGCCTACCATTGGTGGATCCAAACTATGCCAACCCAGAGACGATCGTTTTGCCTCCAAACGAAGAGCTTGGCGACCAGGAAATCATTATTTAGATGTCGATGAGAGAGAGAAAACGTGGATGGGTCGGGAGACTGGTAAACTGGAAGAGCTAGAGTGACTGAGTGAATGGAATAGTCGGCTACTTTTGAAACCTGCTTTAATCCTAGAGTATGCAGTTATTGATATATGTGTGAAGCAAATCCCTTGTGCCTCGTGTATGAAGTAGTATCTGTTCTAATAAATCTCCAAATATCATATTTAAAGGATGAAATCTAACTTGTTATCAAGTAGGCTTGGTTCTAACCATTTCTTATTTTTGAACATCGTTTAAAGGGAAGAGATTTCTTAGGGATCAAATGTTTTTTGTTATCAAAATGCACTGAGTTAGAAACAGTTTACTATTTCAAGCCTCGTAGGGTATGGGTTTGTAAGCAAAGCAGCAGTTTTAGTAATACAAGTTATAAGACAAACATAATTTAATATAAAGGTGAGTTTCACTTTAATTGGCTTGTTGTGGGATTTTTTTTCCCTAAGAATTTGAATCACGTTCAAATGTTGTGTGTACTTTGTAAATATTGCTTTGATGCTAACTGACAACAAGTTAATTAAATAAATATGGTCCAAGGTCATGTAATGACAGCTTGAGACTATTAAACTGTACAAAATGTCATTGTTTGGCTTTTTTTTGTATCTGTAACAATCTAGTATGTATGTAGTATAAAGGTTCTGGTTGTTTAGTGCGTCCTTATTCTGTAACAATTTACTCATCTGTGAGAACTCTATAATATTGGCCAAAGCAATGTTATTGTTAGTGTTAGAAGTTGTTGATGTACACAATGTATCTATTCTCTTTTTTCTAAATAATCCATAATTATTTTATACGTTGTTTATTTATTATTATCTGGAGAACAATCTTTCTCTCAGGCTGTCTCTAAATATGAAGTTCAGAACAAAATTCAACAAAAGACCTTTTGGACTTTAATTTAAGAACGTGTGTAGTTTAAAATGCAGAAACACCAAAGGTTCTAGTATCTTAGCTAGGATTAGTTAGTAGTAGTAGTCGTAGGCTTCGGCATAAAAGACTGTTGTTCTGCCAAATATTTTATGGAGACATTCATATTCATATTATGATCATTCTCTACATTATATTTCTGAGATTTCATATCTGAAGACAGAAAAAGAATGGAAATTAAAATATTTGAATGAAAGAAAATCAAAGGAAAGAGTTTCCTTTTATAAAAATAAAAGTTTATGTTTAAAATACAGAGTAAACATCCTCATTTAAGTTCATCTTTTTTTCTCATGGATTATCTCCCTTCAATTTAATGTGGTAGATTTTTTGTAGTACAGTAGTCGCTGGATGAAAGCACACTTCTATGTAAACACACTGCATAAACACACACCTTCCTCTGTTGACCAAACTTTTACTATATAATAACGGTGTGTAAAGACACAGTCGACATGCATAAAGGTATGCCTTTTTCTCTGTAACTGTAATGCAACTTCATACCCATCCATTAACAGCGGCCTTAAAACGAGTATTTTGTTGTTTTTGTCAGAAATAACAATAATTTGAGAACAGATGGCACACTTTAGCGAGCAATGCTAGGTCTAGGGCAAACGTGTTAGTATTCTTCCATGTCTTGCTTCATCGTCTGTCTGAGCACTACCCAGACGAAGCTGTCACTCAGACAGTCTTATGTCATGTCTGGCCTACATTGTCTATTCCACTCCTCCTGGTGTCCTTGTCTCTGTGATTTCTCGATGATCAAAGTCAAAGGCTGGCTCTCCAGACATTAATCTGTGGATTGCAAGTTTATCGACCGAGCAGAGTGCGACATGGTTCGCAACTGCAATCAGCAGAGAATTCATTCAGTGGAATAGATTAGACTACAATCGGTGACAGATGATACACACACTTGCTGAAGGAGAGTAAGGGTGTGAGGGCGGGACTTAATGTTCACAGACCATGAGTGATTGGCTCTCAAGGTTGAGTGTACATAGTTAGAGAGTTTGTTTTGAGCATAATTGTTGATTCTGATAGATCTAGATCTACCTTTACGCTGTCACTTCATTTACAAAGCTGAGAATGAGAACCAAACACATTATTTTCCGCAAATCTGTATGACTTCTGATCTGCTCTCCGAGATTGCAAATAAAAGACAAAACAACAAAAACCCAATGAAACACAAAACAAAACTGAGCAAGCAATCAGTTATTTAATAACGGAGACATTTTTGATGTATACTTTCTGTCCATGTATCAGGTTTCTTTTTAATGTTTGTGTTGGTTGGTATTGGTATAATATATTGATCTTGCCGTTACAACATTTGAAATGTAGAGAAAGTTAAAGAGTTATCTCTTGTACTTGTGGTATTGTTATCCAGAAAATCCATCTTTGACTTTGACAAATTATCCAATGACACTGTGCCTTTTACTACAGAGGCTTCTTCTTTTCTTTCTTTTTTTAGTGGTTCTGCTTCTTCTTTTCTTAGTATTTGTCTTTCATTCTGAAAGGTTTGGGTTCAAGTTTTGCCAAAGTTTTTTGGATGTCTTTCTTTTTGAAACCCATCAGGTTTTCTTTTTAATTTTGTGTGTTGGTATTGGTATTATATTGATCTTGCCGGGACAACATTTGAAATGTAGAGAAAGGCAATTGTTTCATCTTGTACTTGTGGTATTGTTACATCCAGAAAATCCATCTTTGACTTTGACTTTGACACAATACAATGACACTGTGCCTGCTACTACAGAGGGACTTGGTGGTCCACAGGCATAGTATTGGCCTCTCAACCAGAAAGGTTGTGGGTTCAAGCCCCGCCAAAGTTTTTTCATGTGAAACCCAACCCCCTTTGTCCACGTTGGTGGATTGACACCTAGCGGGGACGGATGATAAAAAAGAGGTCCCGTTTGCAGATCACAACTCTGTGCACATTAAAGATCCCTCAGCTGTTTACAGCGCAGTCTGAGCAAACATAATTAATCCTACTGAACCGCTCAAGATCACTGTAGTTGTGGATGTGGGTAAAATCGAATTCAAAGCCTCCTAGTTCTACTGCAGAGTGGCTAATTGGTGGCCAACATTCAAGAGGCCAGTAATGGGTTAGGCTGACCTTATACTTATAAGCAATATTAGTAAACTTTTCCCTTTGCCCCTACTGCAGAGTGGCTAATTGGTGGCCAACATTCAAGAGGCCAGTAATGGGTTTAGGCTAACCTTATACTTATAAGCAATATTAGTAAACTTTTCCCTTTGCCCCCTACTGCAGAGTGGCTAATTGGTGGCCAACATTCAAGAGGCCAGCAATGAGTTAGGCTAACCTTATACTTTATATTACAAATTATAAGATTCGAAGATGAAGAAAAGTATGGTAAATTAGAGCTTCCTTGATCAAAACTGAACAAAATAACAAGAAACATATAACTAATGGGTTTAATTTGTGTTTTATTTCCATTTTCATAAATTACCCATGTAACTGGACAGGTTTTGAGAATGGCTCATATTCATATAGATTACAAATTTATCGATGCAATAAGGGAAGAGAGTCTCTTTAAACAACTTATCTGAAATTTCAAAAAAATGCCAGTTGGGACTAGATCTTGCATTTGATGCTATCCAATTGTTTTCATTGGTGATAAAATAATTGTTTATTCCGCAATGGTAAGAAACCGTGCGTAACGTTGCTTCCGGTAAACGGTGAACGTAAAAAAAAAAATACAAATACAAAATAGAAATTTTAAGAAAAGTGTTCAGATGCCTACCATTGAGTACGCTACCATAGATGGGCACACGGAGTGTTAAACTACACAGAGGGACCCACCTTTTCCCGCGATAGGAAGGGGTGAGGACAGGGTTAGGTGGGATAGTTTCGTGGCTTTTTATTGGGCGGATGGGCATCGTGGTAGGGAATAGCGTTGATTGTGAATGGTCAGTGATAGTAATAGCACGATTTCTTACCATTTACGGAATAGACCCTATTTTATCACCAAAGAGAAAATACTTGAGACTTTGATAACTTGGATAGCATCAGCTAGTCCTAACTTTCATTTTTGAAATTTCAGATAAGTTGTTTACTCTCTTCCCTTATTGCATCGATAAACTTGTAATTTATATACATTTCGCACATTCAGTGTAAATTTTTGCTTGATTGATACTTCCTTTCATTCATTCTCTATTATTTCTTCTTTCTAGACCCAGACTTTGAGATATAGATCTAGTCTTACATTTATCCTATCATTTCTTCTTTCTAGACCCAGTGAGATATAGATCTAGTCTTACATTATCCTATCCTTTCATCATTTCTCCTTTCTAGACCCAGTGAGATATAGATTTAGTCTTACATTTATCTATTTTTCGTTGTTTCCCATACTCACACGTGTCTCTCTCTCTCTCTCTCTCTCTCTCTCTCTCTCTCTCTCTCTCTCTCTCTCTCTCTCTCTCTCTCTCTCTCTCTCTCTCTCTCTCTCTCTCTCTCTCTCTCTCTCTCTCTCCCTCTCTCTCCCTCCTCCCTCCCTCCCTCCCTCCCTCCCTCTCCTCTCTCTCTCTCTCTCTCTCTCTCTCTCTCTCTCTCTCTCTCTCTCTCTCTCTCTCTCTCTCTATTTATCTCATTCTCTCTATCTCCTTCTCACCTTTTATTACTTACTTATTTTCATATTTTTTATTTCATTCTAGATCTGAACCTTCCACTCTCGCTCATTCTTCACACCCCCCCCCCACCCTGCTACGTTTCTTATCATCAGTCTTTTTTCTTTCTTTCTTTCTCCTTTATGTTTTTCTTCTGACATCACATTGTGTGATGCCGGAGGTATTACTTAGATCTAGATATTTCTCATTTGTTGTCGGTTATACCCGAAACGTCACGTGTTTGTTCTGTCTAATACACTAATAGTGGAGTTGTCACTTATTGTCATATTTCGCCATTCCTTTAGTGTTAATCCTATTCCTGCCTGTGTAGTAGTAGTAACATTTCCCAGTGTCAGGGGGTATTTTCCTTTTAGAAAGGCATGTGATAGACTAGAGTGGTTGTATGTAGGAAAGTAGCCATAACTCAATAGGATTAGGTTTTCAGCTTCAAACATCTCTATACATTTTTAGAAACGGTTGACAATGGAACTGGTCGCTAAGAATGACCATCCAGACTGTTGCTGTTAGGAAACATGCAACACTTCACTGACCGATGATCAGATATGACCCATTGCTCAACGGTCAACTAAGACCCCCAAAAAAAGAAAAATCTGAAGTAGCTTAGAGAAAGCAATTTCAATCTGCTTTCCATAATTGCTTTTGATGAAAAGATTGATATCAAAACATATTTATGGCAAAAAAATTTAGATCTAGACCTAGAATCGTTTTTTTCCTTTTTGGCTCCATTCTGCTATAGAATGACGCTAAACTCTAACCCTAATACAGGTAAAGCATGCATGGCAGCCGGAAGTTACACTGGTGACTGACAGCATTCTGACCTACATGTAATTTCATCCTTGACGCGTCATGCGTGACTACAATGACGTGATGATCGATTTGACATACTTACCAAAACAACACTGAAATACTGCTTTTCTCTTTTCCACAGAGCATGTCTATCCTGAGCAACGAAGACTGGACAGTGCAAAAATGCATCATCTGCATTATCTACTCAAACTCAAAGTTTCCACATCAGCCATCCAAAAAGACTATGGAGGAATATAATGTTGTGCTAGATAATCAAGACATTAGAAATTTCTCCAGGAAAGGCAAATCTAATGTACCTGATGAAGAGGACCTTTGGACTGAGGTAAATCAGCTAGCACAGGAAGGCACAGGTTGCGAAATCATCACAGAGATGCAAGCGTTTGTGCTTCCATTATCTTTCTCCAGACTTCAGACATGAAAGCTGATTGGGCCAGGCTTCCCAAAGTCTTATTCTTAGACAGCACATATAAAGTGAACAATAAATCTATGCCTTTGTTTTGTGATTTGTGATGGTGAGAACAAAGGTCGAATTGTGAGTTATGCTATTGTGCGTGATGAGAGAGCAGTGACGATCAGTCCCTTTTGGAATTGTTTTTGTAAAACATGACTCATCTAATCTGAAGACTGTAGTGGTAGATAAAGATTTCTCTGAAATCTCAGCAATAAAGGCCCTTTTGTCAGAAGTTTCAATTTGCTTTTGCTGATTCCACGTTGACCAGGCATTTCAACGCAAGCTGACTTGCATGCAACAAGGACAGAGATACTATCCTAAGCATTGTAAGATCAATGATGTATTGCACATCAGCAGTAGAGTATGGAATCCTGTTAATAAACAGATTACAGACCACTGCTTCTGATGATTTTGTGGCATACTTTAACACAAATTGAAAAAATATTGAGACCTATTGGGTAGGTTATTGTATCCAAAATATGACACCTTTTGGCAATGGGACTAATAACAATAACAATAATAACAATAATAACATGGTGGAGTCACACCATCAAATGCTAAAAAAAACCCAAACACTTATAACTTATCACATGTTACTAAATAAAATATCGGAAATGGTTCACATTTTGATAAGCTTGCAAAAAGAAACAGTAATCAACCGTGAGCGACAAAAGAAAAAGCTTGCTTTAAAGAAAAGACAAGTGATAATTCCGACAGCATGTCCCACAGATGTTGCTGAAGACATATGTAAAACAACAACATACTATACTTCAAACATAACGAAAAGAGAGCTGGATTTGTGTTTCAGCGGAAATCTGCATGATCATGTTGTGGTGATGAAAGGAGGAGAGTATCAGGTAACTGACTCTGGAAAAGTGTATACTGTTTCAAATTCCCAGTGTACAGTGTTATACACATTCGTATTGCCAATTAACATGTCGACATGTTTTTTGCCAGTAGACAGTGCCTGAAAGAAAACCTCTTTCAGCTGGGTGACATACCCACCAAATTTCGCTTGAATAGATCTAACACACAAGACTCAAGTGAACCTACTGTTGGTCAAATCAATGTTGTCAAAGTAGGCCCTCATCAGACACCGAAATCATTATCACAACATTAAAAAAATTATAAAAATGAAAAAGTTAAAGTTAAGCTTAGAATTACCATGTAGCTGATGCAGCATCAATCACAATGGCAGAAATGTCACGATTCAATGATATACAAGTACAATACCCTCTCCACTTTACTTTTGAAATGTTGAAAGATGAGTCAGAGTCAGAGAGTAGGGTTGTGCAATCTAGACACTGCTGATAATACTGATATTGTATCACTATTATCAGTACCAGAGATTGGTACTGATACTAATACCATCTCTGGTAGGCCTACTGATACAATCTCTGGTGGTACTGGATACAATCTCTGGTACTGATCTGATACAATCTCTGGTGGTATTGATGATACAATCTCTGGTACTGGTACTGATACAATCTCTGGTGGTACTGATGATACAATCTCTGGTACTGATACAATCTCTGGTGGTACTGATGATACAATCTCTGGTACTGATACAATCTCTGGTGGTAATGATGATACAATCTCTGGTGGTACTGATACAGAGATTGTATCAGTACCAAGCAACCATGGCCAGGATACTAGTCTTGCTGGAGTACGTGTCACATTTGTGTGCCTTTCCATTTGCCCAAGAAGGTGGTTTGTACAGGAAGACCCAAACGGAAAAGGCAAGCTTGGACAGTTGGGAAGGGAAGAAAAGTAAAGTGGATCCGTCACGATTTGACAATACTGGTGCAAAATTTGTGCTTTCCAAATTCACTTCAGTTGAAGATATCACTAGAGTGGTTCAATTTGGGCAATTAGTTGCATCTGACATGGTAATCAATAATCCGGAATTGATCACCCTCATTGACAATTTTATCATTGATAAATACCGCAAATTTTTTGATGATGACAGTTGGGCTGTATTTGAAACGTACAGAAACTCAAATCAAGAAACTTAGCTGAACTATTAATGATGGCATAAGAATAAGATACCGGTACTAGCATTTTATTTGTTATTAGTTTTGTGTGTGTGTGTGTGTGTGTGTGTGCGTGTGTGTGAACATGTACATGATGTACACTGCATGTGTATATGAAGAAATGCATGCTTCAAATTTTAAGTTAATCTGATCATCCACGTGCACATTTCAGTTTCTCGTTTTGATCTCATCATGTGTACCCTTTATTACCTGGTAGGCCTACTAGTACTACTAGTTTCTATGCTAGTAAATGTGAATACAGTATTAGTAGTACTACTAGTTTCTATGCTAGTAAATGTGAATGAATACAGTATTAGTAGTACTACTACTAGTTTCTATGCTAGTAAATGTGAATACAGTATTAGTAGTACTACTATTTTCTATGCTAGTAAATGTGAATACAGTATTAGTAGTACTACTAGTTTCTATGCTAGTAAATGTGAATACAGTATTAGTAGTACTACAGTATTAGTTTCTATGCTAGTAAATGTGAATACAGTATTAGTAGTACTACTAGTTTCTATGCTAGTAAATGTGAATACAGTATTAGTAGTACTACTAGTTTCTATGCTAGTAAATGTGTACTAATACTAGTAAATGTATTAGTAGTACTACTAGTTTCTATGCTAGTAAATGTGAATACAGTATTAGTAGTACTACTAGTTTCTATGCTAGTAAATGTGAATACAGTATTAGTAGTACTACTAGTTTCTATGCTAGTAAATGTGAATACAGTATTAGTAGTACTACTAGTTTCTATGCTAGTAAATGTGAATACAGTATTAGTAGTACTTACTAGTTTCTATGCTAGTAAATGTGAATACAGTATTAGTATGCTAGTAAATGTGAATACAGTATTAGTAGTACTACTAGTTTCTATGCTAGTAAATGTGAATACAGTATTAGTAGTACTACTAGTTTCTATGCTAGTAAATGTGAATACAGTATTAGTAGTACTAGTAAATGTGAATAGTTTCTATGCTAGTAAATGTGAATACAGTATTAGTAGTACTATTAGTTTCTATGCTAGTAAATGTGAATACAGTATTAGTAGTACTACTAGTTTCTATGCTAGTAAATGTGAATACAGTATTAGTAGTACTACTAGTTTCTATGCTAGTAAATGTGAATACAGTATTGTGCTAGTAAATGTGAAATTTGTCTATGTTGCTCTTCAGTCATGTTTCTATGCAAACTTTGATTACTTTGAATAAAAAGATGTGACTTTATAATTGCTGTGTTTATCAAATCATTCAGACAGACTGTTAATGTGACTTTGAGAGAAAATATTATTACAGAGATAGACAGAGGACAGAGAGAAAGAGATTATTACAGAGATAGACAGAGGCAGAGAGAAAGAGATTATTACAGAGATAGACAGAGGCAGAGAGAAAGAGATTATTACAGAGATAGACAGAGGCAGAGAGAAAGAGATTATTACACAGATAGACAGAGGCAGAGAGAGATTATTACAGAGATAGACAGGCAGAGAGAAAGAGATTATTACAGAGATAGACAGAGGCAGAGAGAAAGAGATTATTACAGAGATAGACAGAGGCAGGGAGAAAGATTATTACAGAGATAGACAGAGACAGGGAGAAAGATTATTACAGAGATAGACAGAGGCAGGGAGAAAGATTATTACAGAGATAGACAGAGACAGGGAGAAAGAGATTATTACAGAGATAGACAGAGGCAGAGAGAAAGAGATTATTACAGAGATAGACAGAGAGAAAGAGATTATTACAGAGATAGACAGAGACTATTACAGAGATAGACAGAGGCAGAGAGAAAGAGATTATTAATTAGTATAGTAATAGTATTACTTAGTTGACTCTAGAGCTAGCTTCTCTATCGTGGATTGGGCAATGCCGTCTATATCATAAGAAGGCCGTGACAGTGACAGTTCAGAGAGAAATAGATTATTAGTTGACTCTATTAGATCTAGATACCATCTAGTGTGTCTAAAAATGCGGGGATCCAGTTAAAATTAATATCGGGTCTTTCGATGAATAGCTACACTACATCGACATTTTAATTTTAATAAATTTTAGGCTTCAACTTCAATCGATTGCTCACATGGATCCCCCGCATTTCTAGACAAACTTCAAATCTAATACACTTCTATTTCTTCTATCGATGACTGAACAATGCCATCTACATCAAGAACAAGAAGGCCGTGAAGGTGTGACAGTCGGAGAGAAAGAGAGTATAGTAATATTAGTTGACTCTAGATCTAGACCTAGCTTCTTATTCGAGTGATGACTGGGCAATGCAGTCTACTCTACATCAAGTCAAGAGGGCTGTGCCGTTGGCCTACCGGTGTCTTCGACATGTCAACAAACGCATAACCCTTATTTCCGCAACATGTCGTGAAATAAACGGTTATGTGTTTTTTCACATGTGGAAATAACGGCTGCGGGAATAAAAAGGGAAACAAGCCAAGCCAACTGTCCCCTCTCTCACATTGCCCACATTCATTCCGATCAAGCCAACTGTCCCCTCTTTCACGTTCACATTGCCCACATTGATTCCGATCAAGCCAACTGTCCCCTCTTTCACGTTCACATTGCCCACATTCATTCCGAATAAGACTGGTGCAATAAATAAGGAAACAAGCCAAGTCAGGAGTCATAATTTATTGAAGTACAGATGCTGTCATTGACCTGGATTACATGTTTTGTTCAAAAAATCAGATTATGAGCTTGTAGTTGCAAGGGAAAAAAAATGATACATAATATATAATATAAATGCCAGGGGATTACAGTCTGCTTGGGCCAACACATTTATGCTTAGTTATTTGAAATGAGAGATCCCCTTTGAGCTCTGATTCAAAGAGCAAATCAGTTTTTCATGAAACGAAACAATGGATGTGTAATAAAATAGAAAAAAAAGAAAAAAAAAAAAAAAAAAAAAAAACAATGGAAAAAAAGAGACCCAAACAAGAAAAAGTATTAAAAAGATTGCAAAGGTAGACTGAAAATATAAGCGCAATCCTGTGATAAAAGATTAAGTTGTTTTGTATTTTTTTTGGTTATCATTTTTTAAAATTATCTCCCTGGCAATAATATAAAGAAAAAAAAAAACCCAACAAACTCCTGGGGGAAAAAAAGATGGGGAAAGAATAGATGAAAACAAAGCTTCTAGTAAAAATGTAAAATGTATATTTCATAAAAAAAAAAAAGAAGGAAAAAGAAATATGAAAAATGGAAAACATGGGCTCTGTCACCGCCAGAGTACTAATATTATTAGAAATAAAACAATGAGAAATGAAAAGAACTGTAAACAGAGTCATGCCACAAGGGCGCGGTCAGACCGCAGAGTACTATAAAATTTTAAAAACAAATCAGGTAACTACACTGTTGTTCAATCAAGGACGCCACGAGTTACAATAATTATTAGGTATTTTGACCAATTTCAAATGATGTGTATGGCGACTGTACCTCATTTTGACAACTGGCCGTGACGACCGACGCCTCCGCCAAATTTGGTGGTATCCACTTGTATGCATTTCAAACAGCATCATTGTGGCAAGCAAAACCAGTCAGTGAAAACTTTATTCCCGTTAATTATTAGTATAATGATGTTAATGCACGTTTCAATAAGGAAAGAAAACAGGTAATTTCTTTAGCATAGCAGAAGATTGAGAAACTGGCTATGAAATTTGAGGCAGGATCACGTTGCACATCTCATTCATCACTTGACACCCCCCCCCCTCCCAGCAGCCCCGTTGCTACATAAATGATGGGCGTTACAGTTAAAGCATCAAGAAAAAATTGTTACTCTTTTTGGTTTCACAACATTAAGGCCAGAAAAAAACGAAGTGCTTTCCTACATGACCAATGTTCTCTGCAAGATGGCAGAGAGAAAATTAAGAATCTGACACAAACTGTTTATACTTGTAACATTTCAGAATCAGTTCCTTTTTATTTCAGTAATGGATGAACCCCACAGAGCAGAAGGCATTTCAACGCTGTAGACAGACACACAGACCCTACTACACAAAAAAAAAAAAAATCATTAAAAAATCAGGATAATGAGAAGTGCATTACCGAGAAGAGTGCCCCAAATAACACAGTCAACACCAGGACAAAGTACATTCAAACTAAAATATAAAAACTTTCATCCTTACATTATGTAGAAAAGCCCGCCCACAATGGGAAGTTGAACATAAACAGGACTCACAATCAACATAAAAAATAAATAAAAATAAAATAACTAATTCCCAAAAAACCCAAGGAGTCAGCACCATAATAATATATTCATTGACAATAGAGAAAAATTCCCCTTTTTTTTTAAGCCAAACCATTACATGGTATTCTTAGTGCTTCATTACTTCCAGTTGCCCTATCAAATTTCACAGCAATTAAGCTTGCAACCTGCCTTCCAATGCACACATTGATTTTCAGCATGCATGGAGAAAAATAATGTGTAACAATTTGGTACTAATATTATATAAATAGCTATTATTCAAGGAATACACAGAGCTCTCCAAGACTCCACATATATATCTATTTGTGAATACACTGTGTAATGATCAATGTCTTTCATTTCAAAACGGCGTAAAAATATTTTATGTGATGAAGTTCTACATAGACTTTCCTTTTTAAAAATCAAACCTCTTAATAATTACAAAAAAATTACAGCTTCTAAATCAAGTGAAAAAAAGAAAATGAAAATTCAAACACACTTGCAAATAAATATATGTTTATGTAGGTAAACTGCTTGGCTGCGCAACTCACTAGCATACTGGAAGAATCCACTTTCTCACATGTCCATTTTGTATTGTATACATTCACAGTAGAAACAATAATGTACAAAAAGATAAAGAGAGTGAAGAAGTACCGTATTAGACTTGAGTTAATTAAATGAGCAGATTTTTCATTCTTTTTAAAGAAGGAAAATCTGTGTCTATCTTTTTGGCTAACGAACAACTGCAGTACGAGAAGAGGAAAAATGTCTGTCTCAATGTTTACACATGGAAGTCAAAAGGGTCTACAAGGATTAAAACGGAAAAAGATGTGAAGACAGAGAGAGAGAGAAAGAAAAGAAAAAAAGAAAAGAAAAAAAAAGCAATTATTTTGAATGAAAGGTCTAAAGTCCAAACTGTTTATTCGCCTGACGAAAGGATGTAAGTTATCAGCAGCAGCAGCCACAAGACACAGGCAACTGTTAAGTGTTAGCTGAAGTTTTGTTTGTGTGCAAATTTAGTATATAAAACAACACAGCTCTCTCGACTTGTGACAAAGGACAGTCATTACAGACAAGAGATTCACTTAAAATCACAGGACTCAATAGCTACTAAGAGTTTCTTCGTCTTTGAGTTGTATTTTTTTAAAGTGCATCAGGACAGTTTTAAATGTTTTCAACAGGAAATCATACCTTTACAGACAAAAATTGTGGCAAACCAAGAAAATTTTCAGAGCATATGAAATACAATGCTTCAAATCAGTCAACCGTCCAAATATACATTAGACTGACTGAAAGAGAAGGAAGAGGAAAAATAACAACAAACAACATACAAAACCCTTCTTGCATGCCCTAAAAAGATGTATATAAAAAGCCTGCAGTCATTATTCACAATACTACGCAAGTACCCTTCTTCTTCTTTTTGGTCTGAAGGGCAGCTCTTGTTGCGGTTTCAAACACCTCACGCACCCCTTCCTTGGTCTTTGCAGAGCATTCCAAATATGAAAATGCATTTATCTTTTCCGCCATGGCACGGCCTTCCTCTGGTCGGACTGGCTCTTGTTTCATTTTCATCAACTCGCGTTTGGTACTCTCATCATTGCGCAGATCCTTCTTGTTCCCAACTAAGATGATAGGAACACTTGGACAGAAATGTCGCACCTGTAAAAATATCAAGGGTTGAGTGTGATACATATAAATTGTGTCAACAGGGATATTTCATTTTAAAATTCAAAATGATATTAACAACAAAATATATCTTAATGCCACTTCATTGAAAAAAAAGACAGAAGATCTGCTAGCACAACTAAAAAAACAAGTCATATAAAAAAATCAACAACCCAACCCAACAGACCCCACACAGGCCTAGTAGCAGTCAAGATTACCATGTTTTTGAGGAGATTTTAGAAAAAATTGAGGAGATTTTAGTGAAGATTTGAGGAGAATTTACACTTAAGTGACATACACGGAGCACTGAAGACCAAAAGAGAAAATAATATGTACGTGATCTATGCCATGTGCCTGATTGGTTAGGCTGCTGGACTTGAGATCAGAGCTAGACCAAAATTTTTGCTCCTTGGGAATGAGAGACAGAGAGTGAGACAGACAGAGATAGAGAGACAGACAGACACAGAGAGACACATACACACAGATGAAGATCGACTTGAAGAGAGACAGCAACAGACAAAGAGAGCAGACAGACACAGAGAAAGAAAGACAGAGAAAGATAGAGAGAGAGAGAAACAGAGAGAGAGAGAGATGCGTGACATAAATAACACCCCAAGAAGCAGAAGCTCACATATCTCAGGCTGGTCATTTCATTTGTGTCAGGGTGCCCAGCAAAAAGTCAACTGAAAATTTCCTACCTCAACACAAAAAATCCTACCTAGGAAACGAAATACTCTCCCGGCGCCAGAAACTGAGAACAGCGTAAATATTTCCAACTTTAATGCATTATTATAAATTGTCAAATCAAATTATAAATGAATGTCTTTCTAGTGCATCTCAATGGAATGAAAAGTGATCACACATTTCTTTCATGTTTCACTTTGGATTAATAATATTTCAGCTTTTTCCCAGGCATTTCTGAAAAAATGATAATTCTGATAGATCTAGATCTAGTAGTGATAGATCTAGACCTACCCCTATCATTTCACAAAACATGCAAACAGTGCCCCACTCCCTCTTTCTTTCTTCTTCAATAAAACCGAAATCTAGATCTAGATCTAAATAGTACATGATTGCTTTCTTCCCAGTTCTACCCTTTCCCACTCATGTCTACACTGTAGTGGAAGACATATTCGTTATTTCTCTCTTTCTCTTCCGATACCGTATGTCAGACTCAGTCGCCTCTTGTTTTGCCATCATAATAATATGTTTTCACATTGACTTTCTTCACCCTGTCCCCTTCCCTAACTCTATTCTGCTATCAGGCCGTGCGTGCATGATATACCTTCGATCACCCAACACCCTCTATTCTCACTAAACGCTTGTATAAAATTTGCCTTTCGGTCATCCGTAAACTCTCGACTCTCCATATATACTCTCTCTCTCTAATACTAATACACACATTAAACACACACAAACATTTTGTCTAGCCTTCTTACACACACACACTGTGCGATCGGACTTAAAATATGCCCTCTGTCTCTCTCCCTTTGACACGAACCGTACAACGTGCGCGATTGGCTTAAAAACACACACGGCATTCTTAATCTCTCCAGAGCAAAAGTCAAGGAGGCTGGGTCACGGTAGGCTATTGGTATAGGCGCTAAAACTAAAGAAAGTATTGAAAACTTTGGTTCGAAATCTGATACTAATTCCCCGGGCAAACTTTACAATTTTAAAGAAGGTATCGGAATCCTTTCGTTTCAACATGAAAGAATCGCCAGACAGCAAAGCATGCAAGACGGGAAATGGATGAGAAAATGATGATTCATCGTCCACAAATTTATTAACATTTTTCTGTTTCGTGGTGCCGATAATTGTTCATGTCTACTTCGATTTCCTGATTTTCTCTCATGTTCGTCCTCAATACATCATTTCCCCTGGTGTTTTCTCGACCGGGAAACATTTTTTTTCATTTTAAAGGATTTCCTTGATGCATGGAAACCCTGTTTTTACTACCTGAACCCCAAGACATCAATTTCCGACCTGGGCATGAAAAATCTGACATATTTCTGACCTTGCTGGACACCCTGCTGTGTGCATTAAAATTAAACACTAAAAATAGCTTTTGAATTGCTATAGCAAACAAGATATGCTTGAAAGAAGCAATATTATTATTTTAAATACGAAAAGCCTGCAAGTCTGTATCTCAACATGCAAGCTGTTTTAAAAACAAACATGGTTGTATTAATAAACACCTCAATTCACCTGATATTGATACTAGTGATACTTATTCTTGTAAATTTATCAGCATTAATAGGAAAGCCCTGCTCAGATAGCCTGAAAATCCATCTAGTCTCCAATAAACTGGATTTCTGCGTGTAGTCGAATGTTCTAAACCGCAATTTATGTAGATTGTTTTTTTGTTTAATCGCCCACCAACAGCCCATGTTATGTCGAGAATAAAAATATTTTGTAAATTGCGTACACATAAAGTTACGATTTTGTTTATTTTTAATTTAGAGAAAAGTGATGAAACAGCCACTATTAAGAAAAAAGAGAGGTCATGAACCCCTCTTCTGATCTTGGATTTCAGCAAATTAAATCTTTGCTAAAATGTCGCAGTAGCCATTTCATAAAACTAATCGAAAGTAACTGACTGTAAACTTAAATTATAAAAAACAATTTTCAGTGAAAAAAATAAATATATTACCTCTGGCGTCCATTTTTCTGGAATGTTCTCCAAACTGTCAGGGCTATCAATGGAGAAGCACATGAGAATCACGTCTGTGTCGGGGTAAGAGAGTGGTCGTAGTCTATCATAGTCTTCTTGTCCAGCTGTATCCCATAAGGCTAATTCAACCTGTGAAGGAAGTCATTGATAGTATGTCAGGACAGGCGATTCAGGGCAACATTCTAAATGTTAAATGGCACACCAGAACGACAATTTGCATACATGGAGATCAGGGGTTAATATTAATATTAAAAAACCAATAGGAGAATACAGTAGTAGCGGTCTAAGAACAGGTTTCCCAGCACCATGGTCCGTTACCAACATGTTATTTCAGGAAGCAGATTTTTCCTACATAAATTGACCTCTTAATAATACATGTGGACCTACTACCAGTATCACAAGATACCTCACAGGTCAAAGTTGGCAAGATAGATCAATTTTTTCATAGACTTCAAATATGATCAAGTCATGCTCTCATCTGTACTAAATAGGTGTTGACAGCAACCTCTCTCCCTGCTTCAAATATGATCAAGTCATGCTATCATCTGAACTAAATAGTTGTTGACAGCAACCTCTCTCCCTGTTTCAAATATGATCAAGTCATGCTCTCATCTGTTCTAAATAGGTGTTGACAGCAACCTCTCTCCCTGTTTCAAATATGATCAAGTCATGCTATCATCTGTTCTAAATAGGTGCTGACAGCAACCTCTCTCCCTGTTTCAAATATGATCAAGTCATGCTATCATCTGTTCTAAATAGGTGCTGACAGCAACCTCTCTCTCCCTGCCAGAAGGAAAGGAGCCACTTTTATCCACCTGGGCCTGTCAAACAATAGACATTATCTACCAGAGACAACGAATCTTACTCTACATGTCAAACAATAGGCATTATCTACAACAATCTTACTCTACATGTCAAACAATAGGCATTATCTATCAGAGAGAGAGACAACCAATCTTACTCTACATGTCAAACAATAGGCATTATCTACCAGAGAGAGAGAGACACGAATCTTACTCTACATGTCAAACAATAGGCATCATCTATCAGAGAGAGACAACCAATCTTACTCTACATGTCAAACAATAGGCATCATCGATCGGAGAGAGACAACCAATCTTACTCTACATGTCAAACAATAGGCATCATCTATCAGAGAGACACAACCAATCTTACTCTACATGTCAAACAATAGGCATCATCTATCAGAGAGAGACAACCAATCTTACTCTACATGTCAAACAATAGACATTATCTACCAGAGAGAGACAACGAATCTTACTCTACATGTCAAACAATAGGCATCATCTATCAGAGAGAGACAACCAATCTTACTCTACATGTCAAACAATAGGCATCATCTATCAGAGAGAGACAACCAATCTTACTCTACATGTCAAACAATAGGCATTATCTACCAGAGAGAGAGACAACGAATCTTACTCTACATGTCAAACAATAGGCATCATCTATCAGAGAGAGACAACCAATCTTACTCTACATGTCAAACAATAGGCATCATCGATCAGAGAGAGACAACCAATCTTACTCTACATGTCAAACAATAGGCATCATCTATCAGAGAGACACAACCAATCTTACTCTACATGTCAAACAATAGGCATCATCTATCAGAGAGAGACAACCAATCTTACTCTACATGTCAAACAATAGACATTATCTACCAGAGAGAGACAACGAATCTTACTCTACATGTCAAACAATAGGCATCATCTATCAGAGAGAGACAACCAATCTTACTCTACATGTCAAACAATAGGCATCATCTATCAGAGAGAGAGACAACCAATCTTACTCTACATGTCAAACAATAGGCATTATCTACCAGAGAGAGAGACAACGAATCTTACTCTACATGTCAAACAATAGACATTATCTACCAGAGAGAGACAACGAATCTTACTCTACATGTCAAACAATAGACATTATCTACCAGAGAGAGACGACGAATCTTACTCTACATGTCAAACAATAGACATTATCTACCAGAGAGAGAAACCAATCTCACTCTACATGTCAAACAATAGACATTATCTACCAGAGAGAGAGAGACGACGAATCTTACTCTACATGTCAAACGGCACAGTGTTGTGATACACTATGTTTTGTGTAGGAAAAACGGACGTTGGCCTAAATTCACCTGAGTTAATCGTTGTCAATCAAATCAAAGATCCAGACTTTAAACATTTGTGAAAAAAGTCTGTTAAAGTGTAGAAAAACCCCTATAATTTTGTATCTCGCTCAGGCCTTTTTTCCTGTTTCAAAAATTTGGGCATGGGAAAATCTTTAACAAACAGTTCACAAATTCAACAATAATAAAAACCCAAACATTTTAGCACCATAAAGAATGATTCATATTGGAAATCTTTGCATCACAGTTAAATTACATTTTGATTAATTTAGTCACTGCTGAAGGTCAATATAATACAAAAACTTACATGGCAACGTTTTTCAATCAACCTGTAGTGTTCACCTGTTTCATGTTACCACCAACTCGGTGTAAAAACACCAAATCAATCTTCCCATCACAGCTTCATGAAAATCCACGGTTGGGTGGCTACATGCTTAAATAACACATTTCATGGCAATATCTGATATATTGCCACATAGGAAAACCAAACGATATAGATTTAATACCCCCCCCCCCCAAAAAAACAAACCAAACAACACAACAATAGACAACAAATGTTTAAATCAATTGTCAAGTATCAATTTATTTCAGAGAAACAGCTAGTCATCCATCAAAAGCATTCAAACAATACAAAAATATGGTGCAAAAGAGCTATAACAAAAAAACAAAAACAAAAAAAAGCGAATGAGGGAAGAATTGTTCAACAAAGGCGTCATATACTATATGACTACATAAATTACTTGAATTTTTATTTATTTATAACGTATTCATATAGAACTCATCTCGGTTATTTAAAAAAAGATGTCCAATACTAGCATATATGTATACGATGTTGGACCTTTAGGAAAAAGTACTTCAAGCAACAGGCAGGTGTGAATCAGTGCCCAGCTACAAGTAGTGAAAGATCTTGTCACAGTGTTAGTATGATGCCAAAATGGCTGCTGTGCAGTATCATATGCTCCTGTGGGAGTTGATAAGGACTTTAAATGGAATGGCCTACCAAAGACGTACACAAAACGTTTTGTGGTAATCAACAAATTATATGCTTCATGTACCGGGGTATACGGCAGATATTTGAATTTAGTTGTAAAAGAGAATCATCATTATCATTGAACAAAACAGGTACAACATGAATCAAGACGTTTCTTATTGTATGAGAAGCTTTTCATTGCGTGTGAAGCTTTTACTTCATAATAAATTAAATGATAAGGATATCACTAATGTTGTTTCATTCATGCTTTAGATGTCAAAGACAATTCTTTGAATAATTTGTAATTATAAAGCATTAAACATAAGGATAAATAAAGCGCTGCTGGAAGATCTAATTGAGAAGAATATATATATTTCCAGCGTGCGCAGAAGAAGAAAAGATACAGCAGGCTAAGCCTTTCAATTCTTCCATTTTATCGGTTTTATGAAAGACACTCTTTCTAGCCTGGCTGCTCCTGCTCAGAATGAAAATCATTTGGACCTTTCATGTACAAAGGCCCTATCTTAATCTATTATTTTCCCTTCCTAGTGATGACACTAAAAGCAATAAAAAAGGAAGAAAACACGATCTTAAAAATGGACTTCCACTTTCTTCCTCTTTTTAAACGTAAATAAAAATCAACCAAAACTCCTCCAGTACATACATCCCACCGTGCGATATAAATGACCTAACATCACCCCCCCTCCCATGTATGAAAACATTCATATTAGTAAAAATATTCAGGATCAGAAAGAAAAGACATGCCTTCCCAAAGTTTCAGAATGACCTGGTCACACAATTTTAAAACCAGGAGCAGATGAAACATGAGTTAAGATCATCATGATGTTCAAATGGAGATGAAAGAAGGCAAATCCTGCCCTTATTGAACACCTTCACAAAGTTGACAATTGATATAGGCAGAAAGAAAGAATGAAAGTGAAAGTGACTTTCTGTTTACATAGAGAAAACTACAAAACTGCTTTACATAAGCTATAAACCACTGCAAGTAAAAGAGACAGTCAAACGTAGCAATACATGAAGGAAATTGATAAAAAGATTTCAAAAACTTCATCTGTTCGCCATCTCTGTAATCTATTTCAAGCTGAAGGTCTCTAACTTTGACCCAGGAACCACTGCACCCACAACCCCCATGTTTTGATGTAGATTTCAAATAGCCTGCCTTAGGTTCTTAGCGAATAAATTATTGGATCAAATCAGTATTTTAATTCATTGGAAAAATATTGTTTTACCAGCAATTCACAAAACTTGTTATTTGACTCAACCACAGTCAAAGTTCAAGAAACATAGCTTTATAATAAAGAGAAATCATAAACTAACATTATTTACGGGCATGCTGGTGTAAAATATGGCCGCAGATGAGTTTTCAATCTGTGGTAATAGTTACAAAAGCATGTTGCATGGCACAAAAATAGGTTCGATAACTAATGCTTCCATCATAATACTCTCATACCTTACATTTTTTTTTTGGCCCATCTGTCGTTACTTGTTAACCTTCATTGTTCTAAAAAAGCAGAAGCCAAAAAAATGGTAATTTTCAAACATGTTTTCTCTCAGGCCGGCCCGCAAACATACACACACTTAACCTGGCTACACTAGCGTCCATGGATTATTTCAGTGATTATCTTCTCTTCTTCTGTATCTGGCATCGCAATATAATGCTTTGGTCAGAAATGGAAAAAATATATAAATAAAGAGTTGACAGAAACTGCGGTGACATCATGATGGGAAAAACAACCAAAGAAAGGTGAAAAAGAATGACGAAAATGGAGCATTTCATTTGTAAATCATACCAGCAACCGAATAGATACATCGTACAACACAGTAATTTATCTGCAGTTCCGTCTAAAAATGTTTGACATAAAAAAACAGGAATAAAAAGGAATAGTATTTTTCTCCCATTAGCATTATGCCACAAGCAGAGAATAATCTTGATCCATAAATCAGAAAATTTATCTTGAAACGTCTTATTTTTCAAAGAATTGCACATCTAAATTTTCGCGTTTTCCTTTTGGTTGACAGAGCAGCTCTGGTGGCTGTTTCAAAGACTTCTCGAACTCCTTCCTTGGTCTTTGCTGAGCACTCTAGGTAGGCAAAGGCAGTGATCTTCTCTGCCATGTTTTTGCCTTCCTCAACCTTGACAGGCTCCTGCTTCATCTTCTGCAGCTCTCTAATGGTCACTTGGTCATGGCGAAGATCTTTCTTGTTTCCAACCAGAATGATAGGAACATTGGGGCAGAAGTGCCGAACCTCTGGTGTCCACTTTTCTGGAATATTCTCCAAACTGTCGGGGCTATCAATAGAAAAGCACATGAGAATCACATCTGTGTCTGGATAGGAAAGAGGCCGTAGTCTATCATAGTCTTCTTGTCCAGCAGTGTCCCACAAGGCCAATTCAACCTGGAAGCAGAGATATTACAATGTGTAGGAAAAGAACAAAGAGAGGTCTAAATGAATTTTAATATAAATAAAGTAACTAACAAGGCTACAGGGAAGGTGAGAAAAAAAAACAACTGGAGAAATTGAAAAGAATACTTCTATTAAAAAAATATTTTAAAAAAAAAACAACTGGAGAAATTGAAAAGAATAAATAAATGACGATGCGTCATTATGTGATTACATTAACTCCAATGCTGTGTAAATCACAGCAAAGGCATATGGTACGAGTAAAGACAGGGTAATTTTTGTTTCTTCGCTTCTGCTACAATGTGTAGGGCAACTTTTATACATTATGTATTTAAAGTCTAATCTATTAGTTAAACGATAACAACTTCAAACATCTTGAAATGTTTAATGTCATTGCATTTCTAGCAGTTATATTCTTTTTAGAGAACCAGCTAGCTTCATTATCATCAAAAGTTAATAAAAGACACACATGCAAGATTTTTTCTTTAATACTGTGTTTAGCACCTGAAGCATGTTAATAACTTGAACTATTACAAGCAAACTATTTAACTATACAATATATTATTATGTGTAGAGCTTTGATGGTGCAGAGGAAAGTTAAGTAGTGTGTTTATTGATAAATGTGTGTGTGAACCATGACATTTTTTGAACACCACAACCACCAAGCTATTGCCCCTGATTGATTACATCAACAATCACAGACGCAACACAGGGGGTTCATTAAGCAATAATTATTACAGAATAGCAATTAAGATGTGAAAGGAGCCATAGCTTGTTACATTGTGCATTAAACTTTAACTTCATGGTGTTGCATTGACCCTAAATTCACTGTGATCTCAGAGGAAACAGCAGGATAAAAGAAAATGAAAAGAAAGAAGTAGGACCTACCAGTGGCCCCAGCTAAATTTCAGGGAAGGTTTAAAAAAAGAATACTACAGAAACTAACACAATATGAATACACTGATAAGCTGCAAAGAATACGGATGATGGAGGTGATTGATTGAAATTTAGCCAGTCCACTATATGCGGTGATCTCAGGGTGAATTAAAAGGAAACCGCAAGTTAAAAGATAGGCGAAAGAGTGAAAGGAAAGAAGTAGGACCTACCAGTAGCACTCACAATAAGGAGCAAAACAACCATCTTCTATCACTACTGACATTACCATGTTTAGTACAGAAAAGCAGGATAACAAAAGTACATAATTACCACAGAAAGGAAAACCCTAAAACAAAACAAAAAAAACAACAAAAACAAAACATATACATCCATATAACTGCAAATTCACTTACTCGTATGATTCATTTCCTCACGTAGCCCATTTAACTAGAAGTCCCTCACTGAGTTGAGCTTTCTTTTAACAAAACACTATTACCAATACCACCTCTTCTCCTTACAGCAGCTACACTCGTTTGATTCAAGAAGCAAAACAAAACAGCAGAGCAGAGACAAAATCTTGAGAGCCAAACTCCATTCAATACTGATAGAAATAGCTGCTCTCTTAAACCAAAGTGTTAAAAATATGCGCAAGTGTGTGTGAGTGAAATACGAGAGAGAGAGAGAGAGAGAGAGAGAGAGAGAGAGAGAGAGAGAGAGAGAGAGAGAGAGAGAGAGAGAGAGAGAGAGAGAGAGAGAGAGAGAGAGAGAGAGAGAGAGAGAGAGAGAGAGAGAGAGAGAGAGAAAGAGAGAGAGAGAGAGAGAGAGAGAGAGAGAGAGAGAGAGAGAGAGAGAGAGAGAGAGACAGAGAGAATACATGATGTCTTACATGTTAAAATAATGTGACAGATACGTTGGGCTTTTTAATTTAGGTCATCTGTGCTCCAGGAGTTTTGAATTTATTAATGATGATTATGTGGTTGACACTTAAGATAGGTAAACCGAGTGTCACAGCTTACTATTATATTGACAGAGGTTTAAAAAATAATGATTTTAATTATATTCTGATTTGTAAGTAATGTGGTTTTTAATTTGAAATAGTGCTCATTACAGCTTACCAAAAAACAAAAACAAATACAGTCGGCAAATATTTGGTTTGTACATTCACTGTTACATAAACATATAATACGTACATAAAAAAATGTTAGGAGGTGAAAGACAACGCAAAAAAAAGATAGAAAAACAGAACATTATGTCATACTACCTGTATTATAACACCCATAAAATAAAAAGCAAGGAAGAATTACCGGATTGTGAGTGTTATATGGCTAATTATCATGCTAATTATTAGATGGAGGAAACAAACAAAAAGGCTTGTAAGGAAAAACATAAAAACATTTCAATAGGTTTGAGTTAGTATGTGAGAATCGAACTGAGTATATATATTGAGTTTCAAGTTCAAGGTGAGAATGATTCATGGCAATTAACTATTATTTACCCTGTCTACTATTATATACTGCTATCTCAGGGTAATTTAGGAGGAAACAGCCAGACGAAAGACATCTGAAGGAGTGAAAGAAAAGATGTAAAAGACTTTTACCAGCAACACCCATCAATGATTGGATATTAGCGGTTGAAGATCAATTTTGAAGTAAATATATTAAGATTCATCATACATGTATAGAGAACAATAAGATGATTGCAATGAAGGTTTGAAGATGAGTATCTCAAGTCTTCAAAAATCATAAATGCGTCACCGAGAAATAAAAGCATATACCCTGTAGCAACTCCAGCACTTGGCTGCCTACAGTAACACTTAATGTATTGCGCAAGTTAACTGTCAGTGTGCACTGCGTGAAAAACACACCAAAAAAAATCTGAACTCAACAAACAAGAATTAACATTGTTTTGGATCCAAGTGCCAAACACAAGACAACTGCATCAATCCTCCCCTTTATTTACAGCCCATGAAAGGATGTGTGTAGTCATAAATACTTCTTTCTTATGAAGCAAGGGAGCATCTATATATATATATGATAGCTACACCAACAATGATATACTCCGAAATAGATTTCAAATTAGTCCACTAAAAGAAGTACTTTATCTTTAGAAGTAAATTTGATCATTGAATTTGATGGTTAAATGCTATACAGCAATAAAAGGCAAAAACACTTAAAGCTGGTAAAGCAATAATTGATGGAGCGTTGATCTAGTGATTAAGATCATAGCCCACTCGTACAGAGCCATACATTGAGTGAACATTTACAGGAAATACTGAGGTTTCAAGAAAATGTATTAAAATTTATGATTATACAGGTTCATATAATATTGAAGGTTATGTTAGGCCAAAACAGAAAGCAGATAATGAAAGTCATTTTCATTCAAACAAGTCACTGTTGAACTTTGCCTTTTATACTAACATGATGTGGTAATTATATATATGGGTTTTTATGATCTGGTAACTGGAAGTACTTTATTCTGTTTAAATACTGGGTTGATTTGTCATTTAAAAATGTGTCCATCCTGTGAAGTAAGACCCTTTCACCTTCTCCTTTTGCATGGTTCACAGACCAGTATTTACATACTTTGTTTATTGTATATTGTATGTGAGGAGAAAGATGATGGGAGGAGAGGATGAGGGCTACAATGGCGTATAAAACCTAACAAAGAGAAACCTGAAAGATGATCAGAAAAAATGGTATGCAGAAGACTACCAGTTCAATGAAAATAAAGTTAGTCACAACACCACCTGTACAATAGAAATTCATGCAAGAACTATGTCAGAGGCAGAGCTACTACAACTACACAGGTACATGCAGAATGTTACATTATATGACTACATCAAAATACAGAACAAAAAAATGCACAAAAATTATAAGAAGTCTGTTACAAGAATGGAATAGCTTCTACTACTAAAGAAAACAAAGACAATACAAAAAGAGCGTGCTTGAAAAGAGCAACACTCACCATTTTATCTGTAAGTGCTGGATCCTTAGCCATTTCAAATCCAAACCAAGGTTCTCAAAAATGATCCGATTCAATGAAACTTATTTTTGCGTTAGATCCACATGGATTTTAAAATACTGAATTCCAGTCATCTTGCCTTCGAACATCTATTGAGAATATAATTCAGTAGTCGCTTTCCAACGCAATCGTCCGGCTGACATGGAACAACTTTTGTCCAGAAATGAGATGCATATAGGCTACTAATAAACCAGCACAAGATAGGCGTGGACACACATATATACATATATAAAAAATATGAACAAAATACAAATTGCTAAGAATTAAGAAATGGATGCACAATTCAGCCAGTATTTTTCAACACTAAAAAGAAAACATGTCTAAACAAAAAATAATAAGAGACAAAAAAAAACCAAACCAAGAACACATCATAGAAAAAATAATCTAGGTACTTTTACACATTACCATTATAAATAATGAACATTAAACAAACAAGACATACATACGCAAGAAATATAGAAAGCCTGTTCAGCCTACAGTGATAACAGGGGTTGAGGAAGCTATCTCTCTTTTGATTGAAACGCGATAACATTGTTTCTTTAGCAACCTTAAAATAAGATTGTGTTGCCAGAGAACAGAAAAACTGCTGAGTTAGATAGCTCAAAAAGATATCTTTTTAAACAAAGAAACAAGAGAAAAAAAAACCCAACCTTACGAAAAGCGTGCAGGATATTTTTTTCAAGAACTGTTGGCACCTTGAGTTCCACAAAAAATGCAGAGAACAAATTTCAGAGATCAAACCCTGCTATCAGCGTTTTATCTATACACATAGGATAGAGAATATACCAAAATGTAAAAACAAAACAACAACATGTTATTAAAATGATATACACACCTGTTTACCATCAACCTCAATATCTGCAACATAGTTCTCAAAGACAGTTGGCACATACACCTCAGGGAATTGATCTTTACTGAACACGATAAGCAGGCAGGTTTTACCACAGGCACCATCACCAACAATAACCAGTTTCTTCCGTATGGCGGCCATTATTGGCGCTTACAAAAAAAAAGTTCTGCAGAGAAAGTTTGGAAAAGAACAAATTAGCAGGTTTCACAAAATGGTCCTTCCTATTTCCCTCTTTCGTCAAAATGTACATGTTATATTTCTTACAAGTGTTATATACCATGTTAAAGCTTAGAACCTGAAGATTCTAAATATATGACTTTAAAAGATAGCAAAGGACTGTGGGGCGAGTAAATTACCTTTTAAAAGTCATGTTTTTCAGTCAAAGGGCATAACTGAAAATTCCAGTGGACGTAATGTTACGCGGAACTGCACGTGTCTGTCGACTGAGGTTTCCCTGGCTTTTATTTAGTGACGCAACTTGGGCATCTGGTTTGGAGAGTGTCTGTTCTCAATAAGAGGTGAAGTCTGTGTTTGTGTTTCCCTGGCTTTTACCGTTGATCAGATGACTGAGTTCCGGATCGTGGATGGATGAAATTCAAATCGTTTTTGTACTTTTTTTGGTAAAATTATGTGATTGCATCTACAGGTTTTTGTGCCATTCCAGGGTTCCCAAAAATCAACTGAAAATTTTCCACCTCAACACAATCAAAAACTTAAAAGTAGATGAGTTTTTAATTTTGTGTTAAACATCTACCCACCTTTAATAAAACTGGAATCTAGATCGGTACATGAATCTCACCCATGTCTACATAGACATTGTTATTTCTCTCTTTTCTTCCGGTGTCAGACTCAGTCGCTCTTGTTTTTCATAATCACATTGATTTTCTTCATCCTGTCCCTCCCCCATCTCATTCTGATATCAGTTCCGAAGACCTCCTCTATTCTTACCAAACACAACTTGTTGAGTCAAAATTGTGGATGGATGAAATTCAAAATCGTTTTGATACCCTTTTTTTTCGCAGTAAAAAAATTATGTGATTGCTTTCAGTCGTTCCAGAATAGACCACATTTCCCTCTTTTTACTATCCTTATTACATGTTACAGGTTTCAAGAAAATCGTAAATGATCCATTCCAGAGGTTTCAGATTTTTCGTTATTATGTAACAACTGAAAAATCATTAAGAGCTGAAAAAAACAGTTGAAAAATTAGAAGCGCCGTTTTTGATCTTAAGTGAAAGAAAACGTATTCCTACCACCCTCTGTAAAAGACACGAAAAAAATCAAGGTAACTCTAAAATACCATGAGATCTACGAGACCTCATGGTCGGACAAAAAATATTTTTTTCGATCTCATCTAATAACGGTAATATTGCGTTATTGTCTCGTAGTTCATCGCGTGTAAGCCTTTAATAAAACTTTGGAATAATTCTCTTACGGATCTAGATCTGATGATCGGACATCAGAATAGTATCAGGTTGATTGAGCCTTCTTCGGTTCTAGCAAAACCCTTATCTGAAACTTATGTAAAGAAGTGCAATCAATAGGCTTTCTGATTTATTATGTTCTAATAAATAAAGACAAGATAATTGGCAATACATTGTTGCACAGTCTCCTTCATAACAATACTTTCATTTCTTCAGGTTCAAGTAGAGTTCAAGATTTGCCAACCGCTCCCATCCCGTCCCGTATTCGTATCGTCAGACTCAGTGGGGCGCTCTATGTGACTGTAGATTTTGAGCCATCGGGGAGAAATAATCATGTTGGGGAGAAAGGAACATTGATTTTCTTCATCCTCTCTCTCTCTCTCCCTCTCTCTCTCTATTGGCAAATATCGGTCTCTATCGCATCCTCACTCGTTAAAATTATAAGTCGTGATAGTTCACCGTACCAGTTTGAGCAGAATGGTACACACGATAAACCCGTAACACGTAATAAGGATGTATAAAGGCGTACAATCACAGAATTTTACAAAAAACGGGACAAAAGGCATTGGTTTTCATTTTCATCATCCACACATCCGGACCGAGTCATCTGATCTATTCTTACACAAAACACACATCTTAGGGAAAAGTCCTTCCAAACCAGATGCCCAAGCCTTTTCGGTCAGTTCACGTAACATTACGTACTGGCGTTGGACCTAGAATTTTCACAGTTATGCCCCTGACTGAAAAACATGACTTTTAAAAGCTAATTTACTTGCTCCACAGTCTTTGCTATCTCTTAAAGTCATATATCTGGAATCCTCATGTTCTAAGCTTTAACATGGTATATAACACTTGCAAAAAATATAACATGTATATTTTGACAAAAGAGGGAAATGGGGATGGACCATTTTGTGAAACCATCAGTCCATTAAACACACACAAGCATTCTCTGTCTAGCCTTCTTACACACACACGTGCACGATCGGACGCACATTGCCCTCTGTCTCTCCCTTTGAGCGAACCATACAACATCGCGATCGACTTTATAACAACACACACGGCATTCTTAAGTTCTCCAGAGTAAAAGTCAAGGAGGCTGGGCCGTAGATACGCAGTTCATAGTATTGGCATAGGCGCTAAAACTAAAGAAAGTATTAAAAACGTTGTGTCGAAATCAGATACTAATTCCCTGGGCAAACTTTACAATTTTAAGAAAGCATCAGAATCGTTTAGTTTCAACATGAAAGAATCGCCAGATAGCAAAGCATGCATGACCAGAAATGGATGACAAAACGATTCATCGTCCTCCACAAACTTATTCGCATTTTCCTATTTCGGGGTGCCAATTGTTCATGCCTACTTTGATTTCCCCGATTGGGAATTTCTCTCTCTCGTGTTCTCGCTGTTGTCAGTCTTCAGTCCCATCCATTGTCGCAATACTGTCACACAATCTCCGATTGGCCCACATTGAACATAACTCCTCCCACTATCTCTTTATTTTACTTTCTTTCTTTATCCCTCACAAAAACCAAGCCCCAACTTTTTATCTCCCCCTTCAAAATAATTAATCTTTACTATGTACCTTGGGTGGTACCCAGCCTATGGAAGTCCTTCCAGAAGGAATGTGGAACTCCTGCCATTTAAAGACGGTTTGACATGTGTTATGTTTACTTCTCTGTTCTCATTGATTTTCGCTCACTACCGATATTTAGATATTGGACCCATCTATGGAGCTTCTCCCACTTTCTCTTCTGTAATTCTTAATTTTGTGCATGTAAAAAAAAACCTATGTGGGTGGTTCAGGGTCAGGAATGGCTATATTAAAAATGGTGGCTGGAACTTGACTGTGTGTCTGTCTGTCAGAGATGGTGATAGATACTATAATATCGACAAGGACTGTGGTACGCCTTCCATCCAGTGGAAAACTGGTAACACAATTACACAATATTCAGTCGACCCAATACAGAAATGTTCACTTCAGTTGAGATCTAAATATCTAGATCTAATCCAGATTTCTCAATCTAGACAGGGATTTCATATTTGGGACTCAGCTATTCTCTTAACCCAAGAAGCGCACAGGACGTAGTAATGTATGTTTGTTTCGTTTTAGAGGGTGTGTCTGGACCGAGGCCTGCTTCGCTAATGACTTACCACACCTCTGACCGGCAACAGGTGTGAAATCTGACCCTCGCGTATTGCCGTATAAGGACCATTGTGACTGACTGCGCTCAATTGAAATATGAACTTTTAATTTGATTGGCATTTAGCCTTTATTGATTAGCCAATAAACCTGTATTTTGCTTGACCAACTGAAAGCAACTTCTTTGGATACATTCAACACATGCCGTCTGTGAAGACACACATTTACATGAACTGTAAATTGATTGGTCCTCCCATTTCAATACAATTAGATTGATTTTTAAGCATTTGTCTGGGTGAATGTATACTGACCAATGAGAAAGAGAGAACTCCAAATGAAATGAAAATGTCCCACACTATACAAATCAAGCCTGGTTTGGTCTTGGTAGAGGGGAAGTTTGATCACCAGATGCTCCAACTGACACTTGCATGTCAGCACGTGTTGTGAATGGCAGTCCAGAATCTTAGCTGACCAGGCTAGGGGCAATAAGATCATCTCCTCTTTATTTCGGAGATCTAACAATGCTTAAAAGCCACAGACATTGAATTCATGGTTTGCACGTTAGTGATGAATAAAACTGAGGCTGCAACATGCTCCTACCAACTAACAAGAAAGATGTGGAAATGGAATTTCCCACAAAATATCTCTATCAACCATCCACTTTCCCCCTTTTTGCTTGTAATTTGAATAGATTATGTCATTGTGCGACCATAGAAGCTTTTGAAACATAAGACATCTGACTTTTTGTTAAGACATTAGAAAATTGCAAGCTCTTGTAAAAACTGATGAGTCAGTAATGTGTAGGAGAGGATGGGGTGTGTGTAGGGAGTGGATTGCACATTGATAGGTTGAAATCCGTTCTGTATTGACTTTTTAATTTCACACGTGATGTATTGACATGTAGAATACGAGAGCACGAAAAACTTTCAGCGGGAGTGTGCTACATAACCATGCTTTTGAGCAATAAGAAAACATTCCAATACAGTGCATGTAACAAATATATCTCTTATTGAGGAAAAACAACATATGTCAGACTAATTTACATTCTCATCTATCAAAAAATGTGCTTTTATTATATAACGATAACCGCATAACTTTCCCTGCTAACGCCATGGCTACAAAACACCCTGCTCTACACAGTGCTAGGCTAGTGACTGCAGGACCAGATGTCAATCATCCGGTCAGAGCCAATCTTACCTTCACTTTACGTTCAATGACAGAGCAGGGTTGCCTGGGTGGAGACCGTCAGGGCTACAAGATGTTATTACATAACATGATCATTAAATATGTAACCTTCCCAGCTACCGCCTTGACTAAGACATAATGCTAGCTGTACAGCTCTTTAGCTAGAAACAAGGGGTGTCAATCACATGGTCACATGTCCAGTGCTGGTTTCACGTTTCACAGCAGAGCCTCTCTGCTGGAAGCGATCGGGGAAACAAGCTGTGCTTTTCTTGGGTTAACATCTATCCCCTATGCTTGGCTCGGGTGGGGGTTCAGGATCAGGAATGGTCATCAATGTAAAATAATACAGTCCCATACAGGCAGGGTGCCAACTATAGTATGTATTCATGCCTTCCATTCAGTGGAAAACTGGCTATAGAATTCAGTGCACCCAAGATAGAAATGGTCAGTTGAAATCTAGATATATTTCTAGATCTAGATATATTTCTAGACTGAAGACACTGGATCCCTGTAGCATGGTTGAACTGCAAATCACAGGTTACTAATACTAGCCTAGCATTGAGGTAAAAAGTCTAGCCTAAATAAAGATAGAAAGTGAGATTGATCCAGATCCTATCTTCATAAAGATGTAGAATCTAGATATTTTGTTAGAGAAGAATCTAGATCTCATACACCTTATGTTGGAAACCTAATTCATAACCACCATAATTCATAGAAGTATCATTGTCAAAATTTGGGCAACGCCTTCATCCAAAGCCAGATCTATCTGGGACTGGCGACTGGTGATGTCATCAACATGGCGCGTTTCGTAGGAATATAAGGAAATACACCGTGCCGGTTTGAGATTCAAAACACACCAAATAACGTCATATTTCTAAACAAAACAGATTTAAGCTGCCAATCAGATGAATTACGTGATGCCAACATCATAAGAATGTCAGTCTGGATCCTGCCGACTCCGTTTGGGAACTCTACAGAAAGGCGGAAATGATAAATCGATTGGAATATGCATGCTAACGAAATTGAACTTCTGCCTCATGCAGGGTTATTTTACGCAGTACAACCTTCATAGATATCAACAGGTTAAAATAACGTGTAATGAATAAACTTTTCTCATCAATAATACCTCAGTAACTCGGTGAATCTTCTTTGACTACCACATCCAAGCGTAGTTATGTTTTTATTTAGTGAGCTCTCCAAGACATGTACACTTCAATTCCTCCTAGAGGGGTAGTACAATATCTCAGCTGTATGACGTCATAGAAGAATTGTGGGTACTTCCGTTAATTGTCATCGTCTACATTTCCGTAAACTTTCTCTCTATATATATTTCTCTGTCTCTGTCTCTGTCTCTGTCTCTGTCTCTCTCTCTCTCTCTCTCTCTCTCTCTCTCTCTCTCTCTCTCTCTCTCTCTCTCTCTCTCTCTCTCTCTCTCTCTCTCTCTCTCTCTCTCTCTCTGTCTCCCTCTCTCTGTCTCTCTTTCTCTGTCTGTCTGTATGTCTCTCTCTCTCTCTGTCCCTCTCTCTCTCTCTCTCTCTCTCTCTCTCTCTCTCTCTCTCTCTCTCTCTCTCTCTCTCTCTCTCTGTCTCCCTCTCTCTGTCTCTCTTTCTCTGTCTGTCTGTATGTCTCTCTCTCTGTCCCTCTCTCTCTCTCTCTCTCTCTCTCTCTCTCTCTCTCTCTCTCTCTCTCTCTCTCTCTCTCTCCCCCTCTCTCGTTCGCTCTCTAGACGTATGTCTGTCTGCCTGTCTCTCTCTCTCTCTCTCTCTCTCTCTCTCTCTCTCTCTCTCTCTCTCTCTCTCTCTCTCTCTCTCTCTCTCTCTCTCTCTCTCTCTCTCTCTCTCTCTAAAAAGTTAGGAAGAGCGAGTAGAGCAGGCTACAAAACACACAAAGCTCCATTCTCAAACATCGATAATTATCCAAATTGATGTTACCCTAGTAATGTAGGCTACTATAAAACTGTGAAGGAAATGACATTAAATAATATTAAAGCCCATTAAGAAGATAATAAATGAAAGGAATAGATAGAAAAAATAGCTGGCCCCCGTTGGGATCGAACCCGCAATCTTCCTTGTATTCATTGTCTTGTCTTTGTTCTTATGGGACTTTAAGATTATTTAATGTCATTTCCTTCACTTTAGAAATGTCCCTTGCCTCATTGTTTGCACAACAGTGAAACAGAGTACCTGTAGAAATAAAATTCGTAGTAGTAAGTAGTACCGAAGATCTATTAATTAAAATTAGGCACATCACATTGAACTTAAAAGAAAACTCAGAATGTTGCATAAGTTACATTCGCTTATACTTGTAGGTTGGTTTTTTTTCATCTTCACCTTTTCGCTTGATGCTTTTCAAAATATTTGAGCTATTCCTTACCTTTGTAAGTCTCAAGAGAGAATTCACACATGTCTTCCACGATTTGGATTATTTGAATATTGAAGTTATCGTTCCCTTTTAACGGCACTTTCGATGAGCAAAATGTAAAAATAGAACTCCTTTTGTTACTATTTTTAGTTTTCTATCTTTAGTGAATCGCTTCAGCATTGGATTGGCCGAATAAAGCAACGAATAAATTGCAAAATGTTGGAAAAGATAAATCTATCCTAATTCTAGATTCTAGATCTATGAAAGATTGAACAATGTTTAAATTTACATTTTCGTTAACTTGAAACATACAAATAAAGTTAAAATGTTATGTCAATATACAATGTGCTTCCTTTCTTTCTCAGTAATCTCAGTTCCTTCCTGTTCAGATGCCCGAAATAATATTTCTCCAGGTTGCACTGTTTTAACATTTTCTGTTTCCTTCCGTGACATTTAAATTTCTTTGCTTTGATGCCTCTTTTAGGCCTTTTGGTCTTTTACCTTGGGTTTTAGCATTGCATGATTTGGCTATTCTATTATCATTCATTTTGTTTACATGCTCAAACAACCGCAGTTGATATATTTCTATCTTAGTTTCTTCTGTTTCTGATTTTGTCTCTTTGAGTTTTCCCTACTGTTCATCTGAGATATTTCCATTTCAGCTGCTTGTACTCTACTGTATTCCCTACTGTCTAAGATCCAGGTTTCACTGCCATAAAGGAGAGTACGACAGACAGTAAACTGACAATTTGGTTTTTGTTGACAATTCTTGTTTACCTAAAAGATGCCTTTCCTAGATGATTATAATTGTCGTTGCCTTTTGGATTCTCTTGCTGGTTTCTCCTCTTAGTTTTAAATTGTTCTAACTTCTCCCTTCCCAGTTTAAGAGTTTGTGTTTTAGTATTCTGATATTATACTGAAGGTCACTTTCTGATTTTCCATACAGAACTTAATCATCAGCAAATGAAAGTATTGATAGGCCTACATTTGTTGTTTGAGTTTCCACATAGGCCCACCTACATTCATTTTCTTCATTTTTGAGGAATGCCTTTGCGACTGAATCCATAAATGTGATAAAGAGGACTTAGAATACAGCCCTGTCTAACCCCTATATCTATATCAAATTCTTCAGATAAGTTTCCAGCTACGCTCATTGCACATGTTGGTGTATTGTAAAAAACTTTCAATGGCTTCTTTTAAATTTTCTCTACACTATGTTCTTTTAAAGAATACAATAGTTCATCTCTCCTCACATTATCAAATGCCTTTTCTAAGTCAATAAAACAGAGATGCAAGTTAATGTTTTTCTTTGTGAATTTTTCTATTATTAGTCTAATTTTGTAAATATTTAGTCTTGTACAATTCTTCCTGGTCTGAATTCACTATGATGTCGTTCAATCTTTTCCTCTTCTCTTTTCCTTAGTCTCATTTCTAGTTCTAGTATCCTGGCATAAACTTTTCCTGGTGCGCTAAGTAATGATATTCCTCTATAGTTTGATCATTCCATAGTTGATCCTTTCTTGTGTATTGGTACTATTGCTCCCTTTTTTCCAGTCATCTGGTACCTGTTTTGACTTCCATGCTTGTTGACATTTTGCATTGTATTAGTTTGTCTGCCTCTTTCCCTAGGCTTTTAATTATTTTTGGATGAACGTGATCTGCTCCTGATACCTTTCCTAGTTTATTTTTTCGCATAGCTATTTGGATTTCTTCCATTGAGATATCTACATCTTCAGCTATCCCTTCCTGATTACTTGTTGTTTTTACTAGCTGATCTGTACTCCTTGTTTCATTTTCTGGAGGGATAACGCAATTTCTGAAAGCACTTTCTCCATGTTTTCATGATTTCGCTGTATTCTTTCACTATTTCTCTTTTGGTGTTCTAAATGTGTCTAATTGGTCAAGCTTTGGTCTTTCGCATGCTCTTCATTGCTCCCCAGAACAGCTTTTGATTTCATTGGAAGCTTTCTTGAAGTCTTTGTCCAAACTCTTCCCATTGTTCCTGTTCCTGTTTGCTTTCTTCCCTTCCTCTTTGACGATAGTTATTTTATCTTTCCTCTACTCTAAACTCTTGTTTAAATTGTTTGCAAATATTTCTTCCAAGTATCCTTCTTTTCATTTATTTTAGTCTTGACATTCTCATTCCACCAAGCTTTATACATTTGCCACTTTTCTTCTATTGTGTAATTATTCAGATCAATCTGCCTTTCACTGATTACATTTTTATCCCAGAGTGGTATATCTGTTTTACTTCTGTATTTAGTTCTTCTATATTGAGTTAAGTAGCTTTCTTTTCTACCCTTTTCTATTTGTTTTCCTCAATCAATAATCTCAAAATTGTGCAATCACCAGGTGATAATCACTAACAAATACATGTACATAAAGACAAACAGTGAAACTTTGTTCATATGGGGCTTTCATATTATCTTGTGTCATTACACTAACTAAATACATACACTTCAGCTCCTCTGTTTACTCTGGAATCCATTGTACTGTAAAAAAGGGGTCTGCTAACTAATGTGTAGTATATGATTGACTTTGCACAGCTGTCTTCATTTACCCATGTATATTTGTGGATATCTTCATGTGGGGAAAAATGTTGGCTATTTTCATGTTTTTCTTTAGGCAAAAGTCAATAAGCCTCTCTCCATTTGGAAAAATTGTTGTCTCTCCTTTACCTAGTACTCCGCCCAATGCCTCTACATTGTTCTCTACTCTAGCATTTAAATCTCCTAAAACAGAATTAGTTCCTATTTCGATTTGAGATTCTCTGCAGCTATTTGTACATTGGCTTCAAAGATATCTTTTCTTCCTTGGTGGCGTCTTTGTTTGGTCCATAAACTATTGATAATTCAATTTCTCGTCCTTTTGGTTTAATGTTTACCTTGTAGAAATAGCCGCAGTCTTCTAAATTTCCAACGTTCTAATGGCTTTTCATGTCTTTTATGCATTAAAAGGCCTACTCCTGCTCTAGCTCTATCTTTGACATCTACTCCTGTGGAGATTATAACATAGGATCCACATTTTCTATTCCCTTTCCTTCTTTCTTTGTTTATGTGAGTTTAAAATATCTACTTTGGGCCTTTCCAATTCTCCAACTAATTCGAGCTCTTTTCTATTTAGTGCCCTAACATTCCATGTTCTAACATTTACAGTCCATGTTCGTTTTCAGGGCCGCCTTCGAAGTTTCTTTCTGATGTCTCACATTAAGTTGCTCAGAATCGGTTGTTTTTTGGGGTGATTAGCCCACTGTAGCCTTGGTCCGGCTGCCACTTTGATGACCCCTACCGGGCGATTTTTCTGCGATTTTCTGTCAGGATTAAGTCATTTAGCTTTTGGTCAACCAAGACAGTAAGTTGTTATTTTCTGTTGAAGTTAACTCCTTTAGCCTTTGGTCAATCAAGACCCTCCTGCAAGGCAGCAGATTGTGATTTTCTGTCAGGGTTAACTGCCTTAGCCTTAGGTCAGTCAAGGCAGCAGTAGACTCATGGATGACGAAACCGCCTAATCCCCGTTCAGTCGTAAGCAGCTGCCAATTGCCCGGCACATACAATATGCAAATATACTAATTGATTTGTTATTACAGACATAGATCTACATAATTTATCGGAATTCAGAGAAACAGAGAGGAACAGCGGTTAAGACAAAATTAAAATGCGACATTTAGGGTCTAATCCTTCATCAGACAAATTAGGAAAGAAAAATCCCAAACGAAACAACCCAACAAAATAAACAAAACAAAACTAAAAAAAAATTGACTTGCAATAGTAACAAACAATTTGATCATGAAATCGTAAATAGAAAAAGGATTAGGAACGTAAGGTGTATCATGGGAAAATGGTCGAAGATAGGCTGAGAATTGAGAACCCCCCCCTTCCCACCCGAAGAATACTGATACTTGTATTTTATGACAGTGCTAGCCTACCAGTATTGGGGGGAGGGGTGGAGGGATGTATGGACGCGCAAGTCGGCCTTGGTTTTCTTCTACTAACTGGGCATGAGACGTTAGAGGTCAGAGAGAGCCCTTGCCTGGGGGACTATAGTTGTTTACGGCCTTGGTTTCGAGGTCAGTTGCGAGTCCTGCGGCTCAATAATCTTCAGCCATCGGGGACTCCATACTTACATTAGTTAAAAAGAAGTCTCCCTTTCATTTTTCAATGCCGATGCTAGCATAACACCTTCTCGGGGGAAAGTTTAGTGTTAGGCATATAGGGGTTTAGGGTGTCACAATGACATTGACAGCACACGACATAAGAAATCTTTGGAGATGCTTCTCATGATGGTAGCACACGAAATAGGAAATCTCTGAGGATGCTTCTCACAATGGCAGCACACGAAATGGGAAATCTCTGGAAATGCTTCTCACAATGACAATGGTAATACAAGAAATAGGAAATCTCTGGAAATGCTTCTCACAATAGTAACACACGAAATAGGAAATCTCTGGAAATGCTTCTCACAATGGTAACACAAGAAATAGGAAATCTCTGGAAATGCTTCTCACAATGGTAACATTCGAAATAGGAAATATCTGGAAATGCTTCTCACAATGGTAACACTCGAAATAGGAAATTATGGAAATGCTTCTCACAGTGGTAACACAAGAAATAGGAAATCTGGAAATGCTTTACACTTCACGAAATAGGAAATCTCTAGAAATGCTTCTCACAATAACAAAGCGAACTAATGGGAAATAGGATAATAATCGATGGAAATGCTTCTCACAATGGTAACACTTGAAAAGAAATCTCTGGAAATGCTCCTCACAATGGTAACAAAAATAGGAAATCTTTGGAAATGACAACAACAAAAGTTAATCATAATAAAGTGGTGAACATAGTAGTCGCTCCTCACGAAATGGTAACACACAAGAAATAGATATCTCTCACAATGGGCTGCTTCTCATAGCAGCAGCACTCGAAATGAAGCAGATGATGGACTGGCTAAACTGAAGAAAGTATTGAACTTACCCGATTGAACTTTGGAATGCCATTTTGCAGCCCTCCGTAGTAGCAAGTTGATACAAAGTCCCACCTTCGAAGTAAGGCCAGCTATTGGTCTTCTGGTTAAACTCTTGGATGGATGCCGATAGAAGTTTCAATATTATGAACAACAGGAAAGCGCTCGCTATGGTAGCAGCACTGTCAATGATGGAGATAATAATAATAATAATAATAATAATAATAATAATAATAATTATAATAATAATAATTTATAATTTATTGTCCTTTTTCAGGCAATTCATGTTAGGTTCACATAAATCCTCTTACACTTCACAATCCACATAACAAAGCGAACTAAGGGTGATAATACTGACGGTGGTAAAAAACAAAAAAACCCAACAAAGATAGCGATGACAACAACAAAAGTTAATCATAATAATAATAGTGGTGAACATAGTAGTCGCAGAAGTAGTACTAGCATTCGTAATATTTCTAGCAGTTGCCAACATTATAATAGATGGTGAAATGAACAGATAAAAATATGATAATAATATCAGTAAAAGTAGATACAGAAAATAATTACTCAATTTGAGGATTTACATTTCCTCCCCTTCTCTCTCTCTCTCTCTCTCTCTCTCTCTCTCTCTCTCTCTCTCTCTCTCTCTCTCTCTCTCTCTCTCTCTCTCTCTCTCTCTCTCTCTCTCTCTCTCTCTCTCTCTCTCTCTCTCTCTCCCTCTCTCTCCCTCTCTCTCTCTTCTCCATCTCTATATATCTCTCTCTTTCTCTCCCTCTCTCCTCTCTCTCCATCTCTCCTCTCTCTCTCTCTCTCTCCCTCCCTCTCTCTCTCTCTCTCTCTCTCTCTCTCTCTCTCATCTCTCCTCTCTCTCTCTCTCTCTCTCTCTCTCTCTCTCTCCCTCTCTCTCTCTCTCTCTCTCTCTCTCTCTCTCTCTCTCTCTCTCTCTCTCTCTCTCTCTCTCTCTCTCTCTCTCTCTCTCTCTCTCAACCAGCATTCCATCATCAACCAAGACAACCATGATAATGATATTATAATATTGTCAATGTTCTGCAGAGAGGCAACTTAGTAACAGCAATAGATGTGCATTGTCTTATCAGATTTACAAGTCTATATGTTAGATCAATAGGAAATATTTTGACTTATAATTTTACTTTATTTGCTTGTTTCGACATTACAGTGTTGATATATTTTATGCTGTAGGGGACAAATGTAGCTTTATGTCGGTTGGTTCTACACCGAGATTCTCTATATCTTCTGCCGGATGGAAGTAACATAAATTCACTGTTCAGAGGGTGTTTTACTTCATCATTAATTGGAAGGGATTTTCTTTCTACAGCTTTTTTATAGTACTGCTCCACGCTTTGCAATTTCTCATTGACTATATTTCCTCATTCTTTTACCAATCTTTGTAACTTATTTTTCTGCCTTACACCACACCCTCCATAACACACAGTAATGCCAAAAGTTATGATACTCAACAATAACGATTGAAATATTTGTTTCATGGTACTTTTGCTTGTACCAAAGACTCGTAATTTTCTGAGAATGTACAACCGCTGTGAAGCTTTCTTAATGATATTTTCTACATAAATATTGAAAGTTAGAGAGTTGTTGATTAAAACACCGAGATATTTAAATTCTTCGACTATTTCAACGTCTTGGAGATGTATTTCAACTCGCTTTATATCTTTGGTAATGCATTTTGAATTAAAAATTTGCTCTTTTGTTTTTAACGCATTGAGCTGCAGATCATTTTGTACACACCAACTTTTGAAATTTTCGATTTGATCAAAGTAGTGAGCGTCCGATTTATTGTAATTCAGGAGACCCAAAATTGCTGTATCATCTGCGTATTTGATAATCACACATTTTTCATTATTTGGGACACAGTCGTTTGTATATAAAATGTACAGCAACGGTGAGCTGACACATCCTTGTGGGCAACACATGCTGTGGAAGGGATGTTGAGCCATCAAAAATATAAAGTCAACACCTTTTTATGTCATCATCGATCAATTGACAAGTGCACTACAACCCCCCCCTCCCCCCGCCAACAAAAAAACGTGTTAAAGCGTATTCCATGATGCTGCAGAGGGGTTTGGTGTTTTGACCGAGTATGATTATGTTTGATGAAGTATCGATATTGTTATTCCAAGACTCGTTGGTGTGTATTCAGAGGATTTGTCTTCGATTTCCCAGAAGAATTTCATTATCATATATGCTGGTATGAATAGCAGAGACCCGATGAAAGAGCAGTATCTAGAAGTGCCCAGGTGATGATTTAAATGCTGCAAACCGCTTGAGTTTTAAAAAATCCCCAACTAAGTGACGATTTTGCAGTCGCAAAGGTGAACGAAGTTGTAATCTAGCTAACAGTAAATCTATAAAATTTACAGTACACCTACTGTAAAAAAAAAAGGTTGTTCAGAATTCAAAAACGAAAAAGAAATTATGTCGCTAAATTTAGCTTTCCTCCAAATAGTGGAAGACTAGGTGGACATCCAGATGTCTAGCTTGTCTCTGCGACCAGGGGGACACCCAAGCATATTACGCCACCACTTCCTGCATTTAAAATATGTTTGACACCAGCCGTGGCAGCATCCCCGCGCGCACAACTCCTCTCTCACTCTACGTAATCATGGGTTGATGGAACCCAGACAGATGTGTAATGTGTCGTGTGTTTCTCAGGCCTCTCTTTTCTCATGCAGTGGGCCCCCAGTGTATTGTCAGACTTAACTTTTCCCCGGTTCTGGTAGATGTACATAATAATTATGTACTTTACATCAACATTTCTTAAAACGGAGTTCAATTGAGATGCAAGCTAGAATAATATTGACAAATTAAAGACATCTGTAGAGCTGTAGGGAACAAAATTTCTAGATCTAGATTTACTCAAACCCCCCCCCCCCCGCCCTCCCCCCCCAACCAAACCTACAACGTTACTCGGTTCCATCGTAAGTATGCTGTTTGAACACGAAATCCAGCCATTACAATGCCACACACCTTAAGTAAAAAAAATAAAAAAGCAAAAAAAACTAAAAACCCAAACCCAAATACCCACCCTTTTCACCTACAAAAACCCACAAAGCAACAACACACAAAAAACAACAAAAAACCCAAACAAAAACAAAAACAAAAAACCTTAAAAAAAAACCCAACTCAAAAATAAACACCCCCCACACAATTCTTTCTATAATCACCACACAAAAAAAGCTCATACAAATACGTCTTTGTATTTCTCATATTACTACATGTCGTCACCAAATAGCCAAATGATTTTAATAGCAAACTCTAAGCAAGCACACTCCATCCCAGTAACTATCGCCTCAATACATAGTAAGTATAAACAAAGGGGGGGGGGGAACAAAACGTTGTCTGTGTGGCTGGATCAACTAGCCATAATATGTGGTACAAGACAACAACTAAAAAAAAAAAAAGGGGGCAGGGGGGGTGGGGGGGACAAAACGTTGTCTGTGTGGCTGGATCAACTAGCCTTAATATGTGGTACAAGACAACAACTTAAAAAAAAGGGGGGGGGGGTGGGGGGGGACAAAACGTTGTCTGTGTGGCTGGATCAACTAGCCATAATATGTGGTACAAGACAACTAAAAAATCTCCCCGAAGAGAGATACATGTGGTAATCAACCCTCTCCCCACTCCATCCTCTACTTTTGGGTTACACCATCATGAATTGAGTGTTTGGGTGTCCTCTAACTCTAAGCACAGACTGCGTAGACACTTGGATTTTAGATGTCTATTTAGCTGGTAAGGACTAGGATAAAAATAGATGCCTTGGATGTTCACCTAATGGTACAACATACATAGACATCTGGATGTCTTCGTACTCTCTTTCATATATTATGTCAAATAAATTGTTGCATAGATCTTTCATCATGAACAATGTTCTTCATAATACGTCTTCTGTCTCACTCACAAAGAAAGGTTATAATGGAAGGCTTTCAATTTCAATTTCCCCATGGAGATCAAAGAAGATTAGCTAGCTTCTTACCTAAATTAAAATCGACTGTGATTAAAAACCCAGATACTTTCAGGAAAATTTATATACAGTTCAGGCCTCAAAATGGCAACTGTATTTAGTGTCAATAGCGCACGCTCCATAATTAAATCTTGGCTGTTATGGCTCGTTCTATTAAAATATAATAACGGGTAATATGAAAAAAATAATAAGAAAAGAAAAAAAAAAAGAAAAGAAAAATCAAAGCAAAAAAAAAGAAACAAAACAACTCAAAAAAAGAAGAAACAAAGAAAAAGAAGAAAAAATCACTACCGGATACCTAAAGGAAAATATTTCCTTCCAAAAATGTGAATAATGTGTATGCCAATCTCACTATCACTAATGTGAATAATGTGTATGCCAATCTCACTATCACTAATGTGAATAATGTGTATGCCAATTTAATTATCAATAATGTGAATAATGTGTATGCCAATCTCACTATCAATAATGTAAATAATGTGTATGCCAATCTCACTATCAATAATGTGAATAATGTGTATGCCAATTTCACTATCAATAATGTGAATAATGTGTATGTCAATCTCACTATCAATAATGTGAATAATGTGTATGCCAATCTCACTATCAATAATGTGATAAAATGTGTATGCCAATTTCACTATCAATAATGTGCATAATGTGTATGCCAATTTCACTATCAATAATGTGAATAATGTGTATGCCAATCTCACTATCAATCATGTGAATAATGTGTATGCCAATCTCACTATCAATAATGTGAATAATGTGTATGCCAATTTCACTATCAATAATGTGAATAATGTGTATGCCAATCTCACTATCAATAATGTGATAAAATGTGTATACCAATTTCACTATCGATAATGTGTATGCCAATTTCACTATCAATAACGTGAATAATGTGTATGTCAATTTCACTATCAATAACATGAATAATGTGTATGCCAATTTCACTATCAATAATGTGTATGCCAATTTCACTATCAATAACGTGAATAATGTGTATGTCAATTTCACTATCAATAATGTGAATAATGTATATACCAATTTCATTATCAATAATGTGAATAATGTGTATACCAATTTCACTATCAATAATGTGAATAATGTGTATACCAATCTCACTATCAATAATGTGAATAATGTGTATGCCAATCTCACTATCAAAAATTTGATAAAATGTGTCTACTAATTTCACTATCAATAATGTGAATAATGTGTATCCCAATTTCACTATCAATAATGTCCTCTTAACCTGTGTACAAGGGGAGGTTATTTCTCATATTATCTAGAAGAGCTTATTTGTATGGGAGTAGAAATGCATTTGATAGACTGTGTCAGATTATTGTGTGTAGAAATGTATTTGCTAAACTGTGTGATTAGTGTGTGTAGAAATGTATTTAATAGACTGTGAGATTATTGTGAGTACAAATGTATTTGATAGACTGTGTGAGATTATTGTGTGTACAAATGTATTTGATAGACTGTGAGATTATTGTGAGTACAAATGTATTTTTTAGACTGTGAGATTATTGTGAGTACAAATGTATTTAATAGACTGTGAGATTATTGTGAGTACAAATGTATTTAATAGACTGTGAGATTATTGTGAGTGATAGACTGTGAGATTATTGTTAGTAGAAATGTATTTGATAAACTGTGTGATTATTGTGTGTAGAAATGTATTTACTACACTATGTAAGATTATTGTGTGTACAAATGTATTTGATAGACTGTGTCAGATTATTGTGTGTAGAAATGTATTTGATAAACTGTGTGAGATTATTGTAGGTAGAAATGTATTTGATAGACTGTGTAAGATTAGTGTAGGTAGAAATGTATTTGATAGACTGTGTAAGATTAGTGTAGGTAGAAATGTATTTGATAAACTGTGTAAGGTTATTGTGTGTAGAAATGTATTTGATAGACTGTGTAAGATTATTGTAGGTAGAAATGTATTTGATAGACTGTGTAAGATTAGTGTAGGTAGAAATGTATTTGATAGACTGTGTAAGATTATTGTGTGTAGAAATGTATTTGATAAACTGTGTGAGATTATTGTGTGTAGAAATGTATTTGATAGACTGTGTAAGATTAGTGTGTGTAGAAATGTATTTGATAGACTGTGTAAGATTATTGTGAGTAGAAATGTATTTGATAGACTGTGTAAGATTATTGTGTGTAGAAATGTATTTGATAAACTGTGTGAGATTATTGTGTGTAGAAATGTATTTGATAAACTGTGTGAGATTATTGTGTGTAGAAATGTATTTGATAAACTGTGTGAGATTATTGTGTGTAGAAATGTATTTGATAAACTGTGTGAGATTATTGTGTGTAGAAATGTATTTGATAAACTGTGTGAGATTATTGTGTGTAGAAATGTATTTGATAGAAAGTGTAAGATTATTGTGTGTAGAAATGTATTTAATAGACTGTGTAAGATTATTGTAGGTAGAAATGTATTTGATAGAAAGTGTAAGATTATTGTGTGTAGAAATATATGTGATAGACTGTGTCAGATTATTGTGTGTAGATATGTAATTGATAAACTGTGTCAGATTATTGTGTGTAGAAATGTATTTGATAGACTGTGTGATTATTGTGAGTAGAAATGTATTTGATAAACTGTGTCAGATTATTGTGTGTCGAGATGTATTTGATAAACTGTGTAAGATTAATGTAGGTAGAAATGTATTTGATAGACTGTGTAAGATTATTGTGTGTAGAAATGTATTTGATAAACTGTATAAGATTATTGTAGGTAGAAATGTATTTGATAGACAGTGTAAGATTATTGTGTGTAGAAATGTATTTGATAAACTGTATAAGATTATTGTGAGTAGAAATGTATTTGATAGACTGTGAGATTATTGTGAGTAGAAATGTATTTGATAGACTGTGTGAGATTATTGGTTGGTAGAAATGTATTTGATAGACTGTGTAAGATTATTGTGTGTAGAAATGTATTTGATAGACTGTGAGATTATTGTGTGTAGAAATGTATTTGATAGACTGTGAGATTATTGTGTGTAGAAATGTATTTGATAGACTGTGTAAGATTATTGTGAGTAGAAATGTGTTTGCTAGACTGTGTAAGATTATTGTGTGTAGAAATGTATTTGATAGACTGTGAGATTATTGTGTGTAGAAATGTATTTGATAGACTGTGAGATTATTGTGTGTAGAAATGTATTTGATAGACTGTGTAAGATTATTGTGAGTAGAAATGTATTTGATAGACTGTGGAAAACTCTGGAAGGTAGAAATGTATTTGATAGACTGTGGAAAACTCTTGAAGGTAGAAATATATTTGATAGACTGTGTAAGATTAATGTAGGTAGAAATGTATTTGATAGACTGTGTAAGATTATTGTAGGTAGAAATGTATTTGATAGACTGTGTGAGATTATTGTAGGTAGAAATGTATTTGATAGACAGTGTGAGATTATTGTGTGGAGAAATGTATTTTATAAACTGTGTAAGATTATTGTGTGTAGAAATGTATTTGATAGACTGTGTAAGATTATTGTGAGTAGAAATGTATTTGATAGACTGTGAGATTATTGTGAGTAGAAATGTAATTGATAGACTGTGTAAGATTATTGTGTGTAGAAATGTATTTGATAAACTGTGTGAGATTATTGTGTGTAGAAATGTATTTGATAGACTGTGTAAGATTAGTGTGTGTAGAAATGTATTTGATAGACTGTGTAAGATTAGTGTAGGTAGAAATGTATTTGATAGACTGTGTAAAATTATTGTGTGTAGAAATGTATTTGATAAACTGTGTGAGATTATTGTGTGTAGAAATGTATTTGATAAACTGTGTGAGATTATTGTGTGTAGAAATGTATTTGATAAACTGTGTGAGATTATTGTGTGTAGAAATGTATTTGATAAACTGTGTGAGATTATTGTGTGTAGAAATGTATTTGATAAACTGTGTGAGATTATTGTGTGTAGAAATGCATTTGATAGAAAGTGTAAGATTATTGTGTGTAGAAATGTATTTAATAGACTGTGTAAGATTATTGTAGGTAGAAATGTATTTGATAGAAAGTGTAAGATTATTGTGTGTAGAAATATATGTGATAGACTGTGTCAGATTATTGTGTGTAGAAATGTAATTGATAAACTGTGTCAGATTATTGTGTGTAGAGATGTATTTGATAAACTGTGTAAGATTATTGTAGGTAGAAATGTATTTGATAGACTGTGTAAGATTATTGTGTGTAGAAATGTATTTGATAAACTGTATAAGATTATTGTAGGTAGAAATGTATTTGATAGACTGTGTAAGATTATTGTGTGTAGAAATGTATTTGATAAACTGTATAAGATTATTGTGAGTAGAAATGTATTTGATAAACTGTGAGATTATTGTGAGTAGAAATGTATTTGATAGACTGTGTGAGATTATTGGTTGGTAGAAATGTATTTGATAGACTGTGTAAGATTATTGTGTGTACAAATGTATTTGATAGACTGTGAGATTATTGTCTGTAGAAATGTATTTGATAGACTGTGAGATTATTGTGTGTAGAAATGTATTTGATAGACTGTGTAAGATTATTGTGAGTAGAAATGTATTTGATAGACTGTGGAAAACTCTTGAAGGTAGAAATGTATTTGATAGACTGTGGAAAACTCTTGAAGGTAGAAATATATTTGATAGACTGTGTAAGATTAATGTAGGTAGAAATGTATTTGATAGACTGTGTAAGATTATTGTAGGTAGAAATGTATTTGATTGACTGTGTGAGATTATTGTAGGTAGAAATGTATTTGATAGACAGTGTGAGATTATTGTGTGGAGAAATGTATTTTATAAACTGTGTAAGATTATTGTGTGTAGAAATGTATTTGAAATGTAGAAATGTATTTGATAGACTGTAAGATTATTGTGTGTAGAAATGTATTGGATAGACTGTGTAAGATTATTGTAGTGTAGAAATGTATTTGATAGACTGTGTCAGATTAATGTAGGTAGAAATGTATTTGATAGACTGTGTAAGATTATTGTAGGTAGAAATGTATTTGATAGACTGTGTGAGATTATTGTGTGTAGAAATGTATTTGATAGACAGTGTGAGATTATTGTGTGGAGAAATGTATTTTATAAACATGTGTAAGATTATTGTGTGTAGAAATGTATTTGATAAACTGTGTAAGATTATTGTAGGTAGAAATGTATTTGATAGACTGTGTAAGATTATTGTGTGTAGAAATGTATTTGATAAACTGTATAAGATTATTGTAGGTAGAAATGTATTTGATAGACTGTGTGATTATTGTGTGTACAAATGTATTTGATAGAAAGTGTAAGATTATTGTAGGTAGAAAAGTATTTGATAGACTGTGAGATTATTGTAGGTAGAAATGTATTTGATAGACTGTGAGATAATTGTGAGTAAAAATGTATTTAATAGCCTGTGAGATTATTGTAGGTAGAAATGTATTTAATAGACTGTCAGATTATTGTGAGTAGATTATTGTAAGATTATTGTAGGTAGAAATATCTTTAATAGACTGTAAGATTATTGTAGGTAGAAATGTATTTGATAGACTGTAAGATTATTGTAGGTAGAAATGTATTTGATAGACTGTAAGATTATTGTAGGTAGAAATGTATTTAATAGACTGTAAGATTATTGTAGGTAGAAATGTATTTAATAGACTGTAAGATTATTGCAGGTAGAAATGTATTTAATAGACTGTAAGATTATTGTAGGTAGAAATGTATTTGCTAGACTGTAAGATTATTGTGTGTAGAAATGTATTTGATAGACTGTGTAAGATTATTGTAGGTAGAAATGTATTTAATAGACTGTAAGATTATTGTAGGTAGAAATGTATTTAATAGACTGTAATATTATTGTAGGTAGAAATATATTTGCTAGACTGTAATATTATTGTAGGTAGAAATGTATTTAATAGACTGTAAGATTATTGCAGGTAGAAATGTATTTGATAGACTGTAAGCTTATTGTAGGTAGAAATGTATTTGCTAGACTGTAAGATTATTGTAGGTAGAATGGTATTTGATAAACTGTTTAAGATTATTGTGTGTAGAAATGGATTTGATAGACTGTGTAAGATTATTGTGAGTAGAAATGTATTTGATAGACTGTGTAAGATTATTGTAGGTAGAAATGTATTTGATAGACTGTGTGAGATTATTGTGAGTAGAAGTGTATTTGATAGACTGTGAGATTATTTTGAGTAGAAATGTATTTGATAGACTGTGTAAGATTATTGTGTGTAGAAATGTATTTGATAGACTGTGTAAGATTATTGTGAGTAGAAATGTATTTGATAGACTGTGTAAGATTATTGTGAGTAGAAATGTATTTGATAGACTGTGAGATTACTTTGAGTAGAAATGTATTTGATAGACTGTAAGATTATTTTGAGTAGAAAAGTATTTGATAGACTGTGAGATTATTGTGTGTAGAAATGTATTTGATAAACTGTATAACATTATTGTAGGTAGAAATATATTTTAGACAGTGTGATTATTGTGTGTAGAAATGTATTTGATAGAAAGTGTAAGACTATTGTAGGTAGAAATGTATTTCATAGACTGTGAGATTAATTTGAGTAGAAATGTATTTGATAGACTGTGTGATTATTGTGAGTAGAAATGTATTTCATAGACTGTGTGATTATTGTGAGTAGAAATGTATTTGATAGACTGTAATTATTGTGAGTAGAAATGTATTTGATAGACTGTGTGATTATTGTGAGTAGAAATGTATTTGATAGACTGTGTGATTATTGTGAGTAGAATTGTATTTGATAGACAGTGTGATTATTGTGAGTAGAAATGTATTTGATAGACTGTGTGATTATTGTGAGTAGAAATGTATTTGATAGACTGTGAGATTATTGTAGGTAGAAATGTACTTAATAGACTGTGTGAGATTATTGTAGGTAGAAATGTATTTAATAGACTGTTAGATTATTGTAGGTAGAAATGTATTTGATAGACTGTGAGATTATTGTGAGTAGAAATGTATTTGATAGACTGTGTAAGATTATTGTAGGTAGAAATGTATTTAATAGACTGTGTGATTATTGTAGGTAGAAATGTATTTGATAGACTGTGTAATTATTGTGAGTAGAAATGTATTTGATAGACTGTGTGAGATTATTGGTTGGTAGAAATGTATTTGATAGACTGTGTAAGATTATTGTCGGTAGAAATGTATTTGATAGACTGTGTAAGATTATTGTGAGTAGAAATGTATTTAATAGACTGTGTAAGATTATTGTGTGTAGAAATGTATTTGATAGACTGTGAGATTATTCTGTGTAGAAATGTATTTGATAGACTGTGTAAGATTATTGTGAGTAGAAATGTATTTGCTAGACTCTGTAAGATTATTGTGTGTACAAATGTATTTGATAGACTGTGGAAAACTCTTGAAGGTAGAAATGTATTTGATAGACTGTGGAAAAATCTTGAAGGTAGAAATGTATTTGATAGACTCTGTAAGATTATTGTGTGGAAATGTATTTGATAGACTGTGTAAGATTATTGTGTGTAGAAATGTATTTGATAGACTGTGTAAGATTAATGTAGGTAGAAATGTATTTGATAGACTATGTAAGATTATTGTAGGTAGAAATGTATTTTATAGACTGTGTGAGATTATTGTAGGTAGAAATGTATTTGATAGACTGTGTGAGATTATTGTGTGGAGAAATGTATTTTATAAACTGTGTAAGATTATTGTGTGTAGAAATGTATTTGATAGACTGTGTAAGATTCTTGTGTGTAGAAATGTATTTGATAAACTGTGTAAGATTATTGTGTGTATAAATGTATTTGATAGACTGTGAGATTATTGTGTGTAGAAATGTATTTGATGGACTGTGTGATTATTGTAGGTATAAATGTATTTGATAGACTGTGAGATAATTGTGAGTAGAAATGTATTTAATAGACTGTGAGATTATTGTAGGTAGAAATGTATTTAATAGACTGTGAGATAATTGTGAGTAGAAATGTATTTAATAGCCTGTGACAGTATTGTGATTAGAAATGTATTTAATAGACTGTAAGATTATTGTAGGTAGAAATGTATTTAATAGACTGTAAGATTATTGTAGGTAGAAATGTATTTGATAGACTGTAAGATTATTGTAGGTAGAAATGTATTTAATAGACTGTAAGATTATTGTAGGTAGAAATGTATTTGCTAGACTGTAAGATTATTGTAGGTAGAAATGTATTTAATAGACTGTAAGATTATTGTAGGTAGAAATGTATTTGATAGACTGTAAGATTATTGTAGGTAGAAATGTATTTGCTAGACTGTAAGATTATTGTAGGTAGAAATGTATTTGATAGACTGTAAGATTATTTGTAGGTAGAAATGTATTTAATAGACTGTAAGATTATTGTAGGTAGAAATGTATTTGATAGACAGTAAGATTATTGTAGGTAGAAATGTATTTGCTAGACTGTAAGATTATTGTAGGTAGAAATGTATTTGATAGACTGTTTAAGATTATTGTGTGTAGAAATGTATTTGATAGACTGTGTAAGATTATTGTGAGTAGAAATGTATTTGATAGACTGTGTAAGATTATTGTGAGTAGAAATGTATTTGATAGACTGTATAAGATTATTTTGAATAGAAATGAATTTGATAGACTGTGAGATTATTTTGAGTAGAAATGAATTTGATAGACTGTAAGATTATTTTCAGTAGAAATGTATTTGATAGACTGTGAGATTATTGTGTGTAGAAATGTATTTGATAAACTGTATAACATTATTGTAGGTAGAAATGTATTTGATAGACTGTGTGATTATTGTAGGTAGAAATGTATTTCATAGACTGTGAGATTAATGTGAGTAGAAATGTATTTCATAGACTGTGTGATTATTGTGAGTAGAAATGTATTTGATAGACTGTGAGCTTATTGTGAGTAGAAATGTATTTCATAGACTGTGAGATTATTGTGAGTAGAAATGTATTTCATAGACTGTGTGATTATTGTGAGTAGAAATGTATTTCATAGACTTTGTGATTATTGTGAGTAGAAATGTATTTCAGAAACTGTGAGATTATTGTGAGTAGAAATGTATTTCATAGACTGTGTGATTCTTGTGAGTAGAAATGTATTTGATAGACTGTGTGATTATTGTGAGTAGAAATGTATTTAATAGACTGTGAGATTATTGTGAGTAGAAATGTATTTAATAGACTGTAAGATTATTGTGAGTAGAAATGTATTTCATAGACTGTGAGATTATTGTGAGTAGAAATGTATTTCATAGACTGTAAGATTATTGTGAGTAGAAATGTATTTAATAGAATGTGAGATTATTGTAGGTAGAAATGTATTTGATAGACTGTGTGAGATTATTGTGAGTAGAAATGTATTTGATAGACTGTGTGAGATTATTGTGAGTAGAAATGTACTTAATAGACTGTGTGAGATTATTGTAGGTAGAAATGTATTTAATAGACTGTTAGATTATTGTAGGTAGAAATGTATTTGATAGACTGTGAGATTATTGTGAGTAGAAATGTATTTGATAGACTGTGTAAGATTATTGTAGGTAGAAATGTATTTAATAGACTGTGTGATTATTGTAGGTAGAAATGTATTTGATAGACTGTAATTATTGTGAGTAGAAATGTATTTAATAGACTGTGTGATTATTGTAGGTAGAAATGTATTTCATAGACTGTAAGATTATTGTGAGTAGAAATGTATTTAATAGACTGTGAGATTATTGTAGGTAGAAATGTATTTAATAGACTGTGAGATTATTGTAGGTAGAAATGTATTTCATAGACTGTAAGATTATTGTGAGTAGAAATGTATTTAATAGACTGTGTAAGATTATTGTAGGTAGAAATGTATTTAATAGACTGAGATTATTGTGAGTAGAAATGTATTTGCTAGACTGTGTAAGATTATTGTGTGTAGAAATGTATTTGATAGACTGTGAGATTATTGTGTGTAGAAATGTATTTGATAGACTGTGAGATTATTGTGTGTAGAAAAGTATTTGCTAGACTGTGTAAGATTATTGTGTGTAGAAATGTATTTGATAGACTGTGTGAGATTATTGTGTGTAGAAATGTATTTGATAGACTGTGTAAGATTATTGTGTGTAGAAATGTATTTGATAGACTGTAAGATTATTGTGTGTAGAAATGTATTTGATACACTGTGTAAGATTATTGTAGGTAGAAATGTATTTGATAGACTGTGTAAGATTATTGTAGGTAGAAGTGTATTTGATAAACTGTGTGAGATTATTGCGTGTAGAAATGTATTTGATAGACTGTGAAATTATTGCGTGTAGAAATGTATTTGATAGACTGTGTGAGATTATTGGTTGGTAGAAATGTATTTGATAGACTGTGTAAGATTATTGTAGGTAGAAATGTATTTGATAGACTGTGTAAGATTATTGTGAGTAGAAATGTATTTGATAGACTGTGTAAGATTATTGTAGGTAGAAATGTATTTGATATACTGTGTAAGATTATTGTGAGTAGAAATGTATTTGATAGACTGTGTAAGATTATTGTGGATAGAAATGTATTTGATAGACTGTGTAAGATTAATGTAGGTAGAAATGTATTTGATAGACTGTGTAAGATTAGTGTAGGTAGAAATGTATTTGATAGACTGTGTAAGATTACTGTGAGTAGAAATGTATTTGATAGACTGTGTAAGATTATTGTGAGTAGAAATGTATTTGATAGACTGTGTATGATTATTGTGGATAGAAATGTATTTGATAGACTGTGTAAGATTAATGTAGGTAGAAATGTATTTGATAGACTGTGTAAGATTAGTGTAGGTAGAAATGTATTTGATAGACTGTGTAAGATTATTGTGAGTAGAAATGTATTTGATAGATTGTGTAAGATTATTGTGAGTAGAAATGTATTTGATAGACTGTGTAAGATTATTGTGAGTAGAAATGTATTTGATAGACTGTGTAAGATTATTGTGGATAGAAATGTATTTGATAGACTGTGTAAGATTAATGTAGGTAGAAATGTATTTGATAGACTGTGTAAGATTATTGTGTGTAGAAATATATTTGATAGACTGTGTAAGATTAATGTAGGTAGAAATGTATTTGATAGACTGCGTAAGATTATTGTGGATAGAAATGTATTTGATAGACTGCGAGATTCATATTTTGACAGACTGTGTGAGATATATTGTGTGTAGAAATGTATTTGATAGACTGTGTAAGATTATTGTGTATAGAAATGTATTTGATAGACTGTGTAAGATTATTGTGTGTAGAAATGTATTTGATAGACTGTGAGATTCATATTTTGATAAACTGTATGAGATTCTCAAGTGTAAATGCTAGGATCCCGAAATTATGTGTATAGCAAACTGAGGTTTGGTGCTGTCGATGGCTGAGTGATTAGCCTGCTGGACTGGGGATCATGACGTCCAGGGTTTGAATCCAGGTAAAGCTAGGCCCAACGTTGTGTTCCTTGGTAACATTTTGACCATTCAACCCAAGTGCAAATAGGTACAAGCACTAGTTTGGGAGTAAAAAACTGTGTTAGACCAGCGTCCTGTGTGGGAGGTGATTATCCTCACCTGTGCCGCTTTTACGCTATTGAAACTGGGACAAGCTCCAGCTCTATGGGCCATAACGGCCTTGAGGAAACTTTAATTAAACTGAGATGTTGCATACCTCCATCCAATCTTGGTTAGTTCATGGAACTTCCTGTCAGATGAGACTGAAACTAAACACTGGAAGTTGGTAATTTCAGTTGAGGCCATTTAATCATGATCAGATAGCTGCCATGTCGAAATTCCCTCAAAGCTGAGGTAAACAGTGTTTTTATAGATAGAAACAGATAACATACATGAAAGTGAGATCCAACGTTAAATAGCTATAAAATGATTGGCCCATGTTAAAAGAACATCATTGAAATATTCTATATCTCCTTCCTTTAGAGGTAACATGATTTCAACTATAGTGCATGACATTGAAATAACCCTTGGGATAAATAAGTGAAAACAGGCTGGAAATTAGTATTTGAATTCTTATTTAATATGTCAGGTAAACGTTCATATGGATGATGACATCATTAATACAAAGAAACGATTCAAAAATTATCATAGAAAAGAAACAACCAAAACTAAAACTCTCAGCAGAATGAAAATGAAAGAAAAGAAAAACATGAAAAAAGCCCGCCCCCAAGCCTCTAAAACATTTCCCCCAAAAAACAACAACCACAATCCCTCTCTCTCCCCCCCTCCAACAACAAAAAACAAATCCAACTAAACAACATAAGACACAATAATCAAAACAAAACTGTGACAATGTGTTTCTCCAATAAATCATAGTTGAACCAAGTTAAGCACATAACAACACAAACAAATGTTTAGGCCAATAAATAAATAAATAAATAAATAAATAAATAAATAAATAAATAAATAAATGAAAGTTGATGTTGACATAAAAACAAGAACATGGCTGCCAAAATGCACATTTTGTCTGTGTGTCATGGTGATGTGTATGAGCAGTTGTATTACACGTATACATATTGTACATTTCAAGAGACGTAATTTCAAGAGACATCATTTCAATTTCAAAATGTAATAAAAATGAGAACAAAAATGAGACAGCAGATGTTTGAACAAAGATATTTGTAAAAATAATCAAATTAGATTCAATTTGTGCACCTACATACACACAGACGCTGCACATGCACAAACACACATACACATATTAATATAACATAATTATATAATATAATTTAAAATAGATTTAACAATGGCTGCATGAAACAGTTCATGAAATAAATTTTTTAAATCCTCGGCTTTAGGCCTATCATATCTTGGTCTATACATTTCTAACAAAATCAATAAGTGTTGTAAATTCTAACTTTGTATTAATCTGATAGGTTGATGCCCTTTGCAGTTGATAAGATCATAACTCTTTCTTCCATCGTTCAGCTTTTACATTGCAATCTGGTTGGAAAATCAGATCACGAATATGGAAACTAAAACCAGTGAATTCTGACACAAAATGGTCATCCAATTAAAAAGATGATCATCTGAGAGATAAAAATACACAAAACATTACCAGAACTGTGATTAGTAGAAGGAAGGAGAAATTGTTTTGAAACTGATTGTGAAGGATTGAATTAGTGATTTTAAATTTGCTTTCCAGATCTATTTTGCCTATGCTAAAAAAAATTCTCACGGAATAAGAATTATAGGTCAATTGTTAGGGTGAAAAACTGTTAAAAAAAGTTTTGTTAAATGGGATGTTTAAACAATCAGCTTTATACAAGTTTTTATTTCTTTCTTCCTTTTCAACCTTTAGTTCTCAACTTGCTATGTTAAGACTGGAACTGATGATTTAGTTAAGATTTATGTTAAGACTGGAACTGATGATTTAGTAAAGATTTATGTTAAGACTGGGACTGATGATTTAGTTAAGATTTATGTTAACACTGGAACTGATGATTTAGTTAAGATTTATGTTAAGACTGGAACTGATGATTTAGTTAAGATTTATGTTAACACTGGAACTGATGATTTAGTTAAGATTTATGTTAACACTGGAACTGATGATTTAGTTAAGATTTATGTTAAAACTGGAACTGATGATTTAGTTAAGATTTATGTTAACACTGGAACTGATGATTTAGTTAAGATTTATGTTAACACTGGAACTGATGATTTAGTTAAGATTTATGTTAACACTGGAACTGATGATTTAGTTAAGATTTATGTTAACACTGGAACTGATGATTTAGTTAAGATTTATGTTAACACTGGAACTGATGATTTAGTTAAGATTTATGTTAACACTGGAACTGATGATTTAGTTAAGATTTATGTTAACACTGGAACTGATGATTTAGTTAAGATTTATGTTAACACTGGAACTGATGATTTAGTTAAGATTTATGTTAACACTGGAACTGATGATTTAGTTAAGATTTATGTTAACACTGGAACTGATGATTTAGTTAAGATTTATGTTAAGACTGGAACTGATGATTTAGTTAAGATTTATGTTAACACTGGAACTGATGATTTAGTTAAGATTTATGTTAACACTGGAACTGATGATTTAGTTAAGATTTATCTAACCCACTGTATGGGCATGGGTACACTTTGATTGACATAGTGATGGTAAGTATCATTAAGAATGTAACTATAAGCAGTAAATGTAGTACATATGTTTATTTGGCCCATTCACGGAATGGTAAAAATCAAAGTTATTGCATAATAAATATCAATATATGTTCATGTTAATGCATAAAATTAGCATTTCTTATTGACACGGTATGGAGAGGTGAAATGACTGTATAAAATATAAAACAGCACAAGGAGACATATTTTTTTGGCAACATGATAATTAAAGCGATGAAAATGGAAACAAAATGACTTTTTATTCTTTTAATGTCTAAAAAGGACACAATTGGCCACTCTACACGTCATTGGCCACTCTACACGTCATTGGCCACTCTACACACGTCATTGGCCACTCTACACGTCATTGGCCACTCTACACGTCATTGGCCACTCTACACACGTCATTGGCCACTCTACACACGTCATTGGCCACTCTACACACGTCATTGGCCACTCTACACGTCATTGGCCACTCTACACGTCATTGGCCACTCTACACACGTCATTGGCCACTCTACACGTCATTGGCCACTCGACACGTCATTGGCCACTCTACACACGTCATTGGCCACTCTACACACGTCATTGGCCACTCTACACACGTCATTGGCCACTCTACACACGTCATTGGCCACTCTACACGTCATTGGCCACCCTGTCAATTCAATAATAATTAGAAGAATTGTAAACTTTAACAATTTTGTAACTGCTGTCAAAGTTCGTACTTGTTATCTTTTCTAGTAACCCCGACTTCCAGCTGAAGACATTGCTTTGATAGGATCGGATGACTTTTTAATTTTAAAAAGTAGAGAAAATAAAAAGCATCAACCCGTATCAAATTAAAGATAACAAACACTTCGTTGCTACAACTTCAAAATATTTTGTTTTTGTATCAGGGCAAATTTCAATCTTAGATCCATATTCAAGTTTTTTTTTATAACTGTCATGAGGGATAAGAGAAATTTACAAAAAGTGGATAGTTTCCTTTTTTCTAATGAGAGATAAGATTTTATCTTCAATTCAATTAACTCATCATGAGAGAAAAACATCTCTTTCTTTATTAAGGGGGGGGGGGATGGGGAGGGGGGGGAGGAGGGGGGGGGGGAAAGTGCGGGTTCTGAGAAGGCCATTTTTGCCAAAAATCGGTCAAATTTAGTTCATTGTATTATTAGATACAGCCGCTCATTCCCTTGACATTGATAAATACGCTCAATATCGATTCTTTGAATTTTTATGATTTTTTTTATACGATGCCGGCCCAACTTCCAACACATAGTCAGGAAAATATGTGACATATTCTGAGCACCTTTTATCGTAAGATGCTGTCCGAAATGAATATAAGGGAGCTGGGGTAGTTGAAACAAGATCGATAAGTAGTAGTTAAGGTTTTATGACGTTTCAAAGCATTATCCTACTCATTTCTAATAGCGTATGTGAAAAAACATTCAAATAAGACAAAAAAAGAGTTTAAAATACGATTTTCTCATAATTGACTTTTTTACAGTATTTTGCTAAGTAGTCCTACAATTTTCAACGGATTCGCTCAAAATTAGGCATACAGCTGCTTTCTATGAGATTTTCAATATCTTTTGTACTTTCTGAGAATTTCACGATTTTTGTTGGAAATTTGATATAAATTAGTTTCCTTCAAGCCTCAATTTTTGAAAATTTGTAAAAGAGAACTTTACAAGATATCACAAAAACAATATGAGACATTCAGGATACTGGTTTGAAGTTTCTATGTGCAAAATTAGAAAACTCTACAAAACAAAAACTGTAGGACTACTTAGTTTTTGAAAAGTGCTAAAATTGACCTAATTCTTGAAAAGTGCCAAAATTGACTTAGTTCTTGAAAAGTGCCAAACTTGCCTTAGTTCTTGAAAAGTGCCAAACTTGACTTAGTTTTGCACCAGAAATTCAAGATTCAAGTTCCATGGCAACTAAATTTTCAAAAATAACTTTCACATTTTTCTCCTCTAATTTCGCCATGCTGAACTCATTTATGAAGCTTACAATTGTGTATCTCATCAAACTAAAAAAAATCGCCATTGTGACCCCCCCCCCTACTAGATCTTGCCCTTTGCAACATTAGCTAACAGGGATGTTTTGAATCAAACATTGTACAGAGTGTCTCTAAATTATTATACGATAAAAAACAAAAATTACTAAAACCACTTACACTTAATAACACTTGTTTTGTTTTAATGTTGTCAGAAATTTATTATCATCTTTACTTATACCTATTTTACCAATGTCCGGCAACTGGTTGGTGTATTCTAGACTTCTACATGAACGCTGTTTCAATTCCTTCCCTGTGATTTCTAACATTTAGAGTCACAGAGTTTACTGCTTCTTGGATCTTAATTTCCAGGTGGTTTAGGTATTTGACTGCGGTGGCTAAAACACTGTCATTGATAAACTACATAGCCCCAAAAGACAAAAGTCAAGGGCAGTAATATCCGGCAATCTAGCAGGCCAAGTGTTGGGTTTATCCCTCCCATTCCACCTGCCAAGAAAACACTCAACTTGCACTTATCTTGTAGGAGCCAATCGTCCCATGCTCATAACAAAGAAGCAAAACATGACAAAAGCATCTAATGAATTCTCTACATTGAGCGTTTTATTTGGTGTCTTTAGGTTCAGCCGTTGAATTAAAATTATTTCAAATTTTCATCGGGTAATGATTCAGAGACACCCTGGATATATGTATATATTTATATATATTGTAAATTGACACTACATTTCAACCCTCATTCTACAAATTGCATGGGCTACTGACCAGGCATAACCAACCACATTGATATGAGTTATTACTGAATTTTCTTAAAACGATGAGTGACTACAGTTTTTCACGTTGTCTTCTTTTATGTTAAAGAAAAATGCACTGACATGGTACATATCTATTGACGACACCCCAATTTTTCATATTATATCATACACAGTTCAGACAGGAGCTTGATCTTATGATCTGTTTAAATTGACTGAGAAATGTTGACAAATTTCAAGATGATCAAATGAGACAGATAACATGAATTTACAATAAATTTGGTTAACATGGTAATTAAATAAGCAATGTTTTCAGTGTATTTAAGATATTGAGCAATTGAGATTAAATTTTAAAAAAGCTATTTAATGTAAAAAAAAATAATCAATTCATGGATTTTCATGTGTGTATACAGTAATGAGCTGCAATTTCTCATTTGCATACATCCCATTTGCATGCATTCAATTTGCATACACCCCATTGACATGGATCTCAGTTGCATATGCCATTTGCAATCTTACTTTGAAGGTAGCAGCAGTCAAAAAAAAGCAGACACATAAACATGAATAACGTACAACTAAAATCCACGTAAGAAAATAAATCTAAAACAACACAAATAAAAAATTTTTTTTTTAAAATGAACTGTCTTTATTAAAACATAAAAAAAATTCTTCACCTTCCTCTACCCCCCCCCCCCCAAGTGACACTCAAAAAACTTTGCCCCCCCTTCCTCTCCACCTACTGCAAGCTCTCAAAAATACCCCATCCACCCATTGCAAGCTCTCAAAAATACTCCATCCACCCACTGTAAGCTCTCAAAAAATACTCCATCTACCCATTGCAATCCATCAAAAATGCCCCATCCACCTGCTGGAATCTCTCAAAAATACCCCATCTATCCATTGCAATCTCTCAAAAAATACCCCATCTATCCATTGCAATCTCTCAAAAATACCCCATCTATCCATTGCAATCTCTCAAAAAATACCCCATCCACGCATTGCAATCTCTCAAAAAATACCCCATCTACCCATTGCAATCCCTCAAAATACTCCATCCACGTGCTGGAATCTCTCAAAAATACCCCATCCACCCACTGCAAGCTCTCAAAAGTACCCCCCGTCCACCTGCTAGAAAAAGCAGCAACACAAAAATATAAAATAAAGAAAGAAAATTGTCTCCCCTTCCCTATGTAACCATATAATTACCTTTTCCCAACTTAAAACCAACCAATTGTCCTCCACTACACAGTGCCAATATTACCCTCTTGCTCCCATTCCCAGCCCCTCCCCTAGCCATCCCTCTGTCCCATCTTTACCTTGCCATTACACTAAATGCCCTTTTCAAATCTGACATGCAGACATGATATTCAATAGTGGAACCTCAGGCAAATTAAATAAGGATACAAGGTTCTTTCATGAATTTTTAGACTTTGTCCTAAAACAAACAAAATTCTCATGTCCCATGGGCTAATAATGGATCTGAACAATAAACTGACACTCTTTTTCATACTTCAGAGACAAATTACGGCATAAACTGACACTCTTTTTCATACTTCAGAGACAAATTACGGCATAAACTGACACTCTTTTTCATACTTCAGAGACAAATTACGGCATAAACTGACACTCTTTTTCATACTTCAGAGACAAATTACGGCATAAACTGACACTCTTTTTCATACTTCAGAGACAAATTACAGCATAAACTCACACTCTTTTTCATACTTCAGAGACAAATTATGGCATAAACTGGCACTCTTTTTCATACTTCAGAGACAAATTATGGCATAAACTGGCACTCTTTTTCATACTTCAAAGACAAATTACGGCATAATCTGACACTCTTTTCATACTTCAGAGACAAATTATGGCATAAACTGGCACTCTTTTTCATACTTCAGAGACAAATTACGGCATAAACTGACACTCTTTTTCATACTTCAGAGACAAATTACGGCATAAACTGGACACTCTTTTTCATACTTCAGAGACAAATTACAGCATAAACTGACACTCTTTTTTTCATACTTCAGAGACAAATTACGGCATAAACTGGCACTCTTTTTCACACTTCATGTCTCGATAGTCGTCAATAGTCTTCAATAATCCGGATGTTTCAAAAAAATAAAAAATGATGAGCTGGAGACAGATTTTTCCTTTAATATTTGTACCCAATAATTTGGAAATTCGGGATTCCGGATCCAAACACCAAAATTTAAGCAAGTTACCACATTATAGAAAGTTGGCGCTTCCAGTGGTGTTTGAAATAGTCTAACCAGTCCGCTGGACGGCGCATCAAATCCGCCTGACTTGACTTCCCAAACACCGCTTTAGCCATACAATATAGCAACATGGCGTCACAGCCGATTGACTGGCGTGCCGCATTGCCCATGTAGACGGATAGACCCGAGCTGGTGTCCGGTGGGCCCAGACAGGGAGCACTGCTAGCATTTGTTGAGTCACAATGTGTCACTTTGATCAGCGATTCGATAACCCGGATGCCTCAATAATCTGGACCAATTGCTCGGAACGGAGGTGTTAGGACTGTCGAGACGTGACTGCATATATAAATACATGTATTGGAAAGAACAGAGCATAAGGCAAATGTATTTAGCAAATACCAGCAAAGAGCAACAAAGGAATGAAATGAAAAGTGATGATAAACCACAAGAAGTGACAACTCCATTAAAGATTTGATTTTTTGATTTTACCCATATCCACTGCTAAGGTGAGCTCGGCCACCAAAGAAGATATAACAGACACATGACATTACAAGTTCAATCTTACATCAGGCAACAAACAAGTAGACAATATTAGTCGCTTGTTGTCTGACAAAGGGTTATGTGAAACATCACGTGTCTGTTTCTGTCTTATTTAGAAGAGTTGTCACTTAGATATAGTCATTTATCACTTATGACAGTACAAAGCAAGTCTGAACCTGTCATAGCTCTCTACAGCCAATAACATTCTCCTTCTATGGTCAACAAGTCAACAATTTTTTTAGATCTAGTTAACCTCTTTTCTTTAATGGGTTAAGCTATGTTTAAACATGTAATACTGCAGAACCTCTCTAATCGGAAACCTGGGAATCGGAAACCTGGGGAATTGGGAACGCGGGGAATCGGAAAACCTGATAGATCAGGAAGAAATCCCAGGGAACAGAATAATTTCTATATAATTTACCTCTCTAAACGGGAAAAGTCCCCGGCTAATCTGGACAATTTTTTACAGGCTTGCATTAATCACCATCACCATTTCTCTCATGATTATTTATTCCAACACTAACTTGTTATCCAAATTTGGTTTCTGTGTCAAATAAATTTATCACATCTGCATTAGTGCATGTGTTATACATTACATATGTAGATGATGTTGTAGGCGCCAGTTCAAGATGACCATAATTCAGACACACCAGACCCATTACGCAAGTCTGAAATCAGGCATTGTGCCAGTCTTTGCTTGTTCACCTACCAATACATTACAGTTTTGACATGCGGCTGCGCTTAGAAAGCAGAGTCGTGCGCTACCATAGCCTTACATTTCCAACTCAATCTGTCAATCACAAGGGTAGACACTCGAGGAGATTCACCGATCCACCATGCATTCTTGATTACATGTCTTCTCTGTCTACCGTCTAATGAAACTCTACCGTGAGTGACACCACAGATGAATGCTATATTTGTTTCGATTGGCTGATCCTATGGCTATAATAAGTTGTTCGTTTAAGTCTGTATATTACTAAAATTCCAAGGTTCCCTGGTTATCGGGAAACCTGGCTAATCAGGACAATTTTACGATCCATCAAGATTTCCCGATTACAGAGGTTCCTCTCTATAAGAATGGTTTCTATTAAAACTGACAAGAAATCATGTTTTCCCTGCTCGTGATGATTGGACTCCTAAGACTTGAGCAACGACATGATCTATGATGGTGATTGTGACGGGAGTTATGGGAAATTGAAGAGGAAGCTTCCTGGAAACAGCTGGGGCCTGGATAAAGTATCTGTGGGGGAAAAAAGAAAAGAATGGTTAACAAAATATGAGAAAAAGAGCTTCCAGTTTGGTTACCGAGCAGGACAGACGTGGGTGAGCGAGCTAGCGTTCATTTTATGATTTCAAGTTTCTTTTGTTGTTAAACGACATCAATATGCCAGTTAACGGATTGCCGACGAGGCTGGAATGTCTTATCAACAGCATTTTAGAGGAATCTCACCTCTCCTCATTCAAAATAGCTGGAAATCAAGAGCGCACTACCCTTGTCCTTCGTATTGATGGCATGGTCATGGACGACATGAGTGTGTCGACGAGGTATCATTGGACTCCTGCCAGTTTCAGACGGAAGGTTGCCGAGCCAAACAAGACAAGACCAACCTAGAAAACAACATCATACAAGAGTAACAACGGAGACAGCAGTGACGTCTATCAACACAGCTTTATTAAAAACGAAGAAACTGCGAGAGCCGATATTCAACGAAAAAACAACAACATGGAGTCAACCCAGAATAAGGACAGTGCTATACACTCATTCAGTGTGTCAACCATAACATTGCCCTTGACGACACATCTACGAACATGGACTTTATTGAAAACGAAGAAATCGTAAGTGTTGACATTCAGCAAGCGAACGGTAACGGTATGGAGTCAGCCCAGAGTCAGGACAGTGCTATCCATTCATTTAGTGTGCCAATCATAACATCGCTGCACGCTGACACAACTTTTGTCGAAAACACAACCAGTGAATCAAACGACATAAACGACACGGAGACAGAGGCGAGGCACGGCAAGAACATTGATTTACACCTTCCTGACACATCTATTGCGCCGGACGGCGAGGACGATGGGGAAAAGCCAAGCACATGTGATGAACACTCAGTCATGGAAGATCAGGGGCTGGTGGCAGTGATCGTGCACGCCTCGCTGACATGATCGAGGACCTGTTCTGTGAGAAAATATGCCCCGAGATCTCAAAAATCGGAAAAGACACAGGAATGTATATTACACAGCCAGATCACAACAATGACTATCTAAAGCTCTTGTTAGATAAATTTAATGAGACAAGTTATATTCTTGAAGAGACTGATGATCTCCTTATTGAGTATTACGTTCCATATCAAAGGATATCACATTTTATCATCAAGAACAGTACAGACGACAGCCCTTATACGAAAATGCGACAACGCCATCTGCGTAATTGGTATGATAACGAGATCCTCCTATTGGAGGACTACGGCTACGGAGAACACGGGCAGGATATTCTGCCATTACTACCCCATCTTAAAAGTCTGATCTTCAAAACATTAATTTCATAAAGCACAATAGAGATGAAACAAGTTCTGGAACCCATAACTTGTAATATCTTATAATAATATGCCTAACTTTTCAAGTTAATCTTTTCTTATCTTCTGTAATTCTAAGATGATTATCTGCCAGAGTTTGATTGATGATTCCTGATGGAAGTCATTTTCTGTTTGCCCTTTATTTGCCCTTGATAAATTTTGAAGAATCATTATAATAATATCATTTTCACTATGAATACATGACCAGTTGAAATAATCTCTTCATGACCTAATGTTTTATTTAAATTGTTAAATAAATTTAAAAAAAAATAATAAAAAAATGAGACAAGGCAATTTAAATGGTCTGTGCCGGGAAGATTGTTTGATCAATTTCATGAGAAAACAAAGAAAAAAAATTCAATAACCAAAAAGTTAATTTGTCATAACCTCATTCCTTGCCAATCCTGACACATATCGAGTGTTGTCATGTGACTCTTAGTCACAACAAAACCTGACAGTATTGACACCCCTCAGTATTGACTTGGCAACTATCTACTGCTATCCTGTACCATACTGGCATTTCTCATACAATGTTGTCATATCCATTGTAAAAATAACAATTTGATTAATTTGTTGTTCAGCAAATCTGTTAACGAGAAAAATTTTATGCAGACTGAGATGATTTGTAGGTTTAGTAGTCTATGTCATTTGCCATTTGTCGTCTTGTCCAGATCTTCGACTTATTGATGGTACATCTCAAAGCTCCAAATAGTTGTGTCTCAAAGGACAGATATTGAAGAAGATAGCTCATCATGTGACATTTTTGAAGGTGACAAAAGTGGTTCATACTGCAATTTCATTCCAAAGGAACATGAAACAGTGAACTGTCGTCTGATGAGCTTTCCGTGGAATAGAATCTTTCACCCAGCATGGACACAGTTCAAACACAGGTGCCACCTCCCAATCTCAACTTTGGCATCCGAACCACTCGGCTACAGACATCACAACAAAAGCCATCGATTGCCCCCTCCCTAAAACCCCAGTACAAAAACCCCAACCCCGTCTACCTAAATAATCAGATGATGACTCGATGACTTACTTAAATTCCTCATAGTAATTGTTCCTTATATGTAAGACTATTCGCTTATTTTGCTCCAGGAACAACTGAAGCAGTGTGAACATCTGGTAGACATGCATGGCCTGGATTGGACTCAGGAGGTCAAACCTTGACAAGCTGACCAGTTCCATGATCTGGGAAAGCAATCTGTCCACAAATTTTTCCTGTGGAAACATGATAAAACAGACAGATTACTACTTACAAGGCATTTCAAGTCAGTCCATCAAATCTTAAGAAAGTTTCCTGATAAAATATTTTAACAGGATTATAAAAAAACAACTTTACAGTTATATTTTCCTTTTTTTTTCACTATCAAAATTTTATTGCCAGCTCTTTTTTAAATTCTCCCGTTCTCCAGCATTTTGCACACACAATGTTTAAAAACAACCTATTAAACCATACATAAAAAATTAACACACCACAATTGCAAGAATTAATATTTTAAGCCTTTGTAACTGATGTCACAGACATTGTTCAGTTCCCGTCAGACACAATCTCCCTGGACTCAATTTTTAAAAATGGGAATTTTATTGAAAACAGAAAAAAAAATTAACTGATTAGATGCTTAAGCTTGTCTGATAAAGATACAATTATATGTAATATAATAACAATGATATTCCTTTATGTTTTGGAAATGATATAATAAAAATACCTTCAGCAACAAAAATGTAAAAAAGCAAAAATAAAGCAACAACATAAAAAATCCAAATTAAAATGAATTGATAAAGTAAAGCTCCTTCAAGGTCACTATGATCCTAGGGCTGGAACTCATTCCAGTTTCTGTAGTAATGTGGAGTCACAGGTGATAACATATTGTCTCTGGGACAACACACTAGTCTGTTGAACCTTTAACTCCCCAACTGATGCTAATGCCCATTTGCACCTAGCTTGAGTGGGAACATGCATTTCATGCATCTCTTTCCCATGGAACATAATGTCAGATCTAGCATTACCAGGATTTGAACCCTGGACCTTATGATCTCAAGTCCAGCAGGCTGACTGATATGCCACTGATGCCTACATAACCACTGAAAAACCCCCATCATAAATCAAGTAGTACTCACTGTAGATTTGTTTTCTTCGAACTGGTCAATTATGCCTGGGACCGACAGATAGCTGACTTCATCCACATTTACCTGGTATTAAAGAAAGAAAAGGAGTAGATTCATTACTGCCCTTAAATCCTACATTTCGTTTTCCTTTCTCTTTTAAACAATTAATTTTTCTCTAAATTTTCATAATAACACGTGTAATGAAAATGATTCATTGGCACTTAATAAGAAAAAAACCCAAACGAATCATACATACAAATTACAAATGAATCAACTGTCAGAATCAGAATATTTTATTTGTCTCTAAAAAAAGAAATTTGTTGGTCAGCATAACGTAACAAAGAAAGAATAAAAAAAAATAAAAATAGCAGTAATTTGTACATAACATTAAATTAAGGTTTTACAGGTTTGCCCAAACCCTTTCCAAATGTAAAACTTTCATGGGCACAATGATAAAAATTGTGGAAATTTGTAGTCAACAGAAAACTTTCTTCTAGGGCAGAAAATGTTTTAAAAATTGTTCAGTTCTGTTCTTGAAACAACTAACTTTCAGACAATGATACAATTCACTGACTAATCAATGAATCATAATAATGGGGTAAACGACCTGCTCAGGGACAATTGAGTCATCTGAAAACTGTTCAACTTTCCAAATGTAAAAGATTCATCATCACCATCACAATGATAAAAACAGTCTGTTCAAACTTTCCCAAGCTGAAAACATTATGAGCACAATGATAAAAAGGTTCAACTTTCCAAATGTAAAACATTCAATGGGCACAATGATAAAAACTGTTCAACTTTCCCAAATGATAAGCAACTTTCAAGGTTCACAATGATCCTGATATGAAAACTGTTCAAGGTTTCCAAATGAAAACATTCATGAGCACAATGATAAAAGGTTGGAAATTTGAATTCCTGATATGAGCTGTTGTTCTAGGGAGAAAAGCTGAATTTGAAATGAGCATTGTCACAGGTTCTGTGATTTCTTGATGAGCAGTCTCAAAGGTTCCCAAGCTGATTTTTGATGATTCACTGTCTAATCAATGGTTCATATTTAATGGGATAAACAGACCTGCTCAGGGACAATTGATTTCATCTGTGATGAGCAGTCTAATCTGACTTTCATCATCTGATTTCATCATGAGCAGTCTATCAAAGGTTTCCAAGCTGATTTCCTGATATGAGCAGTCTGTTCAAAGGTTCCCAAGCTGATTTCCTGTGATGAGCAGTCTGTTCAAAGGTTCCCAAGCTGATTTCCTGTGATGAGCAGTCTGTTCAAAGGTTCCCAAGCTGAATTCCTGTGATGAGCTGTCTGTTCAAAGGTTCCCAAGCTGATTTCCTGTGATGAGCAGTCTGTTCAAAGGTTCCCAAGCTGATTTCCTGTGATGAGCTGTCTGTTCAAAGGTTCCCAAGCTGATTTCCTGTGATGAGCAGTCTGTTCAAAGGTTCCCAAGCTGATTTCCTGTGATGAGCAGTCTGGTCAAAGGTTCCCAAGCTGATTTCCTGTGATGAGCAGTCTGTTCAAAGGTTCCCAAGCTGATTTCCTGTGATGAGCAGTCTGGTCAAAGGTTCCCAAGCTGATTTCCTGTGATGAGCAGTCTGTTCAAAGGTTCCCAAGCTGATTTCCTGATATGAGCAGTCTGTTCAAAGGTTCCCAAGCTGATTTCCTGTGATGAGCAGTCTGGTCAAAGGTTCCCAAGCTGATTTCCTGTGATGAGCAGTCTGTTCAAAGGTTCCCAAGCTGATTTCCTGTGATGAGCAGTCTGTTCAAAGGTTCCCAAGCTGATTTCCTGTGATGAGCAGTCTGTTCAAAGGTTCCCAAGCTGATTTCCTGTGATGAGCAGTCTGGTCAAAGGTTCCCAAGCTGATTTCCTGTGATGAGCAGTCTGTTCAAAGGTTCCCAAGCTGATTTCCTGTGATGAGCAGTCTGTTCAAAGGTTCCCAAGCTGATTTCCTGTGATGAGCAGTCTGGTCAAAGGTTCCCAAGCTGATTTCCTGTGATGAGCAGTCTGTTCAAAGGTTCCCAAGCTGATTTCCTGTGATGAGCAGTCTGGTCAAAGGAGTCACGGGTATCTTTTACTTCTTTGTGGTTAGACTCCTAAAATTTCCTTTTGGTCGAATAAAGATTATCTCATCTCATCTTATCTCAACAAAATGTTAGGACAAAAGTGAATCAAACACACTCACCTGTTTAGCAACCAGAAAGAGCTCAAACACTGAGGTGATAGCTGTGCGTGTGTACTCTGCTTTCAACCTTGCCAGCTGAATTGAGAGATCAAATAAAAAAAAAAAAGAAAATCATCCGTGATTGTCGAAGGTTATTGTTTTTTTTTTTTGTCTTTTTTTTTTCCTCAAAGACCATTTTAAATCCAGGTTTTTTTTTGCATGAAACATTACCTTTTAAGACAAAAGACATGTTTGAAAAAGGCAGGAATTTTTGCTTACATTGCCCACAAATAAAACTGCTAACAGACCACGAGAATGTCCAACACAAATATAAAATCAGTCTTCTAACATGGATCTTTTGTTTTATCTCATTGGAATGTATTTCCTCCACTCTATACAACGATCTCAGGGTGAATCAAGAAAACGACAGAAGTGAATAGTGAAAGGAAAGAAGCACCACATTGTCAACCACCCTCTGTTACATGGAACTGAAACACTTACACGTATAGAAAGACAAAGCAGTAAACTGAAAGGTTTCATCAAGATCTGTCTGGAACTGAAACACTTACACGTATAGAAAGACAAAGCAGTAAACTGAAAGGTTTCATCAAGATCTGTCTGGAACTGAAACACTTACACGTATAGAAAGACAAAGCAGTAAACTGAAAGGTTTCATCAAGACCTGTCTGGAATAGAAAGACAAAGCAGTAAACTGAAAGGTTTCATCAAGACCTGTCTGGAACTGAAACACTTACACGTATAGAAAGACAAAGCAGTAAACTGAAAGGTTTCATCAAGACCTGTCTGAAACAGGCATGAGCATAGAATATCAATGGCATTGGACCAAAGAAATACTCAAACACTGAAGTCTGAGAAGTTCACTAGACCAAAGAAATACACAAACACTGAAGTCTGGAAGTTCACTAGACAAAAGAACTACACAAACACTGAAGTCTGGAAGTTCACTAGACCAAAGAAATACACAAACACTGAAGTCTGGAAGTTCACTAGACAAAAGAAATACACAAACACTGAAGTCTAGAAGTTCACTAGACCAAAGAAATACACAAACACTGAAGTCTGAAGTTCACTAGACAAAAGAAATACACAAACACTGAAGTCTAGAAGTTCACTAGACAAAAGAAATACACAAACACTGAAGTCTGAAGTTTACTAGACAAAAGAAATATACAAACACTGAAGTCTGGAAGTTCACTAGACAAAAGAACTACACAAACACTGAAGTCTGGAAGTTCACTAGGCAAAAGAAATACACAAACACTGAAGTCTGAAGTTCACTAGACAAAAGAACTACACAAACACTGAAGTCTGGAAGTTCACTAGACAAAAGAAATACACAAACACTGAAGTCTGGAAGTTCACTAGGACAAGGTAATATAGAAGCAGACTTCAGTAAAAGAAAATGAAAATGGACAGGGCAGACCTTTAGGAATCCAGATAATAGCATCAATGAGGCGTGCAATAACACACAACCTAGAAGTAAAAGGCGACAAACAGGCAGCCAGAAATCTCTGAAAATGAAGAGGATGAAGAAGCAAATCAGTTTGGAAAAGCTTTATAAGAGTTTAGACAGGCTAGTAAAGAATCAGCTAAAAGAATGAAAAGCAATAGCAGTCTGTGTGCCTTTTGTCTTGTTTGGTTAGCAGTCTGTGTGCCTTTTGTCTTGTTTTGTTAGCAGTCTGTGTACTTTTGTCTTGTTTGGTTAGCAGTCTGTGTACTTTTGTCTTGTTTGGTTAGCAGTCTGTGTGTCTTGTTTTTTGTCTTGTTTTGTTAGCTTGTTTTGTTCAGTCTGTGTGTCTTTTGTCTTGTTTTGTTAGCAGTCTGTGTGCCTTTTGTCTTGTTTTGTTAGCAGTCTGTGTGCCTTTTGTCTTGTTTTGTTAGCAGTCTGTGTGCCTTTTGTCTTGTTTTGTTAGCAGTCTGTGTGCCTTTTGTCTTGTTTTGTTAGCAGTCTGTGTGCCTTTTGTCTTGTTTTGTTAGCAGTCTGTGTGTCTTTTGTCTTGTTTTGTTAGCAGTCTGTGTGCCTTTTGGCTTGTTTGGTTAGCAGTCTGTGTGTCTTTTGTCTTGTTTGGTTAGCAGTCTGTGTGTCTTTTGTTGTGTTTGGTTAGCAGTTTGTGTACCTTTTGTCTTGTTTGGTTAGCAGTCTGTGTGCCTTTTGTCTTGTTTTGTTAGCAGTTTGTGTACCTTTTGTCTTGTTTGGTTAGCAGTTTGTGTACCTTTTGTCTTGTTTGGTTAGCAGTCTGTGTGCCTTTTTGTCTTGTTTGGTTAGCAGTCTGTGTGCCTTTTGTCTGTTTGTTAGCAGTCTGTTACCTTTTGTCTTGTTTGGTTAGCAGTCTGTGTGTCTTTTGTCTTGTTTTGTTAGCAGTCTGTGTGTCTTTTGTCTTGTTTGGTTAGCAGTCTGTGTGTCTTTTGTCTTGTTTTGTTAGCAGTCTGTGTACCTTTTGTCTTGTTTGATTAGCAGTCTGTGTGTGTTTTGTCTTGTTTGGTTTACCTTTTGTCTTGTTTGGTTAGCAGTCTGTGTTTTTGTCTTGTTTGGTTAGCAGTCTGTGTACCTTTGTCTTGTTTGGTTAGCAGTCTGTGTACCTTTTGTCTTGTTTGGTTAGCAGTCTGTGTACCTTTTGTTTGTTTGGTTAGCAGTCTGTGTACCTTTTGTCTTGTTTGGTTAGCAGTCTGTGTACCTTTTGTCTTGTTTGGTTAGAAAGTCTGTCCACTTTTGTCTTGTTTCTTAGCAGTCTGTTACCTTTTGTCTTGTTTGGTTAACAGGTCTGTGTACCTTGTCTTGTTTGGATGGAAGGTGTGTAAAGGATGGAGGGAGTGAAGGGATGGAAAGCAGTGAAGAAGATGACAGGTGTGAAGGGATGACAGGTGTGAAGGATGACAGGTGTACCTTTTGTCTTGTTTGGAAGAGATGAAGGTGTGAAGGGATGACAGGTGTGAAGGGATGGAAGGTGTGACATGGATGATCTTAGAGTGAATTATGAGGGAAAACAGGTGTGAAGGGATGACAGGTGTGAAGGGATGGACAGGTGTGAAAGGATGGAAGGTGTGAAAGGATGGAAGGTGTGAAGGGATGGAAGGTGTGAAGAGATGACAGGTGTGAAGGGATGGAAGGTGTGAAGAGATGACAGGTGTGAAGGGATGACAGGTGTGAAGGGATGACAGGTGTGAAGGGGTGACAGGTGTGAAGGGATGGAAGGTGTGAAGGGGTGACAGGTGTGAAGGGATGGAAGGTGTGAAAGGATGACAGGTGTGAAGGGATGACAGGTGTGAAGGGATGCAAGGAAAAAGATGTAAGAACTATCAAGACAAGCAGTGAGGCAAGGGGCTTGTTGAAAGTGAATGACATTAAATAATAGTAAAGCCCCATAGGAACAAAGACAGGACAAATACAAGGAGCGTAGTTAGCTCGGTTGGTAGCGCTCTTCTTTTCATGGCAAAGCAATGGGTGCCGACCCAAAGGTTGCGGGTTCAATCCCCATGGTGGCCAAGATTTTTGATAGAGAAAAGAAGAAATTTAATAGAATACTGAAACATGTATGGAAACTGATAAATAATGTAGAGCCGGAGAGCTTTGAAGATCTGTATGAGAATCAATGCAAGATCAAACTCAGGAGTATACTTAGAGACAACACCCATCCTCTTTTTCTCATACTCAAAACAAGTAGTAGAAGCAGTCAACTTATACATTTAAAATCCTGCAGTGAGAGACATTTCAGATCTTTTCTTCCAAGTGCCATACAAAATTTTGATCATTCTTAACTTTGAAATGCATAATGTCCTTTTATAAATGTTTAAGCAATGAAAATTGATGAATGGAGAATGAATAATTTGTGATAATTTGATGAATGTGTATGAAGCTTAACTGATATGTCATTTATTATTGTTCATGTGTATTGTTTCAACGTGCTATCTATTTAGCCACTTACTATCTTTATATGTTTCTCCTAGAATCTATATATTAATGATTAATTTAAGTTGAATTTGTTTTTAATTTAAAGAAGATAAATTGATGTATTCTTATATTTCTAATGGAAAATATAATAACACACATATAATTTCCTTTTTTATGGATTCATAAAGAGAATTGAATTGAATTGAATTAAATCGTCATTTCTTTCACATAAGAACTACCATTGGCTAATCCATGTGATTATGCCTCCAGTTGAGCTTAAAAGGAAAAGGAAAAAAAAGATTACCTGTGCCTGTCATAAGCATTAAATGCAAGCTGAGAAGGAGAGCATAATAAAAATTGAAAGTAGATTGAAGAAAATAAATAGAAATTTAGGGTGTAATTATGTACATAGACCAGAATACTTTCAGCAGAAATTGGTGCTAGAGGACTTATTCACTCTTAAAGCAGCTCTCAATTACAGGAAACAAGTGTACTAGAGCAAGCACTCAAACAGCCAGCAGAAAAAGTGGAAAAGAGTTCCAGCTGGACCTGGTCAAGAAATGCTTGACATAGAATAAAAAACAACAACTTCCACTATACAAAGGAACACCTGTGAGTCAGGGTCATAACCTAGGTACAGCCCAGTCTACTTAGAGCGTAAGAATGTGAAGGGCTGAAACACTTGATTACATTGGTTTCCTTCGTTTGAAGACTCTCATTAGCTCTCATTGAGTTTCTTTCTTCATAGCATAGAGATGAGACAAGCAAACAACATCAGATCTCCAGACTATCTGCACAGACGTTTACATGCAATACAAATCATCAACGCAAAGCACAACAAAAAAGAGTTAAAAATCCTTGAACTAAATATTTTTTAATTCAATGACATCACAGTCAAAATGAGTTTTCTTGCTTGTGTTATGTAATTCAAAATTAAGAAGACAAGCAAACGAATCCAACCTCTTCATCCAAGTTCTTCTCGTTTCTTTTCCACTCTGGCACCTGTGATAGGTGCTGACCAGTGTTTGGTTAGAGTTAGCGGCTGATACGGAATGTCAGGTTGGCACATGAGAACTCTTGTAAAGTCAATCACATTTTTACCGCTGTGGTGAGATAAATAAATAAATATGAAAGAGTTTATCTTTCACTTAATACTCTTGTCTCTATTGACATTTTGTGATCTTAGCTCTAAACTACTTTCTTCTATATTGAGAGCCCCATGTTTATTGACATTTTGAGACCTTAGGTTTCATTTTTTAAAGTTGGACCCCAATCTTACTAACATCTCATGACTTAGGTCTTATTATTCTATCTTATGACTCCAATATTTAATGACATTTTGTGACTTAGGTCTTATTAATCTATCTTGTGACTCCAGTAATTAATGACATTTTGAGACTTAGGTCTTATTATTCTGTCTTGTGACTCCAATATTTAATGACATTTTGTGACTTAGGTCTTATTATTCTATCTTGTGACTCCAATATTTAATGACATTTTGTGACTTAGGTCTTATTATTCTATCTTATGACTCCAATATTTAATGACATTTTGTGACTTAGGTCTTATTATTCTATTTTGTGACTCCAATATTTAATGACATTTTGTGACTTAGGTCTTATTATTCTATCTTGTGACTCCAATATTTAATGACATTTTGAGACTTACGTCTTATTATTCTATCTTGTGACTGCAATATTTAATGACATTTTGTGACTTAGGTCTTATTGTTATACGTTGCAACCCCAATCTTCACTGACATTTTGACACCTCAGGCCTCATCCCCTGTTGTGCTAAATGCAATGGAAATCAGGGTAAGTTTTGGCACGTTAGGCCTCATCCCCTGTTGTGCTAAATGCAATGGAAATCAGGGTAAGTTTTGGCACCTTAGGCCTCATCCCTGTTGTGCTAAATGCAATGGAAATCAGGGTAAGTTTTGGCACCTTAGGCCTCATCCCCTGTTGTGCTAAATGCAATGGAAATCAGGGTAAGTTTTTGGCACCTTAGGCCTCATCCCCTGTTGTGCTAAATGCATTGGAAATCAGGGTAAGTTTTGGCACCTTAGGCCTCATCCCCTGTTGTGCTAAATGCATTGGAAATCAGGGTAAGTTTTGGCACCTCAGGCCTCATCCCCTGTTGTGTTAAATACAATGGAAATCAGGGTAAGTTTTGGCACCTCAGGCCTGGAAAGAGCTGTACATTTATATTCACATCTAAACAGCTGTACATTTATATTTACATCTAAACAGCTGTACATTTATATTCACATCTAAACAGCTGTACATTTATATTCACATCTAAACAGCTGTACATTTATATTCACATCTAAACAGCTGTACATTTATATTCACATCTAAACAGCTGTATATTTATATTCACATCTAAACAGCTGTACATTTATATTCACATCTAAACAGCTGTACATTTATATTCACATCTAAACAGCTGTACATTTATATTCACATAACAGCTGTACATTTATATTCACATCTAAACAGCTGTTTATAATGAGTAATTCTACGAGGAGGAAAAAATGAACCAATTTTAATCTCTTTAAATGCTCGGAATTCTAAATCAAAAGACAACCTAGGCTTCTTAGACATTACTGCGATATTTATTTTAGTTGTACCTCTCTAGACAAAGTGTTTGTAATCTGGAAGGCAGTATCTCTGACTCTCTGAACATAAGGTTGACTGTGTTTAGGACTACAGTGACAAATCTGAAAAGAAACAAATCCTTTCTTGATTAATGTGTTGAATCGCCTCAGATGGAAAGGGCTTTTCTTTATTACTATCAAAATTCACCTTTTCCACCATATGTGGTGATTTCAGGGTGAATTAAGAGAGAACAGCAAGATGAAGGAAAATTGAAAGAAGGAAAGGAAAGAAGTAGGACCTACCAGCTGAGCCTGCCAACCATCCAAAGATGGATGGAGCAAATCAGTTTAAATAATTAAAAAACATTTATCCATTTGGATGATATTTACATTAAATACAGGTTATAGAGATTTCCTGTGCTATCACAGTCATGTCTACTATGTGTATAAACATTCCTCCTCAGAACCAGAAAAACAAAGTTTTAAAAAGCAAGTTGTTTGCTAGAATTCCTATTAAATTCCTTTGGCCAGCCAATCGACTCATTCCTGAAAATTGTATTAAATTCCTTTGGCCAGCCAATCGACTCATTCCTGAAAATTGTATTAAATTCCTTTGGCCAGCCAATCGACTCATTCCTGAAAATTGTATTAAATTTTTGGCCAGCCAATCGACTCATTCCTGAAAATTGAAAATAAGAACACTAAGGGCCAAATTCATAAAGATTTATAAACTTATTACTCTGCTCAGCTCAGCAGAGTATGTCAAATAATTTAGTTTAGCAATTTGCTCGGCCCAGCAAATTATGTCAAATAGTTTAGTTCAGCAGTTTGCTCTCAGCTTAAAAATACTTTGTGAATACTGCCCAATTGTTTTTCTCAAAATGTCTAAAAACTTACAAAAAGTTTCTTAAGAAATAAGTAATACAGAACAGTCATTGCTTGAAATAATGCATTCATGACGATACCATCTGGATTAGATACAAATGAAAAACAAAGACCAAATTTGTCTTCTAACAGACGGGCTGTCGCGCATTCGGTAATGTGAGTTTATAATCATGATGGCACTACTTTAAAACCCTAGATAGCCCAGGTGATTTGTCTTGATGTTTGTACTGTTTGGAAATGCACTTCACTCCACTTTCCTCGATCAACTCAGATGTGAATGAGGACCCAGCTATTGGTAAAGAAAGATCTTGTGAGAGTGTCAGTACAAAGCATTGAATAGGCTGCTGTACTATATGCTCACCAGAGAATTCAAAAGGACTTTCAATGACATTGGCTGCTGGGGGGCACATGATGCAGTTGGTAAGCAATAAGGAGACTACAAATCCACTTTGTTTTTTATCTTTGACTTCTTATTGACATTGACATTGACATTGATATTGACATTGACATTGACATTGACATTGATATTGACATTGACATTGACATTGACATTGGCATTGATATTGATATTGACATTGGTATTGATATTGACATTGCCATTGCCATTGATATTGACATTGAAATTGATATTGATATTGACATTGACATGATATTGACATTGATATTGATATTGACATTGACATTGACATTGATATTGATATTGACATTGATATTGACATTGACATTGACATTGACATAAACATTGACATTGACATTGACATTGATAATGATACAGGGCGTGACACTGGCAGCCTAGAGATCAGACTACTTGGCTTAGGTTGTCAGGTCCTAAATTTGAATCTTTGCAATGCTTGGGAAAAAAAACACTACTTAATACACACCTCGCTACTCAACTGCAGTGTAAATAGGTAAAAACAACAGTTAAGGAGTAAAATCTAATCTGCAACACACTAGTGTTTTCTACAGGAGGTGGTGAATCATCACCTGTTCTGCTTCACTTTATAGAAACTGATAAGTTCCAGCTCTTACGGGCCATATAAGGCCTTAATAAAAGGGAGCTCTACATTTATTCACATCAAATGGGGTCACAAAATGTGATAGAAGGCATAATACACATTGGGTTCAACCTTCATTTCCTTCAATCTGAAATACCCTGCCACCATCACTGTTTAAAAAAAAACAACTCAACACACAAATTAAAGAAAGTAAACCTAGGTTAAATTAAAAAGAAAAAAAAAATGCTTAAGAAGAGAATTGCAGGCAATATGGAATGCTAGAACCCCCCACCCCCCCACACACACGAACACACACACGAACACACACACGGACACACACACACACACACGAACACAAGATCTTTAAATGACTCACTCTAACTCATCTGCTCTTTGGGCCTTGCCCTCATCTGTTGTCAACTTTGCCGAGGAGTGTGGAAGATACTTTTGTAGCTGGCATACCAGGAAGCAGAACACATCTGGGTTCTTGAGACAAAAATAACAACAAAGAAAGAGAAAAAGAAGGATGGTGAGTTTGTTTGTTTATTTGTTTGTTTGAAATAAACTCTGTCCATCATGGCGGTAATCTCAGGGTGATCCTGACTAAACACAGGGGACATAATATCATCACTGCTGACCGCTTTCTGCACATGGGGCATTCAACAACTTTTGGGTAAGACTTAGAAAAGTGTTTTATGAGTAATGGTAGAATAAAATGTTCACAGCCGAGAATAGAGTAAGACTTAGGAAATGTGTTTTATGGGAAAATGGTTGAATAAAATGTTCACAGCCGTGGATAGAGTAAGATTTAGAAGAGTGTTTTATGGGAAATGGTTGAATAAAATGTTCACAGCCGTGGATAGAGTAAGACTTAGAAATGTGTTTTATGGGAAATGGTTGAATAAAATGTTCACAGCCGTGGAGTAAGTTTTTAAAATGGTTGAAGTGTTTTTAAAATGTTCACAGCCGTGGGATAGAGGAAGATTTAGAAGAGTTATGGGAAAGTTTTAGAAGAGTGTTTTATGGGAAATGGTTGAATAAAATGTTCACAGCCGTGGGAAAGAGTAAGATTTAGAAAAGTGTTTTATGAGAAATGGTTGAATAAAATGTTCACAGCCGTGGATAGAGAGTAAGATTTTAGAAATGTGTGTTTTATGGGAAATGGTTGAATAAAATGTTCACAGCCATGGAAAGAGTAAGTTTTAAAAAAAGTGTTTTATGAGAAATGGTTGAATAAAATGTTCACAGCCGTGGATGAGTAAGATTTAGAAATGTGTTTTATGGGAAATGGTTGAATAAAATGTTCACAGCCGTGGAAAGAGTAAGTTTTTAAAAAAGTGTTTTATGAGAAATGGTTGGGAATGAGTAAGATTTGAAATATGGGAAATGGTTGAATAAAATGTTCACAGCCGTGGAAAGAGTAAGTTTTAAAAAAGTGTTTTATGTGAGAAATGGTTGAATAAAATGTTCACAGCCAGGGAGAAATGTGTGAATAAAATGTTCACAGCCGTGGAAAGAGTAAGTTTTTAAAAAGTGTTTTATATGGTTGAAGTAAGTTTTAGAAGAGTGTTTTATGGGAAATGGCTGAATAAAATGTTCACAGCCGTGGATAGAGTAAGATTTAGAAATATGTTTTATGGGAAATGGTGGAATAAAATGTTCACAGCCGTGGAAAGAGTAAGTTTTTAAAAAAGTGTTTTATGGGAAATGGTTGAATAAAATGTTCACAGCCGTGGAAAGAGTAAGTTTTTAAAAAGTGTTTTATGGGAAATGGTTGAATAAAATGTTCACAGCCGTGGATAGAGTAAGATTTAGAAGAGTGTTTTATGGGAAATGGTTGAATAAAATGTTCACAGCCGTGGATAGAGTAAGTTTTTAAAAAAAGTGTTTTATGGGAAATAGTTGAATAAAATGTTCACAGCCGTGGAAAGAGTAAGTTTTTAAAAAAGTGTTTTATGGGAAATGGTTGAATAAAATGTTCACAGCCGTGGATAGAGTAAGATTTAGAAATGTGTTTTATGGGAAATGGTTGAATAAAATGTTCACAGCCGTGGAAAGAGTAAGTTTTTAAAAAGTGTTTTATGGGAAATGGTTGAATAAAATGTTCACAGTCGTGGATAGAGAGAGTGAAGATTTTTAGTCATTCTCATTGCTTGAATTTAAATGATATATTACGAAGACTATACAGAAAATTTTTTCAAATGTTTGAGAAAACAAACCCCAATCTAGGAAAGGCATTTATAAGTACACAAGACTTGTCAACAAAAACTAACTTGGCAGGATAAAACACAGTTTATTGTCCTACTCTCCTCTGTGGCAGTGAAACCTGGACATTAGACAGTAGGGAAAACAGCAGAGAACAAGCAGCTGAAATGAAATGTCTCAGAAGAGTTGAGGAAAACTAAAAGAGACAATATCAGAAACAAAACAGTAAGAGATCAAACCAAAACAGATGGCATAAAGACTAAGATAGAAATAAATCAACTCGGATGGTTTGGGCAGCATGAATGTCATGAGAATAGCTAAGTCAGTATACAATGCTAAAGCCCAAGGTAAAAGACCAAAAGGTAAACCTCGGAGAAAGTGGGAAGAAGATATAAAAGAGGCATTAACGCAAAGAAATTTAACCTTCACAGAAGGAAACAGAAAATATCAAGACAGGATAGCCTGGGGAAAGATCATTTCGGACACCTAATCCCATACACCGAAAGGTAGAATGGAAAGTGATAAAGAAAAAGAAAAAGAACATGTCTTATTTTCTAAATTACTCCAGATGCGGATAGCGACCGACAGCCACAGTATATTGAAGGTGAAAGTCGCAAACCGTGTAAGTCTAAAATTAGTAACATTTTTTCCCTCCCGCTTTTTAACATTAGGAAACGTCTATGCTTTGTCTAGTTAGGATTCTGTGGCACAAGAACCAATAGAAACCCATATAATAACCATATGAGCAATCCGTGTGTCCCTATTGGGTCTAGATTTTGACACATGCAAACCGTGCATGTCTGTGAAAATAGATTAAATGCGCAGCATCCTTTTTCTTTGATTTTCACAAAACATCCAAAATCTAAATATCGCCGTGAAACTGTTTAAATGCATAAGCCCATGATATATGGGATAGGAGAATTGCCTTTAAACGATCAAACGCATGCTCATTTCGTATCTTTATAAACAATGGAGGCCTTGAACCAATAGAAAGCTCATTTTACACGTATGATCTAAACAAAGATTTCATTTTTTTCTTCCAAGAAGCAAAGCACAGTGTTGGCAGCCCTGTTAGATGATTTATGACGTTTTTGCCTCTCTTGAAAAATTATGTCAGGCTGACTTATGTGTTTAGACAGTTTCACCAAAGATACATAATCAAATTTATACAGGCACCAGCACACACATACACACTTTTCCACTATGCCTTATTCCTTAAACGTCAATGCAAATCAATATTTGTACTAAAATAGCATTCATGCATAAAAAATCCACTCATTTAAAAATGTCATAAAAGATATGATTCAAAACAAGATAATACAATATTAATACAGGGGTTTATTAAACAGCTTGGACAAAAGATAATCCAAGCCAAGAAATTGCAAAAAGTGATAGACTGAGGTGGGCAATATTTATTTTCTATTGCTTTGAAAGTCATGCTGACAGGTAAAACATGGGAAAACATAAAGAGACAAATTACCTTCCAAAATAATTTTTTCACTAAATAATTATTCTGTGTTGTGGTCCTCAGCTGTTCAACGTAGGGCAATTGCTCCTCTAGCGACAGGTGAGATTGCAGCAAATCACGTTTCAGTTGACTGTACTGACGCTCAACTTTATCCCTTGAAAAATTGAAAGGAGAAGGCGTTATTTTTGGACAAAAAGCAAATTCAACCCTTGCCTGTTTCCCTTTCCTTTCCTCGAAATGTGTGAGATATTTCCGGTTAAGCAGGTTATTTTCTACAGTTGGCACTGACAATAAAGTTTTGTGTTGGGTCTTGATTTACCTGTTTTTAAGCTTTCTTACGATACTGAACAGAAACAGCTTTTTTCATTTGATTAGTACAAATTCACTTTATATTTGTCACAAATTAAGCACAACTAAAATGCAGTCTTAAGAGAGATTATAGCACAACTAAAATATAATATAATATTTCTAACTATTATATAGTTCAAGATAATAAGATGCTCTATTTCTTGGAAGAAACAAAAAAAAAAAAAGGATAATCTTTTTCAAATCTAATTATTTACCAGGAATACGTTAACCAAAAGGATGTCAAAATCAAATTGTACTTTGAGACATCAAGAGTAATGAGAGAACCAGTCAACTAAATTTGTGAAACCAGCCATAGACGTTATATATACTTGTATGTCTTAGTCCCACAGAGAATGACTAAATGGTAGGATGTAAATGAAATCCATTTACACAATGAAAGCCGAAACTGAAAATGGAATTAGTAACGTAGATGTCTCTCAGAATTGAAAACAACGAAACTAAAGGTTATATAATGACAGCTTGGCTGAGTAAATTCCGAAAAAAAGTAAAAGGCAGACAAGGAATGAGACAAAACAATCTCATTGACAACTCTCAAGGACATAAACAATAACAAAAACAACAGCAACATCAATCATAACATTGAATCAGAGAGGAAAACTAATAATAAAATAGTATTAATGGAAAAGCATCTTAAAATGAGAATAAAACATCTAATAATTAGGAGAGATGGTTTATAACACCTGACTCTCAAGCCCTCCTCTACATAAAGACGAGGAAAATCTATCACATTAATCTAAAGGTGATGATGTAAACATATTCTATATATAGAAGGGATGTCATGTTGGCAGAATATTCTAAACATCTTTATTAATCTTTTGCTTGGACATATATACCTGTTTTTAAAGACATCGAGGAATGGTAAGACGATTTCTATGACAGTACAATTATCATTGGGTGGACTCTCAATGGAATCTTTAATAACAAAAAAGTAATTTACTAATCTGAAAATAAAGTCACACCCTGTATTGAACAACTGGTTTTGAATGAACAGTACAATCAAAACTAAAGGAAAGAATTAAAAGAAAAGAAATATCGCAAATATCACACAGAATATTTTAGCTACCAATGGCACTGGTAAGGCAAACAACAAGACCCATATGTGTAAGTTGGTTGAGTGGAAATAAGGGTAATATCTTTTTTCTTTTCTTTTCTTTAAAAGAATCCCCTTAAATATTATTTTGCCGCATTGACAATGGAGACGGCTTACTGCAAAAGGAATATCATCTGTATATATAAAGCTGCACATCTCTGACTTTGACCGCCATAACTCAGGAACCACTGCAGCGACAACCTCCATATTTCGCATGTAGATTTTCAAATAGCCTGCTTTAGATTCTAAGCTAATAAACTCTTTGGATCAAATCAGTCTTTCAATTGTTTGGAAATAGATTGTTTTGCCTGTAATCCATAAAACTTTTATTGTTATTGTTACTCATTCCTTCATTTCCGGTCATTAGATCTGTGATGAAAACTCACCTAACTTAAGTATCGAATACTCTTCCTGTACTTGATATCACCCTACACCCGGTAATCTACATGTTTTGTGTAGTTCATTGTTGAAAAAAAGAATCTGGCAAAAGAAGAATCTTAATCCTCATTGTCTACAGCCATGCTTGTTATGTATACAATCTTTGATGGATACATGGACATGCTTGTTATGTATACAATCTTTGATAGATACGGGCATGCTTGTTATGTATACAATCTTTGATAGATACGGACATGCTTGTTATTTATACAATCTTTGATGGATACGGACATGCTTGTTATGTATACAATCTTTGATGAATACGGGCATGCTTGTTATGTATACAATCTTTGATGGATACTGGCATGCTTGTTATGTATACAATCTTTGATAGATACGGACATGCTTTTGTTATGTATTCAATCTTTGATGGATAATGACATGCTTGTTATGTATACAATCTTGATAGATACGGGCATGCTTGTTATGTATACAATCTTTGATAGATACGGACATGCTTGTTATGTATACAATCTTTGATAGATACGGACATGCTTGTTATGTATACAATCTTTGATAGATACAAATTTCTTTGCGGAAGAATTGTTACAGTTTTGTTACTAAACATGTCATTTTGAGTCATCGGTTGGCATACATTCAGTTTATGCGTGTATGTTTCTGTATGTCTTCTAAAATAAACTTGAGAGAGTTAAATACATAGACAGGCACTTAGAATAAATTTCTACGATTTTCTAGAAAACCTGATTTGATATCTAAAAACAAAAAACCAAATATGAGTCAGTTTATAGGAATTCCTTCCTGCGATAAAAAGGGGAGGATTTTGTTTGAAGCCAGTTCTCTGGTTGAAGTAGATGTTGAGAGTAGCGTAAAAAAAAAAAGTGCAGGAAATTATTTGAGGGATAGCATATATAATAAGAATTGCTTTTGTGCTCTAAACTGCAGGCAAAAAATATAACTTGGTGATATTGGTATCTTTCTTGTATGTACTACATCAAACTACTCCACAGAGATAGATCTTGTATGTCAAACTACTCCACAGAGATAGATCTTGTTATATTAAACTACTCCACAGAGATAGATCTTGGTATATCAAACTACTCCACAGAGATAGATCTTAGTATGTCAAACTACTCCACAGAGATAGATCTTACTCCACAGAGATAGATGTCAAACTACTCCACAGAGATAGATCTTGTTATATCAAACTACTCCACAGAGATAGATCTTGGTATGTCAAACTACTCCACAGAGATAGATCTTGGTATGTCAAACTACTCCACAGAGATAGATCTTGGTATGTCAAACTACTCCACAGAGATGTCAAACTACTCCACAGAGATAGATCTTGGTATGTCAAACTACTCCACAGAGATAGATCTTGGTATATCAAACTACTCCACAGAGATAGATCTTGGTATGTCAAACTACTCCACAGAGATAGATCTTGGTATGTCAAAACTACTTGTATGTCAAACTACTCCACAGAGATAGATCTTGGTATGTCAAACTACTCCACAGAGATAGATCTTGGTATGTCAAACTACCCACAGAGATAGATCTTGGTATGTCAAACTACTCCACAGAGATAGATCTTGGTATGTCAAACTACTCCACAGAGATAGATATTGGTACAGTAAAAGACATTGAATCAAAATACACTTTTTAAAAAGAGGACAAAAATTATAGAACAGAATTTTAAAAAAAAACAACTAAAGATAAAACAAATCTTTTATACACTGCAAGAAGCATACTGTTTATAAGCATAACTTGCATAAATCATGAAAGATTCATAAGAGAGAGGGACAGAATAAAAAAAGAATGTCAAAAATTAGAAAGATGGGATTATAAACAAGATCAAAGGATCTTCATCAAATTAAAAAAAAAACCAGAAAGATAAGAAAGCATGGAATATATATTATAATAAATATGTGGTAAGAAATTGAGATAAGCAGTTAGGACAAATGATTTCTTATTTGATATCATACCTCCATTTTGCCTCACTGAAAGATAATATGGCAATGACAACAGTAAAGTAGAGTAGAGTAAAACATTATGTATGCATTGTAGAGAAATGCAATACAACAGTAAAGTAGAGTAGAGTGTAAAACATTATGCATGCATTGTAGAGAAATGCAACACGACAGTAAAGTATGGTAGAGTGTAAAACATTATGCATGCATTGTAGAGAAATGCAGCACAACAGTAAAGTAGAGTAGAGTAAAACATTATGCATGCATTGTAGAGAAATGCAGCACAACAGTAAAGTAGAGTAGAGTAAAACATTATGCACGCATTGTAGAGAAATGCAACACAACAGTAAAGTAGAGTAGAGTGTAAAACATTATGCATGCATTGTAGAGAGATGCAACACAACAACAAAATAAACTCATGAACATTTTGGGGGGGGAGGGGGGGGGGGGAGAAAATCATGCAATGTATGAATACTTGATTGTAAAGTGTTGAAACATAAATGAATATTCTGGCACACATTCATATTTTCACTTGATTGTTATAAATTGACCATGCAACAGTGAAAAAGAACATTTTGAAAGTATTTCAAGTTCTATATTGCTAGCATTCTGCTAAAAACATACATTCACCACAATTTCTATTAAGAATTTTGTTTTTGCATAGATCATCTAATATACAAATAATATAAATATCGACGGCGAAATTCGCAAACCCTATACGTTTAAAACCAGTAACACGTTTTTCCGGCTTTTATAACATAAGGAAGCCCCGATGCTTTCGTCTGGCTTCCAGTTCATAAACGCATCGAATGTAAGATCGCATGCACTGTATTCAACTCATTACTTGGAACAGCACCTCAATATCTTGTTGAGCTATTACAATCCTACCATCCACCACGTCCTCTGAGGTCAGAGAATAAATTCCTCCTTACCACACCTATTCCAAACACAAAATTGGTGAGAAAAATCGGGAACACTCTTCAAACCACCATCAAGAATAGCCAAAAATTTTTTCCTTTCAGAAAATGTTGAAGACACATTTTTTTCGCGAGACATATTTGTGAACTCGTTGTCAATAGACTCAATGGTGGATTATTGTAAAGCGCTTAGAGCTTTTCTATGTATAAGCGCTATATAAATCTAAACATTATTAACATTGTTATTATTACTTAGAATTCAATGGCACAAAAACCAATGAAACCCAAATAATAACCATATGAGCAATCCGTGTGTCCCTATTGGGTCTAGGTTTTGACTCATGCAAACCGGGCATGTCTGTGAAAAAAGATTAAAATGCACAGCCTTATTTCTTTGATTTCCTCAAAACATCCAAACTTGGACTTACAATTTGCAACTTTCACCGCCGATATGACAGTTTTTGAAAAATCTGTTCATTGCTATGCATTTGATAGAATCTTTTTATTAAATTGTCCTGTAAAATTTGATTTGTGGCATAGAAACGCTTTCTTAAAATCTCCTGGAAATTTTGATTTGTGGCGTAGAATCTTTTTCTTCAATTCTCCTGTAAAATTGGATTTGTGGCGTATAATTGATTTCATCAAAATGGTGACGATGTTGTCTTTTCCAAACGCTGATGTAAATAACAACACCATACAACTGAATGTCAATGACATTGTACCACTTTACATTTCAATAGTTGAGTAAGAAATATTTTGACTAATTATCTGGTTCTGGTCTGTAAGTCTGCTGCCCTTTTGAATCCACTTCATACAATCTGTAAATATTTCTCCTGAAAGATAATTCAGCACCATCAGTAAAGGCTGAAAGAACCAAAGCTCAAAATTTCATTGCACATTAAGATCTTTTTCACTGTTATCTACCCATCCACCACATGCGGTGATCTTAGGATTAATTACGAGGAAACAGGAGGATCAAAGACAAAGACGTTAAAAAGGGAAACGACAGAAACAGGACCCACCAATAGCGCATGCCGACCGCATGTGAATTGATTGATTGAAATTTACCTCATTCACTGTATGCATTGATCTCAGGGTGACTTAAGAGGAAACAGCAAGATTAGAGATAGTGAAAGGAAAGAAGTAAGACCTACCACTAACCCCAATCATCCACCAACCACATCCATGAGTGTTTAGAAAATGGTAATGGAAATTTTAAGTGCAGAGAGACGATCAGCAAGAGTGTTACATTAATGACATGCACGGGTGTTGAAAACACATAATCTCAAGGTATTATTTCTCTTACCTGTTATGGATGGACATAAGAGCTGGAGTGGTAGAGATCTCAATGTGCTCCGGCTCTAAAGCAAGCGTTGATTTCTGATGAAAGAAAAAGAAATAAGAAAAAAGTCTTACGTTAAGCCTTTCAGCAAGACAACAGCCCTTGACCAAACAGCCCCCACCACAGCAAGATAACAGCCCTTGACCAAACAGCCCCCATCACTGCAAGATAACAGCCCTTGACCAAACAACCCCCACCACAGCAAGACAACAGCCCTTGACCAAACAGCCCCCACCACATCAAGACAACAGCCCTTGCCCAAATAGCCCCCACCACAGCAAGATAACAGCCCTTGACCAAACAACCCCCACCACAGCAAGACAACAGCCCTTGACCAAACATCCCCCACCACATCAACAATAGCAATGATAGCAACATACCTACAACACACTAAAACATAATCATGTTATTCCCCTTCTTACAATCCAAAAATGGGAGTGAAAATTGTAAATTTAAAATAAGAATAAATGGAAAGCGCTTATCCTCTAGCAACCTCTCTATCCCCCCCCCCCCCCAACAACTAAAATAACAGAAAAAATATCCACCTCCTCCCCTTCCTGTACACAGAGATCTTCCAGAACAACAGCAACAACATAAAAACAATTTTAAAAACCCAAACAAAACTCCTTCCCCAAAGGAACAAAATAAAGGCAAAAACAAACAACACTTCAAAGTAAGAGATTGTTTGTCTCATTGAAATTTACCCATCCACCATTGCGGTGATCTCAGGGTGAATTAAGAGGAAAGAGCAAGATGAAAGATAAGTGAAAGAAGGAAAGGAAAGAAGTAGGACCTACCAGCAGCGCCCGTCAACCAACCCTTAAGTTTGGTTCCCTCGTTAAGTCTCTTTGAGATGACAAATCTTTGAGTCATCAGAATCTCCTCTCCACAGAACTGAGACTCAGAACTACAAATGTGAAGCAATTCTACTGCATACTTACTAATGGCAGTTCTTTCTTTTTTCTTGAGCATTGGATAACAATTCTTGAAAGAGTCAATCTCATACTCACAATAATGTAATTATTCCAGGCACTACGTATGAGCATCAGGAGCGGAGAAGTCAGGTTTAAAAGATAAATATTCAAGATGCACTTCCTCCTTTCTGTGAGTCCGTCGACTGGAAGACTATTGAGACCAATAAAAGATGCCGACTGACCCAGATCAGAAGTTGAGGTATTGTTCATTTCTGTCAAGAAGAAAAGCAAGTCATTGAAAGGCATTTTAGTGTCTTATGGATGTTTTTAGCAAAATTCAATAAAATACTAGGATGGAAATGTCCTACAAACACTGATACACGCATATCCCAAAAGCCTTATGCTGCAAAACAGGAAAATTTCCACATCGTTCGATTTTGCTGTCTTCCATAAATCATACTACACAAATATGGTCAAGTGATATAAAGGAATAAAACTGCAGTAGGCCGATAACTTGTGAAGAGGAATATAAAAAACAATGAAAGGCCAAACAGAAAGAAACCAGACAGAAAAAGATAATTTCCGGGTGGCCCACCCTTTGTCAGCAACAAATAAAAACATAGAAACAATTACAAGGAAACAATGTTGAACATAAGTAATGGTGCAACGACCCATCGCCCAATTTCCGTCAATGGAGCAAGCCTTATAATAAAGTTGTCTACATTCTAAAGAATAAAGTAGTCTGTACTACACTGTAATCCAAAAAGCATGACATCATGTTTACAGCCCTATTCTAGGACTTACTTTATTCTTTGCTTCTCAGTAAAAAATTACATCAGGCAGTCATGCGTGTTCACAGTTTCAATGACGTCATGTTAATGATACTTAAAAAAATCAAAAACATTTCCTCTTGCTTTTATAGATTCAAATTTACATCAGAATGAGCGTGTGACGAGAAAAAACCCCCAGTTGTCAGCATATTCTCCTTACATGTTCCTATCTGAATCCAGTAATGGTGTTCCGTCCGAGAGCCACCACGGATGGAAGATCCACGACTTGGTGGCGGATTGCCATGGGTGTCCAGCAGTTGGCTCCCAGTGAAGGAATTACTCATGTTCATGTTCTCATGCTTGCCTCTCTTCATTGACAAGATGTTCTCCGTCTTGCTCAGAGTTTGGGTATTTTTGCATATGGGGGCCACCTAGATATAATAAAGGAATTCATTATAATACAAATGAAAAAGTATTTGACAACTCTAGGTTAAGGTATTGCTTATGGGTGCCACCTAGATTTAATAAAGGAATTCATTATCATACAAATGAACAAATGGGTGCCACCTAGATTTAATAAAGGAATTCATTATAATACAAACGAACAAATGGGTGCCACCTAGATTTAATAAAGGAATTCATTATAATACAAAAGAAAAAATGGGTGCCACTTAGATTTAATAAAGGAATTCATTATAATACAAATGAAAAAATATTTGACAACTCAACGTTAAGGTATAATAATTTGACTGAATCGACACACAGAAGCTTATTCAAGGACAAATTTTCAATGTAGGATGTTGGCATTTTTATTTTCAAATAAGTAAATCATTCAAACATGACGTGAATCATATATTTTCATAAGATTGTGAAACTTCTCAAATACAAGTCATTATTCAAAAACAGGTTTCTTCACTTCCTTGTCTTCATGTCTCCCCCCTCTTTTATTTCTTCTTCCTCTATCAGTTCTTCTGACCCCACAGCACTTACCTGATTCTTCTGACCCCCAGAGACCCTACCTGATTCTTCTGACCCCCACAGCACCTACCTGATTTTTCTGACCCTCACAATACCTACCTGATTCTTCTGACCCCAGAGAACCTACCTGATTCTTCTGACCCCCAACCTACCTGATTTATCTGACCCCCACAGCGCCTACCTACCTGATTCTTCTCCCCCCCCATAGCACCTGGCTGATTCTTCTGATCCCTCAGAATCAGGTAGGTGCTGAGGGGATCAGCACCTACCTGATTCTTTCCCCGCCCATAGCACCTACCTGATTCTTCCCCCCATAGCACCTACCTGATTCTTCTGATCCCCTCAGCACCTACCTGATTCTTCTGATCTCCATAGCATCTACCTGATTCTCCCCCCTATAGCACCTACCTGATTCTTCTGATCCCCTCAGCACCTACCTGATCTCCCCCCCCCATAGCACCTACCTGATTCTTCTGATCCCCACAGCACCTATCTGATTCCCCCCATAGTACCTACCTTATTCTCCCCCCTATAGCACCTACCTGATTCTTCTGATCCCCTCAGCACCTACCTGATTCTTCCCCCCCCCATAGCACCTACCTGATTCTTCTGATCCCCTCAGCACCTACCTGATTCTTCTGATCCCCATAGCACTCACCTGATTTCCCCCCATAGCACCTACCTGATTCTTCTGATCCCCACAGCACCTACCTGATTCTCCCCCCATAGCACCTACCTTATACTCCCCCCTATAGCACCTACCTGATTCTTCTGATCCCCTCAGCACCTACCTGATTCTTCTGATCCCCACAGCACTTACCTGATTCTCCCCCCCTATAGCACCTACCTGATTCTCCCCCATAGCTCCTACCTGATTCTTCTGATCCCCATAGCACCTACTTGATTCTTCTGCTCCCCATAGCACCTACCTGATTCTTCTGATCCCCATAGCACATACCTGATTCTTCTGATCCCTACAGCACCTACCTGATTCTTCTCCCCCCCCACATAGCATCTACCTGATTCTTCTCCCCCTCCGGATAGCACATACCTGATTCTTCTGATCCCCATAGCACCTACCTGATTCTTCTGATCCCGACAGCACCTACCTGATTCTTCTGATCCCCACAGCACCTACCTGATTCTTCTGATCCCCACAGCACCTACCTGATTCTCCCCCATAGCACCTACCTGATTCTTCAGATCCCCATAGCCCCTACCTGATTCTTCTGATCCCATATAGCACATACCTGATTCTTCTGATCCCTACAGCACCTACCTGATTCTTCTGATGCCCATAGCACATACCTGATTCTTCTGATCCTACAGCACCTACCTGATTCTTCTGACCCCCACCTACCTGATTCTTCTGACCCCAACAGCATCTACCTGATTCTTCTGACCCCACAGCGCCTATCTTTCAAATTCTTTCGACTCCCCCCCACAGAACCTACCTGATTCTTCTGACCCCCACAGCAGCGCAGAAAGAAGCAGCATCCCCCGCCCTCCACTTTCTCCACCTCCTGCATGTGGCAGGTACCTCCCAGCTGTTGCTTGGTCTGATTCAAGCTGAGAGTGCTGGACTTCACCATCGTTTCAAAGGCACCGGTTCTTGGCACAGGGGGCAAAGGTCGCACGGATTGCTGAGATGAACTCCTGATAGACATGCCGTCTTGGGCGCTCAAAGATGACTTCCTGCCACTGCCGTTCAGCCCTGCTCCTGCTCTCCCCTTGCCGTGGGCACATGCTGCCGACTTTAATTTACCGTCTGAGTTTGAAGGCACACTTGATTTTACTATAGACAGCCGGTCTTCCTCAATGTCCTCCAGCATGTCTTCCTCAATTTCTTCCTGTAAGGAAAAAGAATATCAAGTTTGTGATTGTACCTAGCCTGGAAACACTGTCATTGAAAGGTTAATAATGTTATAGAACACTGCCAGTGAAAGGTTAACAATGTTATAGAACACTGTCATTGAAAGGTTAACAATGTGATAGAACACTGCCAGTGAAGAGTTAACAATGGGATAGAACACTGTCAGTGAAGAGTTAAAAATGTGATGGAACACTGTCAGTGAATAGTTAACAATGTGATAGAACACTGTCAGTGAAGAGTTAACAATGTGATAGAACACTGTCATTGAAGAGTTAACAATGTGATAGAACACTGTCATTGAAAGGTTAATAATGTGATAGAACACTGTCATTGAAGAGTTAACAATGTGATAGAACACTGTCATTGAAAGTTAACAATGTGATAGAACACTGTCATTGAAGAGTTAACAATGTGATAGAACACTGTCATTGAAGAGTTAACAATGTGATGGAACACTGTCATTGAAAGGTTAACAATGTGATAGAACACTGTCATTGAAGAGTTAACAATGTGATAGAACACTGTCATTGAAGAGTTAACAATGTGATAGAACACTGCCATTGAAAGAGTTAACAATGTGATGGAACACTGCCATTGAAGAGTTAACAATGTGATGGAACATTGACATTGAAGAGTTAACAATGTGATAGAACATTGACATTGAAGAGTTAACAATGTGATAGAACATTGCCATTGAAGAGTTAACAATGTGATAGAACACTGTCATTGAAGAGTTAACAATGTGATAGAACACTGCCATTGAAGAGTTAACAATGTGATAGAACACTGCTATTAAAGAGTTAACGATGTGATAGAAATCATTCTTAATTTTCTGTGTAGAATGTAGGCTTTAACGTACCAGTCACACCAATCTTACGACTAAAACGTTAATATGCTCTAAATGTATGGTAAAAGATGTGAACATTTAAGTCTCTATTTGACATATGTTTAAATTAGAAGCATATGTAGTATGGTCATTGTGACAAAACCAAAGCGACAACACATATTTCAGAAATATTATTCTTTGAATTTTATATATCATTTGTATATATAATAATCGATAAGATTTGTGGACTTAAGTTCTCAAACGCCTTTATAATTATTTTGTCTTTCCTCAATCCTCTAAGGTGTCTGATGGGACATGTGATTACCAGATTACGCTTTTAATTCATGCGTTTTAAAAATGGAAATTACATTCACAGGGCATTATTCATAACTCTTTTCAACCGACTGTATTCAATTGGCTTTCCTGATTTGATGGTCGAAAATAAAGGCTTAGTGAAGATGACGCATATCAAGACCAATTTGAACTCATCACAAAAGCAGGAATTTGTGATATCAGGAACACATAATATAAATTCAATTCAATTAGAGAGTCTTTGATTTGATCTAGATGTAGAACCACAATGCATCATGAAATACATATCCTGCAAGGCCATTTGTCCCGATGTCTATTGTATGAGGCGACACTGATGATAACACATCCATTTTTGCCTGGGTTGAGTGGGGAAATGCAAGTTCAGTTGATGTCACAAGGAACACAATGTGGAACTTAGCATTGCCAGGATTTAACCCCAAAATTTCACAAACCCAACAGTTAATGTCACAAGGAACACAATGTGGAACTTAGCATTGCCAGGATTTAACCCCAAAATTTCACAAACCCAACAGTTAATGTCACAAGGAACACAATGTGGAACTTAGCATTGCCAGGATTTAACCCCAAAATTTCACAAACCCAACTGTTAATGTCACAAGGAACACAATGTGGAACTTAGCATTGCCAGGATTTAACCCCAAAATTTCACAAACCCAACTGTTAATGTCACAAGGAAACACAATGTGGCACTTAGCATTGCCAGGACTTAACCCCAAAATTTCACAAACCCAACTGTTAATGTCACAAGGAACACAATGTGGCACTTAGCATTGCCAGGATTTAACCCCAAGATCTTACAAACCCAAGTCCAGCAGTCTAACCACTAAACTACCGTTGCCCCCAAAGAGGAAAATGTCACTTCTACAACTGCTGGACGTCATATTTTACCTCTCTATCTGACATTTCACAGACAAGAATGTAATTTATTTAAAGTTCATAGACACTTTAATTTGTATGTTGTTAAATTACCTTAAGAGATCGTAAAATACTTTCATGATCTAAACTGTCATTCAATCCATTCGATTTTTTCTTTTTCTTTGTCTGTAGTCCCTTTATGCTGCCACGGCTAGTGGGTCGACTCTGTAACAGGCTCGGGGAACTGAAGGAATTGGACATCATCAACTCATCCATGCCACTGTCAGCTGAGCTAGAATAGCCAAGCGGTGTGGAAGTGTTCGATCTGGCAAAGAAAATGAGGCAATTCAGGTAAATAATGGTATTTCCGAAAACGTTGAGAAAGAAAATGAGGCAATTCAGGTAAATAATGGTACTTCCGAAAACGTTGAGAAAGAAAATGAGGTAATTCAGGTAAATAATGGTACTCCCGAAAATGTTGTGAAAGAAAATGAGGCAATTCAGGTAAATAACGGTATTTCCGAAAACGTTGAAAAAGAAAATGAGGCAATTCAGGTAAATAATGGTGCTTCCGAAAACGTTGAGAAAGGAAATGAGGCAATTCAGGTAAATAATGGTATTTCCGAAAATGTTGAGAAAGGAAATGCTTCTTAATTTCAATGTCATTGTCTGCTTTAAAATTAGTCACTGCTATTAAAGAGATCTTGCCAGTACCTTTGTCTGTCTGTCTGTTTTGTAGCTTGTTAGCAAAAGAATAAAGGAAGCTAAAACAGATTGAGATGACATGGTTTTAAAAGAGGATAGGGTGTTGCTTAAGAGAAACAATCGACTAGATTTTGGTAGCGATCCAAATCACTATGTGGGCTCAGACAATTTTAAACAATAAAAAATCATAGATGGATATAACAATAGGAGATCAGTTGAGAAGCTCACGGTTCACTAATTATGAAGATCGAATCTTGGAGTACCAGTCTTGTACCGCTGCTTTGTCTTCATAATGAATGTCTAAGTCTGTCTAAGGTGTGTGACATCAGACAGCCAGAAGAACCCGGTACCGAGAAGAATAAGGTTTACATGAGGCTAGCCGCATGTCACAAAAGGCAACCGAATGGTGAGTTAGATCATGGCCCCTGAAAAGAGTCGTCTGGTCCTCCAAGTTTGGGGTTTGGGGATTGGGCATAGGGTCAGCACTCCTACCCCGGAAAAAAATACTCCATCTACAGAGACACCCAGTAAATAAAAAAATTAAGTAAAGTTCCATTACAGCCCAGAGAGCCAGAGCTTATCCCGGTTTATATAGCATGAAGTGGAAAAGGGGGATAATAATGAAGTGGAAAGGGGGTAATAATGAACGTAGAAAAGGGGGATAATAATGAAGCGGAAAAGGGGATAATAATCACCTCCTGGACAGAACACTAGTCTGATACAGGTTTTTACTCCCAAGAGAGTACTGTACCAATTTGTACCTGGGTCGAATGGGGAAATGCGTGCTAAACGTCTTTCCCAAGGAACAGACCATCGGAGCTAGCTTTATCAGGATTAAAACCCAGGACCTTATGATCCCAAATCCAGCAGCCTAACCATTCGGCCATCAACGCCACACAGAAATACCAAATAGACAAAAAACAAATCAAACACATCTGTTGGGAGATGCCTGAAGCACTGCAGTGAAAGCCCAAAGGAAATTGATTTTGTTTGATTTGATTTACCCACATCCACAGCTAAGATGATCTCGTGGTTTTTGGTAGGATTTGAAATTTTGTCTGACCTGTCCTGTAAACAGCCAAGGGATCTTTAACGTGCACATAGTGTTGTGATCTGCACACGAGACCTCCTTTTATCGTCTGTCTACGATGGGACTGGGTGTCGATCCACCTACCTGGACCAGCGGAGTAGATTTTGCTCGAAAAACACTCGACAAAATTGTTCAATTATCGGCAGGGTTTGAACCCACTACCTTTTGGTTGAGAGGCCACACCTTACCTCTGGACTATCGAGTCCCCAAGGAAACTGCCCAGCAGATCAGTCTACTGTCTATCAAGACAAGTAAGGTGGGAATATTCATTTCAATTCAAAATTTCTTTATTGTCGGTAACATTATACATAAAAAATAGAGACATGCGGATTTCATAAAAGGGAAATAGCTTAATAAACCCTGATGGGCTCTTCATCGACATTTCAACTGTTTGTTTGTTTGTTTGAAATTTACCATGTCCACCATTGTGGTGATCTCAGTGCGAATGAAGAAGAAACAGCAAGTGGAAATATAAATGAAAGAAGGCGAGGGAAGAAGGAGAACCTACTGGTAACACCCGTCAACAGCCCGCACATTTCAACAGAAAACACCACTAAAAGGTCAACTAAGAAAGGGGTTAAGAATTTAGCTTGATATAATTTACAGTTAAACAAAGAAATGGGATGGACAAGTACATAGAGCAAATGACACAATGACAATATTTAACCTTCCACATCAAAATAAGATTTTTTAATAACAGGTAGAATGAGATCCACATGGAGAAGACATATGGACATACACCTGACTAATATGGGATACAGTTGGGCAGAGGTAGCTCAGATACAGTTGGGCAGAGGTAGAGACAATAGCTCAGGATACAGTTGGGACAGAGGATAGAGACAGAGGTGGAGACAATAGCCCAGGATACAGTTGGGCAGAAGTGGAGACAATAGCCCAGGATACAGTTGGGCAGAGGTGGAGACAATAGCCCAGGATACAGTTGGTCAGAGGTAGAGACAATAGCCCATGGTACAGTTGGGCAGAGGTAGAGACAATAGCCCAGGGTACAGTTGGGCAGAGGTGGAGACAATAGCTCAGGATACAGTTGGGCAGAATGGAGACAATAGCCCATACAGTTGGACAGAGGTTAGGGCAGTTGGTCAGATAGAGACAATAGCCCAGGGTACAGTTGGGCAGAGGTGGAGACAATAGCCCAGGATACAGTTGGTCAGAGGTAGGACAGAGATAGTGGAGACAATAGCCCAGGATGGGCAGAGGTCTAGCCCAGGATACAGTTGGTTAGAGACAATAGCCCAGGGTACAGTTGGGCAGAGGTAGAGACAATACCCACGACCAGTGCCCAATACCCACGACCAGGGTGGTATGGCTGACGATGGTGATGTGACGTCAGAGGTGAGTTTTGTCATACCCTGTTTTGCATTTTAATCAGCTGATTGGTGGCTACCTTTCTGGAGACAAGATTTCTCAGTGAACAAGTTTGTTTGTGTCATTGAAACTTACCCCGCCCACCATGTGCTGATTGGGGAATACTGGAACGCAAGGCAGCATTCCGAGGCACTTGCTGACTGAGCGCTAGCCATTGTAGACTGAACGCTAGCCATTGCAGACTGAACGCTAGCCATTGCTGACTGAACGCTAGCCATTGCAGACTGAACGCTAGCCATTGCAGACTGAACGCCAGCCATTGCAGACTGAACGCTAGCCATTGCAGACTGCACGCTAGCCATTGTAGATTGAACGCTAGCCATTGCAGACTGAACGCTAGCCATTGCAGACTGAACGTTAGCCATTGCAGACTGAACGCTAGCCATTGTAGACTGAACGCTAGCCATTGCAGACTGAATGCTAGCCATTGCTGACTGAACGCTAGCCATTGCTGACTGAACGCTAGCCATTGCTGACTGAACGCTAGCCATTGTAGACTGAACGCTAGCCATTGTAGACTGAACGCTAGCCATTGCTGACTGAATGCTAGCCATTGTAGACTGAACGCTAGCCATTGTAGACTGAACGTTAGCCATTGCAGACTGAACGCTAGCCATTGCAGACTGAACGCTAGCCCTTGCAGACTGAACGTTAGCCATTGCAGACTGAACGTTAGCCATTGCAGACTGAACGTTAGCCATTGCAGACTGAACGCTAGCCATTGCTGACTGAACGCTAGCCATTGCTGACTGAACGCTAGCCATTGCAGACTGAACGCTAGCCATTGCTGACTGAACGCTAGCCATTGCAGACTAAACGCCATTGCTGACTGAACCATTGCTGACTGAACTGAACGCTAGCCATTGCTGACTGAACGCTAGCCATTGCTGACTGAACGCTAGCCATTGCTGAACGATTGAACGCTGAGCCATTGCTGACTGAACGCTAGCCATTGCAGACTAAACGCTAGCCATTGCTGACTGAACGACATTGCTGACTGAACGACATTGCTGACTGAACGACATTGCAGACTGAACGCTAGCCATTGCTGACTGAACGCTAGCCATTGTAGACTGAACGCTAGCCATTGCTGATTGAACGCTAGCCATTGCTGACTGAACGCTAGCCATTGCTGACATTGCTGACTGAACGACATTGCTGACTGAACGCCATTGCAGACTGAACGCTAGCCATTGCTGACTGAACGCTACCAAACTGAACGCTAGCCATTGCTGACTGAACGCTAGCCATTGCTGACTGAACGCTAGCCATTGCTGACTGAATGCTAGCCATTGCTGACTGAACCCTAGCCATTGCTGACTGAACGCTAGCCATTGTGACTGAACGCTAGCCATTGAACTGAACGCTAGCCCTTGCTGACTGAACGCTAGCCCTTGCTGACTGAACGCTAGCCATTGCTGACTGAACTAGCCATTGCAGACTGAACGCTAGCCATTGCAGACTGAACGCTAGCCCTTGCTGACTGAACGCTAGCCATTGCTGACTGAACGCTACATTGCAGACTGAACGCTAGCCATTGCAGACTGAACGCTAGCCATTGCTGACTGAACGCTAGCCAGAGGTGTGGCAGTAGTACAGTTAGACTTCCAAACGGCGAAAACAGTTCGTATCAATGTCGTTAGTATTACTATAAGAAGCCGCTCAGGGTAGACAACTATGTACTGTTTCCAATCAGAATCAGAAGTTCCAATTCAAAGCTAATTCCGTCACTTTACATAAAGCAGTGAAGGACAAAAGAGAAAAGGATAAATCAAATAGGTAAATCATGGCAAAACCCGATACGATGAATTCATGGCAGCGTCTGTCATCGGTTCATCAATCAACTTGCCACTGCCGATACAACATTAAAGTAGAACCTGCCATAATGGCTGATCATGGAACTTTTCATTTCCTCACAGTAGAACCAATTACCATCAGCGCACAATAGAAAACTATTACACATTTCCCTTCAGTAGAGATTAACTGGCCTAATCTAAAACATGTGTGTGTGTGTGTGTGTGTGTGTGTGTGTGTGTGTGTGTGTGTGTGTTGTGTGTGTGTGTCCTTCTGGACTAATGATTTGATCTGATGACGTTTTCACATCGTTCATCTTCCATGTTCAATTTAAGTCACCTTTAAATGCGATTCTTGAATCTGCTTGGTATACCGTTCCTTCTTCAGATAGCCATCTTCCATTGCAACAAAACAAAGTCTGTGTAAAACTTTTGTCTTTGAATCTAAAAGTCGGTTACAGTACCGATACTTCTATAGTTCTAATATTCTTAGATATTAAAAAGCAACAACAAACAAACAATAACGGTATTGACACCCGTTTGAACTGACACCCGTTAGTATTGACACCCGTTTGAATTGACACCCGTTTGAATTGACACCCGTTTGAATTGACACCCGTTTGTATTGACACCCGTTTGTATTGACACCCGTTTGTATTGACACCCGTTTGAATTGACACACGAGCCTGGTGGAAGCGTGATGGCGACATCGGTAGTGCTCTGAGCTTGTAACCATGACGACACTGGTTTGAAAGGCTACAAACACACATCTCTCATTCCATTTTCAATCCATTTATTTCATCTCTAATCCATTTTCAGTATGGAATAGAAAGTAGAGAGAATGGCGTGTTTAACTTTGACAGCTTATGAGTCAGGAACAGCTGCACCCACAACCTGTGTTCGGGGTGGGCGGGCGCAATATATGTTTACATTATTATTATTATTATTATTATTATTATTATTATTATTATTATTATTATTATTATTATTATTATTATTGCCACAGATTGCTTGCCTGCGATCAAGGAAAAATTTAAGTGTCACTAGATCATATTTCTTGAATTCCGGTCATTACATTAAATCCCCTCCCCCCCCTCCCCCGCGTAAGCTCAGTATCGAGTACTGATTCGATCTAATAATCGTATTTCATATCATCCGTACCCAATACAGTGGTTTCTGAATTTACTGCAGTCAAAGAGGTATCGAAACCCAGGAGTGTATCCGGGCATGCTCGTTGTTTTGTAAGCCTGTTACAAAAACCATCTTGCAACTCAAGCATGACTAGGTCTAGTACGTTTCCAACTTCAGTTTATAGGGCCGCGATATTTCAAAATTGATTAAAAATGCCAGTTCTGTGGTTTTGTCGCGGTATCCTTGACACCATATCGATTTTCTGGTTTCAATGAAACAGTCAACACGCATCGTCGCTTTGTCTCTCGCAGTACAAAAAGGTTTTTTTTCCAAGGTCTTCTTAACACGTTTCATTTTCAGTCAGGGGATGCGAGCCCGGGGTGGGGGAGGGAGAGAGAGAGAGAGAGAGAGAGAGAGAGAGAGAGAGAGAGAGAGAGAGAGAGAGAGAGAGAGAGGGAGAGAGAGAGAGAGAGAGAGAGAGGAGAGAGAGAGAGAGAGATACTAAGGGAGAGAGAGAGAGAGAGAGAGAGAGAGAGAGAGAGAGAGAGAGAGAGAGAGAGAGAGAGAGAGAGAGAGAGAGAGAGAGAGAGAGAGAGAGAGAGAGAGAGAGAGAGAGAGAGAGAGAGAGAGAGAGAGAGAGAGAGAGAGAGAGAGAGAGAGAGAGAGAGAGAGAGAGAGAGAGAGAGAGAGAGAGAGAGAGAGAGAGAGAGAGAGAGAGAGAGAGAGAGAGAGAGAGAGAGAGAGAGAGAGAGAGAGAGAGAGAGAGAGAGAGAGAGAGAGAGAGAGAGAGAGAGAGAGAGAGAGAGAGAGAGAGAGAGAGAGAGAGAGAGAGAGAGAGAGAGAGAGAGAGAGAGAGAGAGAGAGAGTGAAAGAGACACAGAGAGAGAGAGAGAGAGAGAGAGAGAGAGAGAGAGAGAGAGAGAGAGAGAGAGAGAGAGAGAGAGAGAGAGAGAGAGAGAGACAGAGGAGAGAGAGAGAAGAGACAGAGAGAGAGAGAGACAGACACAGAGAGACAGACAGAGAGAGAGAGAGACAGAGAGAGAGAGAGAGAGAGAGAGAGAGAGAGAGAGAGAGAGAGAGAGAGAGAGAGAGAGAGAGAGAGAGAGAGGGAGAGAGAGAGAGAGAGAGAGAGAGAGAGAGAGAGAGAGAGAGAGAGAGAGAGAGAGAGAGAGAGAGAGAGAGAGAGATGAGAGAGAGAGAGAGAGAGAGAGAGAGAGAGAGAGAGAGAGAGAGAGAGAGAGAGAGAGAGAGAGAGAGAGAGAGAGAGAGAGAGAGAGAGAGAGAGAGAGAGAGAGAGAGAGAGAGAGAGAGAGAGAGAGAGAGAGAGAGATCGCCGATAGAAGCAACAGTGGCTGTAGAAGAAGCATAAACCATCAGCAACATCAGCAACAATAGCAACAACTACTACAATAACAACATCAGTAACAATTATTCCATGAACAATTACCGGTCCCCTGCACTCATGTCTGTCATGGAATTCCGGGGGGATCGCTTGGACCTGCGCAGTGACCTTCTCCTGACCGACTCTGTCGTCACAAACGAGATGGCGATGTGCTGCGTGTTGCTACGTTCTTGGCCAGACAGGAAGTCTGGGTACTCGTTGACCTGAGAGATCAAAGAAAAAAAGGTACGATAAGGTAACACAAAACGAAACAACTATCCAATGGTAGCCTTTGGGTTTGATTCCTAGCCCAGAGAGCTTCCTCCCACCTTATACTCAGAGGAAAGGTAAATGTACTTCACTCTGCTTTCCTCACTTGACTCAGTGGTAAATGAGTACCCAGCAATAGGCAGAGAAGGATCTTGTCAATGTTAGAATGAAGCATTTAACAGGCAGAAGCACTGCATGGTCTCCAGAAAGTTCAAAAGAAATTTGAAAAAAATGGTCTACGGGCGGATACATGATGTAAAGATGGCGCGAACCTGAACTTGTGCGGGGATATCCACCTTTATATTCATCTTTATATCCACCTTTATATTCATCTTTATATCCACCTTTATATTCATTTTTATATCCACCTTTATATTCATCTTTATATCCACCTTTATATTCATCTTTATATCCAAATTAATATCCACCTTTATATTCATCTTTATATCCACCTTTATATTCATCTTTATATCCACCTTTATATTCATCTTTATATCCACCTTTATATTCATCTTTATATCCACCTTTACATTCATCTTTATATCCATCATTATATTCATCTTTATATCCATCTTTATATCAATCTTTATATTCATCTTTATATCCATCTTTATATCGACCTTTATATTCATCTTTATATCCATCTTTAAATCCATCTTTATATCCATCTTTATATCCATCATTATATCCATCTTTAGATCCATCTTTATATTGTTCTTTATATTCTTCTTTATATTCATCTTTATATCCATCTTTATATCCATCTTTATATAATTTTTAATTTTATATGCATCTTTATATTCATCTTTATATCCATCTTTATATTCATCTTTATATTCATCTTTATATCCATCTTTATATCCATCTTTATATCCATCTTTATATTCATCTTTATATTCATCTTTATATCCATCTTTATATTCATCTTTATATCCACCTTAAAGATAAGTTACTGGAGTAAACATAGGAGGAAAGGAATCAAATTCAATCTCAATACAAAACATCATGATCGTTTCTTTTGGTTCTATTTATTTGTTTCCGTCTTAAAAACCTTAACATTCAGGCCATGAAAGAAAACAAACCAAAAGTACCAAACCCTGAAACAATTGGCAAAATTATCAATAATTTAAATGTCAGAAAGTCGACTGGCGAGTACACAATATCTGCCAAAAAATGAATATAACCCAAACACCTTAAAGCCAGTGCCCCAATATAAAAAAATAACCCAAATATCCCACCCAAACTCCTTAAAGCCAGTGCCCCAATATAAAATGAATATAACCCAAACTCCTTAAAGCCAGTGCCCCAATATAAAATGAATATAACCCAAACTCCCTTACAGCCAGTGCCCCAATATAAAATGAATATAACCCAAACTCCTTAAAGCCAGTGCCCCAATATAAAATGAATAACAAACTCCAAACTGCCCCAATATAAAATGAAAATAACTCCAAAGTCCTTTAAGCCAGTGCCCCAATATAAAATGAATACAACCCAAACAGTCCAATATTGAAAATAACCCAAAACTCCTTAAAGCCAGTGCCCCAATATAAAATGAATATAACCCAGTAGCTATAAATAATCGTCGTCCAGTAAGCATCCTACCGAATATTTCAAGATCTTTCAAAAAGTTATGGCACTACAGCTATCCGAATATTTTTATGATATTTTTCATGATTTTATTTTCGATTTTAGAAAAAGCCATAGGTGCCAAACGATTATACTTAGACTTACAGAAAACTGGAAACTATCCTGGGATAGAAACCACTATGTCGCTGCAATATTTATGGATCTATCCAAAGCCTTTGATTGTTTGCCCCACGACATTCTTTTGCGCAAATTATGGGCGTATGGTTTATCGCAAAACTCTGTTTCTCTTCTTTAAAGTTATTTTTCATATAGAAAGCAGCAAGTTAAGCTTGGGAGTATTGTCAGTGATTGGGAGATTATTGCAAAGGGTGTGCTCCAAGGATCAATTCTAGATCCCTAATTATTAAATGGTTTTATTCATGATCTATTTCTATTCATTAAAGAGGGAACTCTCTATAACTATGCATATGATAATACATTGTCTTACAATCATCCTAGTTCTGTAAGCTTGTGGATACTTTGGAACAAGAAAGCAGTGTAGTAATAGACTGGTTCCACATAAACTGTATGCAAGCAAATCTAAAGAAAAATCCAAGCCATAGCACTAGGCAAACGGACACTTTCCAAGAAACCCATTTTTTTTTTCAAATTGACGCAGTCTCTATATCTTGTGAAGAAACTGCCAAATTGTTAAGAATAGAGATAGATTATCAATTAAATTTCACACTCCTCTCCCATTCCCCATGGTATTTCACACTCCTCTCCCTTTCCCCATGGTATTTCACACTCCTTCCCTTTCCCATGGTATTTCACACTCCTCTCCCTTTCCCCATGGTATTTCACACTTCTTCCCATTCCCCATGGCATTTCACAGTCCTTCCGTTTCCCCATGGTATTTCACAATTCTTCCCTTTCCCCATGGTATTTCACACTCTTTCCTTTTCCTCATGGCATTTCACACTTCTTCCCATTCCCCATGGCATTTCACAGTCCTTCCCATTCCCCATGGTATTTCACAATTCTTCCCTTTCCCCATGGTATTTCACACTCCTTCCTTTTCCTTATGGCATTTCACAATTCTTCCCATTCCCCATGGCATTTCACACTCCTTCCCTTTCCCCATGGTATTTCACACTCCTTCCCTTTCCCCATGGTATTTCACACTCCTTCCCATTCCCCATGGCATTTCACACTCCTCTCATGGCAACACTCCTTCCCATTCCCCATGGCATTTCACAGTCCTTCCCTTTCCCCATGGTATTTCAAACTCCTTCCCATTCCCCATGGCATTTCACACTCCTCTCCCATTCCCCATAGTATTTCACACTCCTTCCCTTTCCCCATGGTATTTCAGTCCTTCCCATTCCCCGTGGCATTTCACCCACAAAGACGGACGCCAGAGCCCTTCCAGACTTGTCTCGACAATTAAACTTTACATTCCCCCCCACTCCACAAATACAATAAAATAGAAAAGGAGCCAGAGTGGAGTGAAGTCAAAAGTGATAACGGGAAATGAAATAACGTCTCGACCAAAGAAGACAAAACAAACCAAACACGTGACGATTCGGGTGCAGTCCTTCGTCAGACAACGAACCAGTAAGGTAGGTCATCGCACTTATCGAGCATCGAGCAGGTTGTTGTCAGCAGAAACAAGAGAAAAGGATGTGAAAGACGAGGGAAGTGAAAGGAGAGGGAGATGAAAGGAGAGGGAGATGAAAAGGAGAGGAGAGGAGATGAGTTGAAAAAAGAGAGGGAGGTGAAGTGGGACAGAGGTGAAAGGGAGGAAGGTGAAAGGAGAGGGAGTTGGGAAAGGTGAAAGGAGAGGAAGGTGAAAGGAGAGGGAGGTGAAGTGGGACAGAGGTGAAAGGAGAGGAAGGTGAAAGGAGAGGGAGGTTAGAAGTGAAGGTTTCGATTACAATTCACTTCATACACCAGTATGCCGTGACATGAGAGTAAATCAAGAGGTAACAGCAAAATGAAAGAGACGTCAAATAGTGAAATGAAAAATGTAGCACCTAACAGCACCGGTCCCCAACAACCCACGAGAACGGTCGGAGAAAAGCTGACAAAGTGGCAACAATTGTTGCATTGAAATTTACCCAGTCCGCCATAGCGTTGATCTCAGTGTGAATTAAGAGGAAAAAGTAGGATAAAAGATAAGTGAAAGAAGGAAAAGAAAGAAATAAAACCTACCAGCAACGCCCGCCAACTGCCGGCAAGTGACAACTGAGTTTGACGGGCCGTTCTCTTCCTCCACAGTCAAACCAAAACAACTTCTGAACTCATCTGATCTCCACAGCCAAACCGAAACAACTTCTAAACTCATCTGATCTCCACAGCCAAACCAAAACAACTTCTGAACTCATCTGATCTCCACAGCCAAACCGAAACAACTTCTAAACTCATCTGATCTCCACAGCCAAACCAAAACAACTTCTAAACTCATCTGAACATTCCCACCTCCTTTTCTTCTGCCTGGAACTACCCCTTCCTCTTCATTTTCCTCCGAAACAAACGAAAGTGTTGAAACTAATGTCCTTTTCATTAACTCTCTTTCTGCTTCACTCCTTCTCAGTAAACTAAAGACAAACAGTGAGGCAAGGGGCATGTCGAAAGGGGAAGGAAATGACATTGAATAATATCAAAGCCAGGATTTGTTTCTCCGTATATTCGTATGGGGTTTTAACATTCAATGTCATTTCTTTGACCGTATATTCCAATGGGGTTTTAACATTATTCAATGTCATTTCTATGACTTCATAAATTAAAGTGGTTGGTTCCTTCATGGCTTGCAGGTCTGTTTGCTAATTTTCTCATTGATGTATCGATCTAACATTCTTAACGAAGTATTTATTTAGCTTTGTCAATGATGTTCTCAAAGATGTATTGATTTAACATTTTCAATGATGTATTTAATTAGCTTTCTCAATGATGTATAGTATATATCTATCTTTCTCATTGATGTATTGATTTAACTTTTTCAATGATGTATTGGTTTAACTTTTTCAATGATGTATGGATTCAACTTTTTCAATGATGTAATGATTTAACTTTTTCAATGATGTATTGATTTAACTTTTTCAATGATGTATTGATTCAAATTGTTCAATGATATATTGCTTTAACTTTCTCACATACGTATTTATTCAACTTTTTCAATGATGTATTTATTCAACTTTCTCAATGATGTATTGAATTAACTTTCTAAATGATGTATTTGTTTAAGTTTCATACATACGTATTTATCTAACTTTCTAAATGATGTATTGAATTAACTTTCTAAATGATGTATTGAGTTAACTTTCTAAATGATGTATTGATTTAACTTTGTAAATGATGTATTGATTTAACTTCCTAAATGATGTATTGATTAAACTTTCTAAATGATGTACTGATTTAACTTTCTAAATGATGTACTGATTTAACTTTCTAAATGATGTATTGATTTAACTTTCTAAATGATGTATTGATTTAACTTTCTAAATGATGTATTGATTTAACTTTCTAAATGATGTACTGATTAAACTTTCTAAATGATGTATTGATTTAACTTTCTAAATGATGTATTGATTTAACTTTCTAAATGATGTATTGATTTAACTTTCTAAATGATGTATTGATTTAACTTTCTAAATGATGTATTGATTTAACTTTCTAAATGATGTATTGATTTAACTTTCTAAATGATGAATTGATTTAACGTTCTAAATGATGAATTGATTTAACGTTCTAAATGATGTATTGATTTAACTTTCTAAATGATGTATTGATTTAACTTTCTAAATGATGTATTGATTTAACTTTCTAAATGATGTATTGATTTAACGTTCTAAATGATGTATTGATTTAACGTTCTAAATGATGTATTGATTTAACGTTCTAAATGATGTATTGATTTAACTTTCTAAATGATGTATTGATTTAACTTTCTAAATGATGTATTGATTTAACTTTCTAAATAATGTATTGATTTAACGTTCTAAATGATGTATTGATTTAACTTTCTAAATGATGTATTGATTTAACTTTCTAAATGATGTATTGATTTAACTTTCTAAATGATGTATTGATTTAACGTTCTAAATGATGTATTGATTTAACTTTCTAAATGATGTATTGATTTAACTTTCTAAATGATGTATTGATTTAACTTTCTAAATGATGTATTGATTTAACTTTCTAAATGATGTATTGATTTAACTTTCTAAATGATGTATTGATTTAACGTTCTAAATGATGTATAAATCTTTTTTTGCTTTCTTTATCAGTTCCCATTCTACGTTTTGGTGTATGGGTTCAGATGCCCGAGGGGATCTTTCTCCAGGATGCCCTGTCCTGACATTTTCTATATTCTTCCAAAAAAAAAAATTCTATGCTTCAATATCTCTTTTATGTCTTCTTCCCACTTTCTCCGAGGTCTGCCTTTTGATCTTTTATCTTGGGATTTAGCACGGTATATTGATTTAGCTATTCTATTGTCATTCATTCTGTTTACATGCCCAAACCATCTTTTCTATCTTAGTTTTTATGCCATCTGCTTTGGTTTGATCTCTTATTGTTGTGTTTCTAATTTTGTCTCTTTTAGTTTTAAGTTTCACTGCCATAGAGGAGCTTAATTAGGACAATAAACCATTTTGAGTTTTTTTGAAAATACATGTTTACCTATAAATGCTTTTCCTAGATGGTTATATATTGCACTTGCCTTTTGGATGCTCTGGCTGATTTCGTCTCTTAGTTTTCCCTTTGATTTAATCATTACTCCTAGGTAATTATAGCTTCGAACCTGTTCAAATTGCTTTCAGGCCAATCTAAGATTTTGTGTTTTACTTCCCTGTTTACTAGCATTCTTTCGGTTTTCTTTGCATTTACTCTCATTTTTTCTTTTATTTAGTTCATTGTTCATAATGTTGATATTCGACTGTAGGTCACTTTCTGATTTTCCAAACAGAACTAAATCATCGCCAAATGAAAGCATTGATACATTTACTGGTTTGAGCTTCCACATACCTACATTCATTTTCTTCATTTTTGAGGATGCCTTTGCGACTGAATCCATAAATGTGATAAACAAAAGAGGACTTAGGACACAACCCTGTCTTACTCCTATATCTACATCAAATTCTGCAGATATGTTTTCAGCTACTCACTGCACATGTTGGTTTAATGTAAAAACTTTTAATGGCTTCTATTACATTTTGCTCTACATTGTGTTCTTTTAAGGAATGTCATAGTTCGTCCCTCTTCACAGTATCAAATGCCTTTTCTAAGTCAATGAAACACAATTAGAAGTCACTGTTTCTCTCAAGGAATTTTTCAATTCTTCGTCTAATCGTAAATATGTGGTCTTGTACACTTCCTCCTGGTCTAAATCTACTTTGATGTTCTTCAATCTGATCCTTTACTCTTTTCCTTAGTCTCATTTCCAGTATCCTGGCATAAACTATTCCTGGTACGCTAAGTAGTGACATCCTCTATAGTTTCAGCATTCCATAGTTGATTCTTCGTCCCCTGTTTCCAGTCGTCTGGCACCTGTTTGGACTTTCATGCTTGTTGGCATATTGCATGTAGCAGTTTGTCTGCCTCTCTTTCTTGGTTTTTAATCATTTCTGGATAAACTTGATCTGCTCCTGGGGCCTTTCCTAATTTCACTTTTCTTGTAGCTGTTTGGATTTCTTCCATTGAGATATCTACATCTTCAGCTGTCTCCTCTGGATTACTTGTTACTTTTTTTTTTATTGATCTATACTACTTGTTTCATACGTTCTGGAGGAGTTATACAATTGTTGAAAATACTTTATCCGTGTTTCCATGATTTCGCTGTCTCCTTTCATTATTTCTCCTTTGGCATTCTTAATTTGTCTTAATGGGCATGTTTTGGCCTTTCTCGTGGTCTTCATTGACCCCAGAACAGCTTTTGATTTCCTTGATAGCTTTCTTGAAGAAGATGTGGTCTCTCCTTCTTTACCTATTACTCCTCCTGACGTTTCTACATTGTTGCCTACTCTAGCGGTGAAATCGCCTAATACCATTGGTTCCTGTTTGTGTTTAAGATTCTCTGCAGCTATTTGTAAATTGTTTTCGAAGATATGTGTCTCTGTCTGTCTGTCTGTCTGTCTGTCTATCTCTCTCTCTCTCTCTCTCTCTCTCTCTCTCTCTCTCTCTCTCTCTCTCTCTCTCTCTCTCTCTCTCTCTCTCTCTCTCTCCTCTCCTCTCTCTGCCCCCCTCTCTCTCATGAAAATCAATGATCCCACTAGACATCACTCACAGTTCCGTCAGGAGACCAAGTCCCGAGACAAATGCTTCACTACAGCCACTATTACATGACACGACATGCAAATGTAAAATGTAACTGTGGTGATGTGAGCCGTGTGTGCGTGTCTGGCCTACTGCCCAATAACTTTTTTTTATTATTAAAGCAAACAGGATGGTATGGAAAGAAGGGCCCTACTATTGCTATAAATAGTCGAAACCTAAGGCTGCTAAAAATAGCACAGTCTCCATGACGACGACGACAACAAACATACGTGTACATGAAAAAGATGTCACAGCGAGAACTAAACAGATATTTCTGTTATTTGCATCTCCCTCTTTTCGTCCATCACACAAGTAGAAGCCATCAATTCCGTGTTGCGTGTTTGAATCTAACTTAGTCCAATAGGGACGATGACACAAAAGGTGAGAGCTGTGAAGAAGAAGAAGAAGAAGAAGAAGAAGAAGAAGAAGAAGAAGAAGAAGAAGAAGAAGAAGAAGAAGAAGAAGAAGAAGAAGAAGAAGAAGAAGAAGAAGAAGAAGAAGAAGAAGAAGAAGAAGAAGAAGAAGAAGAAGAAGAAGAAGAAGAAGAAGAAGAAGAAGAAGAAGAAGAAGAAGAAGAAGAAGAAGAAGAAGAAGAAGAAGAAGAAGAAGAAGAAGAAGAAGAAGAAGAAGAAGAAGAAGAAGAAGGAGAAGAAGAAGAAGAAGAAGAAGAAGAAGAAGAAGAAGAAGAAGAAGAAGAAGAAGAAGAAAAGTAACAGAAGAAGGAAGAAGAAAAAGAAGGAGAAGAATGAGAAGAAGAAGAAGAAGAAGAAGAAGAAGAAGAAGAAGAAGAAGAAGAAGAAGAAGAAGAAGAAGAAGAAGAAGAAGAAGAAGAAGAAGAAGAAGAAGAAGAAGAAGAAGAAGAAGAAGAAGAAGAAGACGAAGAAACAGACAGGAAGGAATCTCAAAGGGGGAAAACAAGACGTGATAGGAGGAATCTGAAGACGAGGATGCTCTCTCTCTCTCTCTCTCTCTCTCTCTCTCTCTCTCTCTCTCTCTCTCCCCCTCTGTCTCTCAGTGTCTCTGTCTGTCTGTCTGTCTGTCTCTCTCTCTCACTCTACTTCTCTCTCTCTCTCTCACACACACACACACACTGTCACACACTCTCTCTCTCTCTCTCTCTCTCTCTCTCCATCTCTCTCTCTCTCTCTCTCTCTCTCTCTCTCTCTCTCTCTCTCTCTCTCTCTCCCTCTCTCTCTCTCTCTCTCTCTGTCTGTCTCTGTCTGTCTGTCTGTCTGTCTGTCTGTCTGTCTGTCTCTCTCTCTCTCTCTCTCTCTCTCTCTCTCTCTCTCTCTCTCTCTCTCTCTCTCTCTCTCTCTCTCTCTCTCTCTCTCTCTCTCTCTCTCTCTCTCTCTCTCTCTCTCTCTCTCTCTCTCTCTCTCTCTCTCTCTCTCTCTCTCTCTCTCTCTCTCTCTCTCTCTCTCTCTCTCTCTCTCTCTCTCTCTCTCTCTCTCTCTCTCTCTCTCTCTCTCTCTCTCTCTCTCTCTCTCTCTCGTTCTCTCATATTCTTTCTCCCACAAGGTGCACGCACATGATATTTGGTATGTGCCCTACAGACACATAAATAAATAAAGCTTCTTTACCCCCCCTCCCTGCCCCACTCATGCTCAATCAAAGTTTTCCCCTCAGAAAGTGGTTTAATTCAATTTAAAACCTTCCAATGAACTGCATGAATAGGCGTGACATTAAAAAGCTTAGTATTGTAGAAAACATTACGCTGAATACACAAGACGTACTAAGACCTAGATACCCTGATGTCCCATCTATTTGAGAATGAGCGATGGATCAAGGACGCTGGAATATAAATTGTCCTCCGGTTACAGCCCCTACTCAAAAGAGCTGCCACGACAATTATTAAAACAGATTTCATGACAGCAGTGCAAACGAAAGCGATGAGGCGTAGTCAGTCGGTACGGAAGATTGCATCAGGGGAGCGGTCTGTCGTCAGGGCTGCGCTTCAAAAAGTTCATTTCTTTACCATTGTAGGTGAAATTCTGGGCCTATATAAAACGGCTAGCTATGAATATCCTGTAAACAGCTAAGAAGTGATATTTAACGTGCACAGCGTGTTTTGCACACGGGACCTCCTGTTCCTCGTCGGTCTCCGATGTGACGAGGTGTCCATCCAGTTACCTGTGTCAATGTGGTAGATTTTAGCCCGGGCTTGAACTCAAGCTCTAGCTCTATCTTTGACATCTACTCCTGAGAAGATTAAAATATGATTCGGTCCTACATTTTCTATTCCTTGTCCTTTTTTCTTTGTTTCTGTAATGGCCAAGATATCTACTTAAATTTTTTTCATTTCTTCAAAAAAAGCGTACATTGGATGCAAGAATAAACAGAGGAGCAGAAATATTTAGTGATAATCACTTAGTGATTGCCAAAATTAGATTACTGACTGAGGAAAACAAACAGAAAAGGAAAGAGAAGAAAGCTACTAAACTAAAAATAGAGGAATTAAATAAACCAGTAGTAAAATAGGTATATCAATCTAGGATAAAAAGATTTATCAGTGAAAGGCAGATGGATCTGAATGATAGCACAATAGAAGAAAAGTGGCAGATGTATAAAGAAACACTCCTGGGTTGCACTGAAGAGGTCTGTGGCAGGAAACAAATTAAAGGAGATAGGAAAAGAACAGCATTGTGGAATGAAAATGTCAAGACTAAGATCAAAGAAAAGAAGGATGCCTGGAAGAAATGCAAACAAAGAGACCAGATGATAGGATAGATTACGAGAATAAAAGAACCATCGCCAAAGAGGAAGTGAAGAAAGCCAAACAGGAACAATGGGAACAATTTGGACAGACTCTAAGAAAGCTATCAAGGAAATCAAAAGCTGTTCTGGGAGGCAATGAAGAGCACGAGAAAGACCAAAGCATGCCCAATACGACAAATTAAGAACGCCAAAGGAGAAATAATGAAAGAAGATAGCGAAATCATGGAAACACGGAAAAAGCATTTTCAGCAATTATATTTAATAATCCTTGCAGAACGTATGAAACAAGGAGTAAAGATCAGTTATTAAGAGTATCAAGTAATCCAGAGGAGACAGCTGAAGATGTAGATATTTCAATGGAAGAAATCCAAACAGCTATAAGAAAAGTGAAATTAGGAAAAGCCCCAGGAGCAGATCAAGTTTATCCAGAAATGATTAAAAGCCAAGTGAGAGAGGCAGACAAACTACTACATGCAATATGCCAACAAGCATGGAAGTCCAAATAGGTGTCAGACGACTGGAAAAAGGGAACGGTAGTACCAATACATAAGAGAGGATCAACTATGGAATGCTCAAACTATAGAGGGATATCACTACTTAGCGTTACAGGAAACGTATATGCTAGGATATTGGAAATGAGACTAAGGAAAAGAGTAGAGGATCAGATTGAAGAGCATCAGAGTGGATTTAGACCAGGAAGAAGTGTACATGACCACATATTTACAATTAGACAAATAATAGAAAACAATTCCTTGAGAGAAACATTGACTTGCACTTGTGTTTTATTGACTTAGAAAAGGCATTTGACACTTTGAGGAGGGACGAACTGTGACATTCTTTAAAAGAACACAATGTAGAGCAAAATGTAATAGAAGCCATTAAAAGTTTTTACATTAAACCAACATGTGCAGTGAGAGTAGCTGAAAACATATCTGCAGAATTTGATGTAGATATAGGAGTAAGACAGGGTTGTGTCCTAAGTCCTCTTTTGTTTATCACATTTATGGATTCAGTCGCAAAGGCATCCTCAAAAATGAAGAAAATGAATGTAGGTATGTGGAAGCTCAAACCAGTAAATGTATCAATGCTTTCATTTGGCGATGATTTAGTTCTGTTTGGAAAATCAGAAAGTGACCTCCAGTCGAATATCAACATTATGAACAATGAACTCAATAAAAGAGGAATGAGAGTAATGCAAAGAAAACCAAAACAATGTTAGTAACTAGGAAGCTAAAACACAAAATCTTAGATTGGGCAGGGAGTATTTAGAACAAGTTCAAAGCTACAATTACCTCGGACTAATGATTAACTAAGAGGGAAAACTAAGAGAAGAAGTCAGCCAGAGAAACAAAAAGGCAAGTGCAATATATAACCATCTAGGAAAGGCATTTGCAGGTAAGCAAAGATTGTCAACAAAAACCAAAATGGCAGTATACAATACAGTTTATTGTCCTACTCTCCTCTGTGGCAGTGAAACTTGGACTTTAGACAATAGAGAATACAGTAGAGTACAGGCAGCTGAAATGAAATATCTAAGAAGAGAAGTAGGGAAAACTAAAAGAGACAAAATCAGAAACACAACAATAAGAGATCAAACCAAAGCAGATGGCATAAAAACTTAGATAGAAACAAATCAATTGAGATGGTTTGGGCATGTAAACAGAATGAATGACAATAGAATAGCAAAATCAGCATACAGTGCTGAACCCAAGGTAAAAGACCAAAAGGCAGACCTCGGAAAAAGTGGGAAGAAGATATAAAAGAGGCATTGAAACATAGAAATTTAACTTCTTTGGAAGGAAACAGAAAATGCCTGGACAAGGCATCCTGGAGAAATATCATCTCGGGCATCTGAACCCATACACCGAAAGGTAGAATAGGAACTGATAAAGAAAGAAAGAAATAATATGGCAAAATAGATATACAAACAGAAGAGCAATCGAAAAATTAAAAAAAGAAGCGTTATGTTCAGTCCTTTGAAATGGGAGGATTTAACATGCCATACATTGTAGAAATACAAGACGCATACCTATTAGATTGGGCCGAGAAATTCATTGAATCAGACGAAAGCTGCTTTCAAAATTTAATTGAAAAAGTTTTATTACTCGTTGGCGGACTAACAGCCTTTGAAGCAAATGTTTCTCTGTAATGAATTTTGGCTTCGGGTACTAAAGACATGGACAAAACATAATCTCGGCAAGAGATATAAAGAAAAAGAAGCTAATATTTTCTTCCAACGTTTATCTAATAATAATAATGTAACTCACGCTGGAAAGGTTTTCATGTGCAATATCTTATAGTTAAAAGGTTGAAATAATAATATATCAAAGATATTTGAAATGGCGGAGCAATAATACATTTGAACAGTTCACTCAAAAAATACGGTAATTATCCACGGGGAGTATTAGATTGTTGGCTAATATACAATTCGCTACCAAAAGATAAACTTCGACACGAAGCTGTGACGATAAGCCCTACGCAAATCCTTTTTAGACGTGAACCAGTTGAAGAAATTGAAAGAAAGGGATTCCTAAAACTGAGTAAAGGAACCGAAATATCATACACAGAAAATTTGTGGCTCCGAAGGTTTGAAGTTTATATCACAAATAAACATTGGAGTTTAGGATGCGTTGAGACAAAAGAAATAAGATTGAGAGCATTGCAGTGGGAAATACTGAACAGTATTTATCCAACAAATATTTTACTACACAAAATGGGAATTTGCGACACCCCACATTGTTCGTATTGCTCAGAAATGGATTATATAGAACATTTCTTTGTAGACTGCTCGAAAACAACAAATCTATGGAAGACCACTGAAGATAGACTTTCTATGAAATTAGGTAAACGAATTGTTCTAGAAAGGAAGGACATATTACTTGGATTAACATTTGCAAGTGGAGTTTGCCAAACTGAAATTCAGGAGATAAATAGAATATTATCGGTAGCTAAACTGGCGGTGTCAAAGTACAAATATGGAGGTGGGTCGACACCTTGTCCCATCGTTGACGGTCGATAAAAAGGAGGTCCCGTGTGCATATCACAACAATCCGTGCACGTCAAAGATCCCTTGAAGAAATTGAAACCCTTCCAAAAAACCCCGAGAATCCATTAGTTGGGGATGTGGGTGAAATCGATATCAAAATCCAACCGACAGTTTTAAAGCCCTTTATTTCTCAACACTGTTTTATGGGCAGTTATAACGGAACAATTTTGAGCTCACGAAGATGGCTGAAATTCTTGGCTGAGATGAAACAGCCAGCCACGGATGAATGCAAGACGTAAGACATCGCAGTCTCGCACGCAGGGCGGCCGGCTACTGAACGCCACTGACTTACTTTCATGCCTCCTCGGCGAGATTCGTTGTTGATAAAAAAATGCGAGCGACAGTGACTGACTGACGTCAACGTATTTCAGTGCACAAAGCAGGCAGCGTGTTTCCTTTCATTAACTATTTAAAAACCATTTTGTTTGATTTTTTAAAAATTCGGTCAGTCAGCGACTGGCTCTGTGAGAGACCTTGAGTTGTTCCTGCCACGCATGTCATTGGTGGGGTTTTCTCTCCAATTAATTCCTTCCTTTAGAATAACAAATCTCCATTTGGTTTTTTTCCTCGATTCGATTGAACTCCAGGGATGCAGTGAGTTAAGTTCCAGGGTTCGGTGAGTTAATTTCAGGGGTTTGATGAGTTAGTTTCAGGGGTTCGGTGACTTAGTTTCAGGGGTTTGGTGACTTAGTTTCAGGGGTTCGGTGACTTAGTTTCAGGGGTTGGGTGAGTTAGTTTCAGGGGTTTGGTGAGTTAGTTTCAGGGGTTTGGTGAGTTAATTTCAGGGGTTTGGTGAGTTAGTTTCAGAGGTTTGGTGACTTAGTTTCAGGGTTCGGTGAGTTAGTTTCTGGGGTTCGGTGACTTAGTTTCAGGGGTTTGGTGAGTTAATTTCAGGGGTTTGGCGACTTAGTTTCAGGGGTTTGGTGAGTTAGTTTCAGGGTTTCGGTGAGTTAATTTCAGGGGTTTGGTGAGTTAGTTTCAGGGGTTTGGTGAGTTAATTTCAGGGTTTGGCGACTTAGTTTCAGGTGTTTGGTGAGTTAGTTTCAGGGGTTCGGTGAGTTAATTTCAGGGGTTTGGTGAGTTAGTTTCAGGGGTTTGATGAGTTAGTTTCAGGGGTTTGGTGACTTAGTTTCAGGGGTTTGGTGAGTTAGTTTCAGGGGTTTAGTGAGTTAATTTCAGGGGTTTGGTGACTTAGTTTCAGGGTTTGGTGAGTTAGTTTCAGGGGTTCGGTGAGTTAATTTCAGGGGTTTGGTGAGTTAGTTTCAGGGGTTTGTTGAGTTAGTTTCAGGGGTTTGGTGACTTAGTTTGAGGGGTTCGGTGAGTTAGTTTCAGGGGTTTGGTGAGTTAATTTCAGGGGTTTGGTAAGTTAGTTTCAGGGGTTTGGTGACTTAGTTTCAGGGGTTCGGTGAGTTAGTTTCAGGGGTTCGGGGGAGGTAAAGACATACACACTAAGTGCGTGCGTGTGTGTGTGTGTGTCCGTTGTTTCTACAAAGAGTTCGGTGAATGTATGAGTGAAACATGTGGGGTTCAGTACTTCCAACAAGGTTCAGAACCACTGCACTCTGGTCTCGTTTCGTGGGGGGGGAGGGGAGGGGGCATTGGATAGCCCAGAGGAAGGAGGAAGGGTGTCGACCTCTCGACTATAAGGTAGTGGGTTCGAGCCCTGCCAACGGTTGAACAAAATTCTCGAGAGTTAAATCTAGCCCCCCCCCCCCCCGGGTCCAGGTAGGTGGATCGACACCTAGTCCCATCGGAGACAAAGGAGGCCCTGTGTGCAGATCACAACACTATGCACGTTAAACATCCCATGCTTGTTTACAGGGCAGTTCGGGCAAAATTTTTAAAAAGCCTACCAAATACCCCGATATCACCTTAATTTGGGATGTGGGTAAAATCAAATGAAATCAAATGAAATCAAATGAAATCAAATGAAATCAAATGAAATCAAATGTCGTTTCGGTTATGTCCGGATGGGAGAGAAGGCGCCTCGGGGATTTTGGAAGCTAGTAAATTGAAAAGAGTCCCGTAACAGTCAGCTATTATATCAAGTACAAGAATACACATATCTCGTACATACATACAAATGTCTTATCTACTCATGCTTACACACATACTTATATACATACGTACATAATATATACATACATAGATACATAATATATACATTTATACATACATACATACATACATACATACATACATACATACATACATACATACATACATAGATGCATACATACATACGCTCACACATACATATGTACATATATACATACATACATATATTATACATACAGACATATGAAGCAGAAAACAAGTGGAGTGTGTATATTTAACCTTTTTGAAATTCCGAGACTAGAAAGCTCCCTCCCCATCTCTCTCTCTCTCTCTCTCTCTCTCTCTCTCTCTCTCTCTCTCTCTCTCTCTCTCTCTCTCTCTCTCTCTCTCTCTCTCTCTCTCTCTCTCTCTCTCCCTCGACCGCTCTCTTTCTCTCTGTCTGTCTGTCTGTCTGTCTGTCTGTCTGTCTGTCTGTCTGTCTGTCTGTCTGTCTGTCTCTCTCTCTCTCTCTCTCTCTCTCTCTCTCTCTCTCTCTCTCTCTCTCTCTCTCTCTCTCTCTCGTTCTTGAATAGTTTGGGTATCCTAACATAAAAATCGCCGAGATGGTACCATCAATATTCCCATATGACCCAATTGTAAGGTGTCCTGGTGACAACAAAGGCGATAAATGGAGAAAGTGGTTCAAACCGGTAGCATACAAATAGCGTGTCTAACTTTACAGAATTGAGGGGCCAATGAACGAAACAAAAACGAAATACTGGGGATTCACGTAGAAACAAAAAACGAGATACTGGGGATTCATGCAAAAACAAAATACTGGGGATTCACGTAAAAACAAAAACAAAATTAAAGAAAACATAAAAGACAAAAAGCCACAAAAAATAACTACAGAACTCACAACAACAAGTAAACACACACACACACACACACACACACACACACAAAATTCAACCTCACAATGATCTACTTTTGTTTCACCGGAGGTTACCCCCATCCACTGCATGCGATGATCACAGGATGAAATCAGAGTTTGTTTGTTCAAATGATCTCAGGGTGAACCAAGAGGAAAGGGCAAGGTCAAAGTGAGAAGTAAAAGAGTAAAAAGGAAAACTGTATGGCTGTGGAAGAGCAGCACCCGCCTACCAACCGAGTGTAGAGAAAACAGGCACAGTCACTGTCGTGTGAAAGAGGGAAAGTAAATAAGGAGGACCTACCACCAACCTCCTATACAGGAGGAGAACTCTGTCACAGGCAATGGAGTAGCTATAAGAATATAGTCAAAGGATAGTAAACAAACATATGGATAATAATATACTTCAATAGACAGAGATTTAAATGCATGTATAGATACTTACACAGAGAAATAATTTGTTTATTCTATTCAATTGGAATATTCCTGCCCACCATTTTGGTGATCTCAGGGAGGATAAAGAGGAAACAGAAAGATGAAAGAAAGAAGTAGGACTGACCAACCCCGCCCCCCCACCCGAGAAAGAAAGAAAGAAAAAGGTTAGAGAGAAAGAGTTAGAGAGAAAGAGATAGAGGCGGGAAGACAGAGACAGATCAGCGGCGACATTCACAGGCAGACAGATAAAGATAACTTACTGACACCTTCCTATCATTTCAGGTATTCCATACATAGCAGATTGTATTACGGTGTGAAAGAGGCATATATATATATATATATATATATATATATATATATATATATATATATATATATATATATATATATATATATATATATATATATATATATTATATATATATATATTATATATATATTATATATATAATATATATATATATATATATATATATATATATATATATATATATATATATATATATATATATATATATATATATATATATATATATATATATATATATATATATATATCCGCAGCAGTGTCAGCATTAAGCATAATAGATAAAGACATGAGACATGCCAATCGAGTTTACTCGTGCGAGGAATACACCAAGTCAGGAGACAAGCGTTCCTCAACAGTGTCAGCGTCAACCAGATAGAAAAAAGAAGGCACTTTCACAAATGTGTCACACAAAAAGCTACCTAATGGCTTCGTACCAGAAATGAAATGAATTCACCCCCCTCCCCCACAACAGGGCAACGAGCCAACCAACCTAATGGAACTCTTGAAGACACTGGGTAGGGCCAGCCAATCACCAAAGGCACGAGACACCTGTGACGTAATCGGCCGATCGCCTGACGCATTGAGCGAATCGTACGACATGGGGTGAAAGCGAATCAAATTTCGTTGGTAGACGGAGAGACTGACTGCTGATTAAAACACACCCTGTGACCCCACTCATCACAAGCACTGCAGTGCTTTTCACTATTGGAGAGAACGAGCTATTAATGGAATCAAATAACGTGGGTAGATATATAGATAGATAGATAGGTAGCTGGTAAGATAATAAAAATACTATCTTAGCCTTCCATCTCCCAAGTACGCTGGAATGATAATGATTCTGTTTTCTAACACACCGAATGTAACACAACTACATTAACTCTAACACCCCGAATGTAACACAACTACATTAACAGCAATAAAAACAATAATAAAAAATTCTCAGTCTGAATACATCACACCGAAAACGAAATCAGACAAATAATATTAGAGACAACACATCATTATTTCATTTCAGTGTGAACTCTTTTCAAGTTTAAAGATCTTTTGGTGTTTTTATCTCCCTATTTGGGTCACTGAGTTGTCAAGCGTGTTGGTCAAAATTAAATAACAAACGTTGGCAAAGGTATCGATACTTCACCGATTATAGACAACCGACAAAACGTCTCGGGCCCTCTATTTCCATCTGCACGTTCTGCTTGTCGGGGCAATCTGTAGTCCAGAGGCAAAGGCGTCGGTTTCTCAACCAAAACGGTAGTGGGTTCGAGCCCCACCAACGGTTGAACGATTTTCTCAAGTTTGCAAAATTTACCCCCCCCCCCCCCCCTGCCCCCGCCTAGTCCAGGTAGGTGGGTCAACACATAGTCCCATCGGAGACGGACGATAAAAAGGAGGTCCCGTGTGCAGGTCACAACACTTTGTGCACGTTAAAGATTCCCTTGGCTGTTACCAGGGCAGTCCGGCCAAAATTAGAAATCCTACCATAACCGCCAAGATCACCTTAGTTGTGGATATGAATAAATCAAATCAATAAAAATGTTGCTTGTCTCTTACAACCAAAAACCACCTGATGTCCACCACGGGGACGGGGGACGGGGGTCTGGAATCTGGGTTTGTATTAAAGTTAATGCTAAGCTCATATATGACCATGAAATAAAAAGCTTCAAATTGTTGAGTTTTTTTTTTGCTCATAAAGTTTGTCCTAAACTCAGAGATTACCATGTACTAAAATGGTTTAGTCTGTTTTTTTTTCTAGTAAAGTTAGTCATAAGCTCATAGATGCCTGTAAAATAAAAATGTTTAGAATCTTGGTTTTTGTATTAAAAATTAAAGTTAATCTTAAGCTCATATATGGTCGCGAATCGAAAAGGATCAAATGGTTTTGGGTTGGGTTTTTTTTTTCGCTAGTTAGGGGGACTCGGTGGTCAGGAAGCAAATTGTCGACCTCTCAACCAAAAGACCGTGGGTTCATGCCCCCCCCCCCCCCCCCCCAAGGTGAACATTTGTCTGGGGTTATAAAAGACCCCAAACAACTCACCCCCTGGTCCAGGGAGGTGGATCGACACCTAGTCCCATCGGAGACAGACGATTAAAATAAGATCACGTGTGTAGATCGCAACACTGCTAAAGATCCCTTGGCTGTTTACATAGCAGTCGGGGTAAAATAACACAAAGATCCTACCAAAAACCCCGAGGTCCCCTTAGTTATTATTGTGGATAAAATCAAATAATCAATGAATAATTATTTTTTTTTAATTCCGTCTGCGCTGAGGAGAAAATGAGCCTTCCATGTACGTGTAGCTTGCTTGATTCATTGAACTTTAACCCGTCCATCATAATAGTATGCGGTGATCTAAGGGTGAATTAAGAAGGAATAGCAAGGTGAAGGACGTAGAAAAAGAGTGAAAGGAAAGAAGTAGGACCTATCAGCAGCACATGCCACTTTCTTTCATGTAGACTCTTAGAGAATAAAGCTTCTAGATTTTATTTTTTTCATTTTTTGTTTTCCCGGCAGACCGCTGCACAGAAAATACAGGGATGACCAACCGAAAAGAAACCAAGAGCCAAAAACGAAAACAAAACTGGCGCTAAGCCACGTGTAATCGCACCTGGAGTTCACATGATTTCTGCTGAACCAGTAACTTGACTCCCTCCCCCCACCCCTTCCAAATTGCCGCAACGCATGACGTAATGTTCAGGACTAATACCAGGCTACCGACGTGGCATGGAACGGGTACTTCCCTCCCCCCCAAGCTTGGCACAGAGCTCTAACAGTAGTCTCACATCGAGTGCCAAACAACACCATTGGTGGCTGGCACAATGTACAATGTGTCACTGTAACACGACGGCTAACGTTGAAAGTGAACGGTACCTGAATCAGGTGGACAGTTTGGTCTGATCGAATCGATTCACTGAATGACCATTGGTCAAACGTAACGGAATACAAAGAGAGCTAAAAGAAAGCCGTGACTCAATCTGTGTTGACCATGTGGTGGTGTAAGATGGTTCAACCTGGGCGATGGATGACCAGTCCATTTGTCTTTCATTTGGTAGTGAGTCATGATACCCCCTGGTCATTACACTGTGTTCCTCGTATTCTTATTCATACAGTCGTTGTTTGTGTTGTTTTCTTGGTGTTGAGTTCATTGCGGTGTTTAAGATTGACAAGTGAGGGAGTCCCGAGTCTGCCCTCGTCCAAGCAGTCAAATCATGTCGATGCAACTCAGCAAAGTCCATAACAGAGGAACGAAAGGAAAGGCAAATGTTATTTCATTCTAACAATGTTATCACGGGAACAAGGTTACCTGCGAGTTTCCAACGTTAAACTTATCTGTCCACACTTAAAAAAGATTATTTTTTTTTATCTCCAGTTCTGACAGGGAAGTGATTAATGACTTGAGTAGAGCCGTGCCTACAACTGTTTCGAACAGAAAACTACGGTGAGAAAACATTGGAGAAGCTTTAAAGCTGTTTACCGTGAAGCTACGTCTGAATGGAACAGATACCGTGGGAATCCTATGCAAACAGTGACCTACGGTTTCGACGCTTCGCAACAATGACAAAAACTTATGCACACAAACTAGAGAACTTAAATAAACCCAAGAAACAAACACACGCCCTTCCCTGCCACTTCCACGCTCCCCAATAAAAGCAACAAACCAAGAACCCCAACCCCAGAAGCACAACTACCAAAAAACAAAACAACGCGCCCACCACACGCACACAAACAAAAGTAAACCCTGATAGAATGTCAATGGCCGATCTCCATAACTAAACGTGAAGACATTTCATAATTCATAGCTTTTAAGTGTTTTATTACTGTAAAAACCCATAAACAATGACATGTAAATTGAACTTTCGTCTGTTGTTAGATGCCGATACTTTGACAAAAGCAAGTACATTCTGTGTACCAGTACGATGCATAGCATGGGAAGAAAGTGTGACAAGCATGCTGCATAGCATGGGAAGAAAGTGTGACAAGCATGCTGCATAGCATGGGAACAAAGTGTGACAAGCATGCTGCATAGCATGGGAAGAAAGTGTGACAAGCATGCTGCATAGCATGGGAAGAAAGTGTGACAAGCATGCTGCATAGCATGGGAAGAAAGTGTGACAAGCATGCTGCATAGCATGGGAACAAAGTGTGACAAGCATGCTGCATAGCATGGGAACAAAGTGTGACAAGCATGCTGCATAGCATGGGAACAAAGTGTGACAAGCATGCTGCATATCATGGCAACAAAGTGTGACAAGCGTGCTGCATATCATTGGAACAAAGTGTGACAAGCATGCTGCATATCATTGCAACAAAGTGTGACAAGCGTGCTGCATAGCATTGCAACAAAGTGTGACAAGCATGCTGCATATCATGGGAACACAGTGTGACAAGCATGCTGCATATCATGGGAACACAGTGTGACAAGCATGCTGCATATCATGGCAACAAAGTGTGACACGCATGCTGCATTTCATGGGAACAAAGTGTGACAAGCATGCTGCATTTCATGGGAACAAAGTGTGACAAGCCTGCTGCATTTCATGGGAACAAAGTGTGACAACGGTTGACGACAGTCGATATGAAAATAAGCTTTTGCTGCTAGAGAATGTGAAAAGCACATCAGAAATAGTTCATTCTTATTCATGGAATATGTTCTTTGAAGAATATCGATTCCAAATATCGATATATCGAATCGCCCTTTAAGGGGACCAGGTCGATGATATTATATCCAGGCTTATCTCTGCCTATATTTTTGACCCAAATCTCATTACTGGTACTATTATTGATCTTCCATATACAGGCATTTCTTGACAGCTTAGATCGATATGAGGAAAGTAATAAACCTTGAAAAGAAGTCAGTCTCCGATTTTTGCTTGTCCTCTAGATATCAATGTTTATTACCCAGCTACTATTTATATGTTATTTCACTGTTTATCATCCAGCTACTGTTTATATGTTATTTCACTGTTTATCATCCAGCTACTGTTTATATGTTATTTCACTGTTTATCATCCAGCTACTGTTTATATGTTATGTCAGTGTTTATCATCCAGCTACTGTTTATATGTTATTTCAGTGTTTATCATCCAGCAACTGTTTATATGTTATTTCAGTGTTTATCATCCAGCTACTGTTTATATGTTATTTCACTGTTTTGTTTCGTTCAATCGTTGGTTTTTCTTCCACAGAGGTAGTCACTGTTTGCTAAGCGATTCGAAAATAACAGGAGCTCTTTGAGTGTTCACATCTTGAAAAGTCTCCCTCTTTCCCTCTAGATGTATCTCCAACCACCAGATAAAACGGAATGGAATTTATGCAAAGAATCCCATCTAGATCTTCATATAAAAAAACAGCACCACCAAATTTGATGGAAGATCGATGGTGGCTGTATGGTTACAACGGTCGATTTTCACGGCGCATCTTTTGGACTCGCTGAAGTAGTTTGGCAATGCGCATAATCGGAAGCAGTAATCCCCGCAGCATTTCAAGGTTATACGAAGAGATATTAAAGAACAACAGTTGCTTGACTATGGCTACCAGGCCCGCAAGACCAGCCCCCTAATAACTCTACTACTACTACTACATGTGTCAACTGTTGACAAGTTAAGTTTCAACATTTTCCCTTCGCTAGCGGCTCTCAAATTTTAGCGAAACGATATTATAACATCCACCAAACGCGTTTTAAATTAGAGCCACCGTTTCAAACCGAGTTATTTCTACAAGCTAGTGACCCCCCCCCCCCGCGAGTTAGCTAACCTTCAAGCTCGTTTTTTTTTGTTAGAGGAGATATTATATTCATTTCCGTACACGGCATTCAAAAAAAAAAACGATTAATGAATGGAGTGTAAAAATAAAGTACCCATATTTAGAATTGAGCATTGGACAACCAGGCGTAGAGTGCTGTTGTGTTTTTTTGTGTTGTATTTTTTTTAAGCAAACGGCATAATGTGAAGGATAATGATATCAATGATATCAAAGCCCCACAGGAACAAAGACCAGACAAATAGCAGGAACAGACAGAAAAAAATCGGTGGCCCCCATGGGGGATTGAACCCACGACATATGTGTCGTCACCCATCGCCTCGCCATGAAAACAGCTACGTTCTTTAAATAACGTGGTACTTGGCAATTGTTTTTCACGTTGAGTTTTCTTTTGCTGTTCACGTTGAAATAGACACAGCCACCCTTTTCTCTGATTGGTCGACAGGAGGGATGAGGGGACATACAAAATATACATACAAAAAGAAAATAGAGCCAGAGTTTATCACGGTATAGACAGGACTCGCGTCTACGGTCTAATGAATGCGCCATTCCTTAGAGTAGCTGCCACACATTAGCACCTTCAGGAAAGGAACGAAACAAACGTCTTAAGTGTCTTTTCCAAGCATAGAAACTAGGATTTGAATTCACGGCCTTTAATCAGCAAAACAGAAGAAAATAGGCACCAGTTACATCTGGGATGTAAAGTCTATGACAGACAAACGTCCTTTTCGGGAGGCGATCAGGTATCACCTGTTACTAGAAATAACGTTACTTTTACATTTGATTATATACACATATATAATTCCTCACACACATTTGTCTATCGTAAATATAGCATCCAAGTCTCAAACTTTCTAGGCTTCATTGCTTTTGCATTGACTAAACATCATTGGCTTTTGCAAAAACCATGTTGTGACGATTGCAAAAACCATGTTGTGACGATTGCAAAAAACTATGTTGTGACGATTGCAAAAACCCTGTTGTGACGATTGCAAAAACCGTTGTGACGATTGCAAAAACCATGTTGTGACGATTGCAAAAACCATGTTGTGACGATTGCAAAAACCATGTTGTGACGATTTACTGGACAAGGAGAAGTCTTTCGACTGCGTTGTTAACAACGTTCACGATTGAGAAGAAACTGAAATGTGATCCTTAGATAGAAAGATACACAGCTAGATAGATAAAAAGTCCTCAAGATAGATAAACAAATAGACATTAAATACATATTACTACATGTATCTTCTCATCAATGAAAACATAATTTTAAAAAAAAATGTATTGAAAACTAGCCGATAACAAACATCACTACTGTAATAAACTCTACAGCCTTGGGTTAGCAGGCAGTACTGGTAGGACCACTCGCTGAATACTTCTATTTTCATGGCATATTTTCTTATGTACTGATATATTATGATATTGTAAGTTGCTCTAAAAAATACACGTGCAGATCAATCTTGAAAACAATTTCCTTGAAGATGGCTATTGACGTACTTTTTCTATGTCTAACTGGTGTCAGAGATTTAAATACATCTGTATGATGACAGATTTTGGTTTTAAGAAAGAATACGAAAATAGGAATCCTTTTCATTCATATTAACTACTTTGATAATGTGGACACACAACAAATATGCAGAGCTTGTTCAATGAACACAGTCAGCCATATAATATAACACATGACTACAAATATGCAGAGATTGTTCAATGAACACAGTCAGCCATATAATAGCACATGGTTACAAATATGCAGAGATTATTCAATGAACACAGTCAGCCATATAATAGCACATGGTTAGAAATATGCAGAGGTTGTTCAATGAACACAGTCGGCCATATAATAGCACATGCATAGGCTGGGAATTCATGCATAAACTGGGAATAAACTAAGGACTCCTCCATAGGACGATATATAAGCAAAGAAAAAAATCCAAAAACAAGCCAAACATCCCCCATTCCACCACCCCCCCCCTAACATCGCAATTCATTTATGCCAGAGTACAGTTCCTTCAATGTCATTATGGCCCATATAGCCGGAGCTTATCTTGATTTCTGTAGCATGAAATGGTACAAGTGATCATAATCACCTTCTGGACAGGATACTAGTCTGATGCAGGCGTTTACTCCCAAGCTAATTGCTTGTACCCATTGGCACCTTGGTCAAGTGTGGGAAATGAGTGTTACGTGTCTTTCCCAAGGAACACAGCGTCAGGACTAGCTTTAGTAGGATTTGAACTCAGGACCTCGTGATCCCAAGTCCAGTAGCCAAACCACTCAGCCACTGACGCCACACAGAAGACCCAAGCCTAAGTAAAATACAAACTAGATGACTTCACTTCATTCAATTCCCAATGGTGACCTCGTTGTAAAAAAAACTCCAAATTTCATAGATTGGACCAAAAGTTAGGCCCTAGGAATAAAGGAAATGATGCAACAAAACTTTCCGCTTAACATGGCTCTTACTATGATGAACATTTACATTGCTTTGGATTCTTTTCCTCTGTTTTATTTTAAGGAATATATATATATATATACAGTAGTTGCTGTCTGAATGCCCACCACCATAATGCTCTCCCTCATATGCCAGCAATCTCAGTGAAACCGTTTTTTTTCTTATAAAATTCTCCTCCAAATGCCCATATCAAAACCAAGATTTCCCTAATGCCCATCCTCAATAACAACTGCGGGTATAATCTTCTCCAAATTGTCATAAAGCATGTCCGTAATTGATTAATAATTGTTGATTTTTAGTAATTATACATGTAATCCCATCTCAAATTGGGCTAATTCATGTTTGTCATGCACTGTAACCACGCTTCATATCGCACCTATCCAATATACCCTAATAAAAGATAACCAGTCTATGTCTGTCATGCATTGTAACCACCCTTCATATCACACCTATCTAATATATTATAATAAAAGATGACCAGTCTTCTCTTAACACCTCACAGCCTTTGTCCCATTGGATCACTGGTTTGTCACTTGGTAATTAGAATTGAACAGCTTTCCCAACTCCCTCACGAATCTTTCCTTGATGTCAAAAGTTCAACGAAATTACCCGGCATTATTTATTGACTGGGCACTCATTACCATCGAGTTAGGAATGAGGCGTGAACAGTTTTACAGCTGCCTCATCTCGCATTGGACTATATCGGTTGTGCTTTTGTGGCAAGTGATGTTTAACAGTCAGCATGCGCACCATCTTAGTGTTAAAGAATATAATATCTCCAGGTATCCCCATTTATCACATTCAATCTTACGTAAAACCTAAGATTCTTCTAAAACAAATGGTCTAATACGAATCTTTATCCTTGTCTGAACCATACTTGATGGATTTGCAGTGGTCTAGTCACGAATCTTTATCCTTGTCTGAACCATACTTGATGGATTTGCAATGGTCTAGTCACGAATCTTTATCCTTGTCTGAACCATACTTGATGGATTTGCAGTGGTCTAGTCACGAATCTTTATCCTTGTCTGAACCATACTTGATGGATTTGCAATGGTCTAGTCACGAATCTTTATCCTTGTCTGAACCATACTTGATGGTTTTGCAATGGTCTAGTCACGAATCTTTATCCTTGTCTGAACCATACTTGATGGATTTGCTTCTTAATTACCCCCATTTTTTGGCTCAAACCGATTTCCCCATAAATGCCTGTGTCGCCTTAATGTCCGTTTTCTCTGCTTCCCGAGCCCTGGGCAATTATGCTGTAACTACTTTATATCCAAAGTTCAATGTCACAATTTAACAATGAGTGTTTATGTATTACAAGAGGATAACCTATAAAATTTGTGGGGATCGATGATAAAGTCTACTAATATTAATAATTAAATGGTTTTAAACGTTTGCCTGTGAGTTTCCTGATCTTCAGGCTGTGGGCTTTGGACCACCTTTGGCCGATTGAAAAGGTTTCTGGAGAACTTGTGAAGGATGTGTTTCATGCTGTTTGTAAAACAGACCTGTAAGCCTATACAATATTGTCGGTGAAGTATGAATGTTCACTGGCTCTGTCCTGAAGTAACACTTTGATGCCACTGAAAACATGTGCTCTCGATTAAGTCACTTACAGCTGGCCATGTGTAAAAACAAATATTGATGGAATTACATTTCAGAAATCAAAATCATTCACTGACTATGTCAAGCCTACATTTGGAGCAAAGACAAAATCTCGAACTCACATTCGGAATTCAGTGTCAAAACACTATATTTTCAATAATTGCAACGGCATCTTTTAGTGAAAAGGAAATGAAAAAAGGAGCACATATTTGACGGCAAAAGTGATTAGTCTATATTGTTATTTATTTTTGTGCCAGGTTTCAGTATTATGTGTTGCCAAATAAAGTCTTCAGGTTTAAATAAAGTTTGTATAGGCTTTGCGTAAGTTGTTTTTTTAATCAAATATATGCACAAGTCCTTAAATCACTTGTTTAAAGGTAATAGAGGAAGCATGAATAAGACAGATAAAAGAAAAAGAAATAAAACTCAAACAAGCCTGATCTAATTGTCTTTTCATTATGACCATCACAATTTGAACGAGTTTCAAACAAAATCAGTCAAATAGGTTTAATCATGAGCCTCACAACAATGTAAGATGAAAGGATCTACATTTCACAGCATAATCAGAAGTTGAACAAATTAAACCTACTTTCAAAGCAGACAATTGAAAATTGAAGTGGAGAGGTCTGAGACACTTAGATGACTAAATTGACGTTCTACTTGTTTATAATACTGATGATAGTTTATCCCACCGGGAAAAAGGTAGCCAAAACAGCAACAGAGAAAATACAGGCACTCTCTATGGTCCAATCTATGAATATGGTGGTTCTATGGCTTTTCCAAGTTAGCATTAAATCTAGATAAATTCCTTCCTTAGCTCAACAAACTCCTTGTTACAGATGAAAAGAAGAAAAAGAGACATATAGAAGGAGCCCGAATTTTGTTTCACTCTTTGTAAAGGCAAAACTTAATTGTGGCAGTAGGGGCATGGGTCTCTTCAGAAGATTTTAAACAAAATATAGATCAGGATTTGAAATATAGATATAGTAGATCTATAACAACTATATCTTTACTCAATCGAGTCTAATACTAGAGATCTAGCTCTAGATTTTACCAAGCAATATGAAAAAATATACATCTAGATCTAGATCTAATCTATGTAGAACTATGACGTTTTGTAATGAACTTAGTAAATACGCTTTCCATACTGTCATGCTAATACAATAGTAGTACTAGATCTAGTAATACAGTAGCTGGTGATGATGCATTGTGAGTAATGTGAGTGAACATGCAAATGACTAATACATACCAATTCAACAGAAGTAACATCTTTCAGATTAACAACCTCCTGCAATGTTTTAGGAGGGTTCTCAGTCAGGTAAATCCGTTCATCAGTCAAAACGACAAACTTGAAGGATTTGTTTTCTTTCTCCGAAACCACGATACACGATTCGTAAGCACGGATTCGCTCGAAAGCTTCCTCGGAGATAGTTCTTTTGAGGAAGCTCTCGAACTTACTGTTCTTCTTGAAAAATTCACCATTATTATTTCCTAAAGCCATAAAGGCAAACTTGTTTTAGTTTCTATGAAACCCCGTGAAGGCCGGGGGTTTTGCTCATTGAATCAACCCCTCGTTGAGAACGTCCATGTTTCATTCAGCGGCTTGTAAGTTACCTATCTGCGCTCCCGTCGCTACTGTACACAAACATGGCTTCCATCGCGTAAGAGCCAATCAAAATTCAGGAGCCTCGGGATCTATTGTGATCATCAGTGTATCAAACATGGTGCTTCGATCGTTCACGCTAACTGTACCGGGTAATGAACCTTGGTCTAGGACCTATGCTTTTATCAATTTCTTCTCAAAGCATGGTGTAGGCCTAGTGTTTACCGAAGAAAATCGACATCATCTATTTCAATTAATTCTTCATGCGAGAATTAAGGTGTAAGCAGCGACTAGAGGCCTTCAAAAGTAGGCTCATTAGGGCATGTAGACAATTATAAGAAAAGTACAAGAAATACAAAAGAAAGAAACTATAGATTAGTCAGAGTGAAAAACAGTACGGGCTTCTAATGAAACTTATTCCATAACAATAGAAAGCGCGAGCGTACAAGAAAACGAAGCTTCGAATAAAGCGCTTTATAATCGACAATATTGAGTTTCGTTATCGTTCAGACCTAGATCTAGTTGCCAATATTATTATGAATCACCAATGAAAACAAAAAAGTTAATTTGTTCCAGCTGAAGACATGCTGTCGGTTCCATGGTTTCAATGGCAATGTGTTGTGAGTGATGAGCTGTCTTAACATGACTGCAGTTAATTTGAGTCTAATTTTAGAAAGAAACCTTCGGGTTAGAATAGTTCATAGCATATCTTGGGACGAGATGGTCGAGTGGTTAAAATACATTGCACTATGAATCTAAAGCATTAGGTTCGAGTCCCACTTCAGGCATTTCGTTGTTTTCCTTGGGGCAAGACAATAGACCCTACCTGCTCACTGGGACAATATGGGTCACACCTGGACCTGTTGCATCGAGTGTAAGCTCAGTGATAGTCTATAGTCCTTTCTCTAAAGAAATTGGAGTGTCAGGCGTGACACCTTTTGATGCCCTTGCAGACGGCACTAAATGTTTGTTGTCGTTTTAAGCAGATGTGAAAATGACAGAGAACTAGAGTTAGCAACTACATGCACTAGAATGTATGAAATAAGGTTACTTTCGACTGTTAAGGATTTATATAGATGTAGTACCAAAACTAGAAATATTGCTTTGAAACAAAAATACACATCTACCAGACGGTACAGACATTAACAACATGTAATAGCACCATGATTTCTTTTGTACAATGGGAGAATTATTCTTTATTCATTTACATTGATCTTGGATATTAAGTAGGCCTTCATGATTTGCCTCAAAATTAATCAAGCTGCAAAGAGAATTTTGAAGTTCATAGATTTATACACAATACCGCCGAGTCTTTTGACCTTCTCCCATAAAAATAAACGCTGGTTAACGAACCTATGTACGTACGTAAATTATCATACACACACCAACACACATACACACATGTCCCACACACATAAACAAACATACCTACAAACATACATACATACATACACAGACACATGTTACATACAGACATACATACATACACACATAAAATATACATGCATGTACAGATACGTTCATACATCATACATGCATACATACATAGATACATACATACATACACACACACACACATACATACATACATACATACATACATACATACATATATACATACATACATACATACATACATACATACATACATACATACATACATACATACATACATACATACATACACCATACATACATACATACATACATACATACATACATACATACATACATAAATACATAAATACATACATACATACATACATACATACATACATACATACATACACAAATACATACATACATACATACATACATACATACATACATACATACATACATACATACATACATACATACATACATACATACATACATGCATGCATACATACATACGTAATATATACATACATACATACATACATACATGAATGCACATTGTATTATATTGTATTGTATTGTATCACATTACATTGTATTGTACTGTACTGTATTGTATTGTATTATATTATACTGTATTGTATTATATTATATTATATTGTATTGTATTGTATTGTATTGTATTGTATTATATTATATTGTATTGTATTATATTATATTATATTATATTATATTGGATTGATTGTATTGTATTATATTATATTGTATTGTACTGTATTGTATTGTATTGTATTGTATTATATTTTAATATATTGTATTATATAGTATTGTATTATATTGTATTATATTATATTATATTGTATTATATTATATTATATTATATTATATTGTATATGTTGTATTATGTTATATTGTATTATATTATATTTTATTATATTGTATTGTATTGTATTGTATTGTATTGTATTGTATTATATTTTATTATATTGTATTATATAGTATTGGATTATATTGTATTATATTATATTATATTGTATTATATTATATTAAATTATATTATATTGTATATGTTGTATTATGTTATATTGTATTATATTATATTTTATTACATTGTATTATACTTTATTGTATTATATCATATTGTATTGTATTGTATTGTGTTGTATTGTATTGTATTGTATTATATTTTATTATATTGTATTATATAGTATTGTATTATATTGTATTATATTATATTATATTGTATTATATTATATTATATTATATTGTATATGTTGTATTATGTTATATTGTATTATATTATATTTTATCATATTGTATTATACTTTATTGTATTATATTATATTATAATATGTCGTATTATGTTGTATTGTATTGTATTATATTGTGTTATATTGTATTGTGTTATATTGTATTGTATTATATTATATTGTATTATATTGTATTATATTATATTGTATTAAATTATATTGTTTTATATTGTATTATATTATATTGTATTATATTGTATTATATTGTATTATATTGCATTGTATTGTATTGTATTATATTGTATTATATTGTATTATATTGTATTATTTTGCATTAAATTGTATCTTATTATATTGTATTATATTGTATCATATTATATTGTATTATATTGTATTATATTATATTAGATTGTGTTATATTGTATTGTGTTGTATTGTATTGTATTACATTGTATTATATTGTATTGTATTATATGATATTGTATTATATTGTATCATATTATATTGTATTATATTGTATCATATTATATTGTATTATATTATATTATATTGTATTATATTATATGGTATTATATTGTATTATATTATATTATATTATATTGTAATATAATATAATATATTATATTATATTATATTATATTATATTATATTATATTATAATTATATTATATTATATTATATTATATTATATTATATTATATTATATTATATTATATTATATTGTATTATATTATATTGAATTATATTGTATTATAATATATTGTATTATATTGTATTATTTTGCATTAAATTGTATTATATTATATTGTGTTATATTGTATTGCATTGGATTATATTGTATTATATTGTATTATATTGTATTGTATTATATTTTATTGTTTTATAATGTATTATATTATACTGTATTATATTATATTATATTGTGTTATATTATATTTTCTTGTATTGTATTGTATTGTGTTGTGTTGTATTATATTGTCTTGTATTATAATATATTTGATTATATTGTATTATATTATATGGTATTATATTATATTGTATTATATTAATGTGTATTATATTGTATTATATTATATTGTATTATATTATATTGTATTATATTGTATTATATTATATTGTATTATATTGTATTATATTGTATTTTATTGAATTATATTACGATGTATTATATTATATTGTATTATATTATATTGTATTATATTGTATTATATTATATTATATTATATTATACTATATTATATCATATTATACTATATTGTATTATATTATATTGTATTATATTATATTGTATTATATTGTATTATATTATATTGTATTATATTATATTGTATTATATTGTATTATATTATATTATATTATATTATACTATATTATATCATATTATACTATATTGTATTATATTATATTGTATTATATTATATTGTATTATATTGTATTATATTATATTGTATTATAATATATTGTATTATATTATATTGTATTGTATTAAATAGTATTATATTGTATTATAGTATGTTATATTGTATTATATTATATTACGTTGTGTTATATTACATTGTATTATATTGTATTGTATTATATTATATTGTATTATATTGTATCATATTATATTGTAATATATTATATTTTATTATATTGTATCATCTTATATTGTACTATAATGTATTGTATTATAGTATATTTTATTATATTGTATCATATTATATTGTATTATATTGTATTATATTGCATTATATTATATTGTATTATATTGTATTGTATTGCATTATATTATATTGTATAATAAAAATAAATCTTTATTGTCCTTTTCAGGCAATTCATGTTAGGTTGACATAAATCATTTTACATTTCATTATCCACATAACAAAGCGAACTAAGAGTGATAACAATGAGGATGGTAAAAAACAACAAAGATAGCAATGACAAAAACAAAAGTTAATCATAATAATAGTGGTGAACATAGTAGTCGCAGAAGTAGTACTAGCATTTGTAATATTTTTAGTAGTTGCCAACGTTTTAATATATCATATTCTATTGCATGATATTGTATTTTATTATATTGTATCATATTATATTGTATTATATTGTATTGTATCATATTATGTTGCATGATATTGTTTTTTATTATATTGAATTATATTGTATTATATTATATTGTAATATATTGTAAGATATTATATTATATTGTATTGTATTATATTATATTGTATCATATTGTATTATATTATATTATATTGTATTGTAATTCATTATATTGTATTATATTGCATTATATTATTTTGTATTATGTTGTATTTTATTATGTTATATTATATTATATTATAGTATATTGTATTATAGTATATTTTATAATTTTGTATTATATTATATTATATTATATTGTATTGTATTATAATATATTATATTGTATTATACTGTATTATATTATATTATATTATATTATATTATATTGTATTATATTATATTGTATTATATTTCATCATATTATATTGTATTATATTGTGTTATATTATATTATATTATATTGTATTATATTGTATTGTATTATATTATATTGTTTTATATTGTATTATGTTATACTGTATTACATTATATTATACTGTATTGTATTATATTATATTATATTATATTACATTATATTATATTATATTATATTGTATTGTATAATATTATATTACATTACATTATATTATATTATATTATATTGTATTATATTGCATTACATTATATTATATTATACTATTTTATATTATATTATATTTTATTATATTATATTATATTATATTATATTATATTATATTATATTATATTATATTATATTATATTATATTATATTATATTATATTATATTATGTTATATTATATTATATTGTATTGTATTGACCCAGTAAACCTACAGGATAACCGCTCGAGAGCAAACGACAACAATGGCAATGGCATACATTTACATGGTACAATAAACAAAGACTTTAGATCATGTCAATGACATACATGTACATGGTACAATAAACAAAGACTTTAGATGATGTCAATGACATACATCTACATGGTACAATAAACAAAGACTTTAGATCATGTCAATGACGTACACCTACATGGTACAATAAACAAAGACTTTAGATGATGTCAATGACATACAACTACATGGTACAATAAACAAAGACTTTAGATGATGTCAATGACATACATCTACATGGTACAATAAACAAAGACTTTAGATCATGACAATGACATCTTTATGAAAGGAGATCTTTATTAAAATATGTATCAAAGTAGCGCTTAATTAAAACCTGTATCAAAGGAACGCTTTATTGAAACCTGTATCAAAGGAGCTATTTATTAAAGTCCGTATCAAAGCAGCGCTTTGTTAAAATCTGTATCAAATGAGCGCTTTATTAAAGTCCGTATCAAAGGAATGCGTTGTTAAAATATGTATGAATGGAGCTCTTTATTAAAACCTGAATCAAAGGAGCGCTTTATTAAAAACCTGTACCAAATGAGCGCTTTATTAAAGTCTGTATCAAAGGAGCACTTTATTAAAACTTGTAACAAATGAGCGCTTTATTAAAACCTGGATCAAATGAGCGTTTTATTGAAACCTGTATCAAATGAGCGCTTTATTAAAACGTGTATCAAAGGTGCTGTTTATTAAAGTATGTATCAAAGGAGTTTTAACGGAACATGGATGATGAGGGCCTTTCGTCTCTTATTGGAATTGAATGTGCCATCGGCAGCCTCATTGCTTTCGTAGTTGATGCTCACGTCGTTAGTGCCTTCTATCAAACATGCGCGACAGCTGGAAAGTGGCAGAAGGCTAATACTCTTCATCTGCACGACGCATGGCTTAGAGAATACCAAGAGGAAGGCTGTAGCATCAACTGCACAAGTGAGTTGGGATTTTTTAAAATTACCAAATGATAATTTCTTCTTACAAATCACATTTTTCTAGCCGACCAATTGAAATCGACACACAGAGAAGATTTATGGCTCTGGAAGGGATGCACTGCTATTATAATTGTTTGATTTATTTGATTATTACATTATTCAGATTATTGCTTTTGTCATCATCGTCGTCTATTTTTTTCCCCCGTACAGTTATCATTATATTTAGAAAGTCAAAGCTCACGGTTGGGGTAAAACTAGACTTATATCAAGAAATGGAACCAATTTACTGTTGTCACGTAATAAGAGTAAACAAATTATTTTTACATGATTGATAATTCATGGCAGCCGTATCATAGACTAATCTGTTGTAAGCATGTTGCCTAATTCGATGAGATTAGGCAAGCAACAACGCAATGCATGATGTCATTTTTTGTTTGTTTTTGTAGTTGCAATTTGATCTCCTTTTTATTCCCTTTGTTTGTATGTCATCTTTAGGTACATCGGGCATGATGGAAGCTGTAACGGCAGAAACCCTGTGGGGAAGATCGGTGGACCTGTATCAGCTACGCTACACGGCATTTGTTGGAGACGGTGACTCAAAAGCCTTTGACAGAGTCTGCAGGGCTGAGCCATCTGGACCAGATGTGGCTATTGTCAAGAAGAGTGTATTAACCATGTTTCAAAGTGAGTCAGTGCGGCCTTGCGGGATTTAGTTCAGGACTGCTCCAAGAAGGGTTTGTAAATGTATTTCCTTATGCACAAAAACAGAATGAATCCATGGTTTATTTAAGTCTGTATCAAGGAGAATTTTTATTAAAGTCTGTATCAAAGGAGAACTTTATTAAAATATGTATCAAATGAGTGCTTTATTAAAGTCTGTATCAAATGTGCGCTTTGTTAAAGTCTGTATCAAATGAGCACAGGATCGTGAAAATCAATCTGATACTAGTCGTTTAAAGAGGTTCATGGAGGTCAATCTGATACCAGTCGTTTAGTAGGCTCTTGGAGGTCAATCTGATACTAGTCGTTTAGTAGGCTCTTTGAGGTCAATCTGATACCAGTCGTTTGTAGGCTCGTGGAGGTCAATCTGATACTAGTCGTTTAGCAGGCTCTTGGAGTCAATCTGATACTAGTCGTTTCATGGTCTCTTGGAGGTCAGTCTCATACTAATCGTTTAACAGGCTCGAGGAGGTCAATCTCCTTACTAGTCGTTTCATGGTTCGTGGAGATCAGTCTCATACTAGTCGTTTTAAGCTCGTGGAGGTTAGTTTCACTTTGAATCGTTTCATGCCGTGAAGGTCAATCTCATACTAGTCGTTTCTGGTCTAGTGGAGGTCAATCTCATACTTTAGTCGTTTAACAGGCTCGTGGAGGTTAGTCTCATACTCGTCGTTTTCATGGTCTCGTGTAAGGTCAATCTATTCGTCATTTCATGGTCTCGTGGAGGTCAATCTCATATTCGTCATTTCATGGGCTCGTGGAGGTCAATCTCATACTAACGTGTTCATGGTCTCGTCCGGAGTCAGTCTCATACCAGGTCGTTTTACTAGCTCGTGGAGGTAAATCTCATATTAGTCGTTTAAGAGACATGTGGAGGTCAATCTCATACTAGTCGTTATAGAGCTCGTGGAGGTCAATCTCATACTAGATCGTTTAACAGGCTCCGGAGGCAAGTCTCTACTAGTCCTTTTGGGCTCGTGGAGGTCAATCTCATACTAGTCGTTTCATGTTCTCGTGGAGGTCAATCTCACACTAGTCGTTTAACAGGCTCGTAGAGGTTAGTCTCATACTCGTCAGTGTCATGGTCTCGTGGAGGTCAATCTCATATCATCATTCATGGTCTCGTGAAGTCAATCTCATACTAGTCGTTTCATGGGCTCGTGGAGGTCAATCTCATACTAGTCGTTTCATGGTCTCGTGGAGGTCAATCTCATACTAGTCATTTCATGGGCTCGTGGAGGTCAATCTCATACTAGTCATTTCATGGTCTCGTTGAGGTCAATCTATACTCATCGTTTCATAGTCTCGTGGAAGTCACTACCATTTTGTTGGGAAGAAGTGGAGGAGGAGGGGGTGGGAAATGTTTTTTCTTCTTCTTTTCTGTTTTTGCTTTGATTCGTTTTCTTTTTGTTCTGTCTTGTCTGATAACAAATTAGATTTATTTAAATAAAAACAACAACATAGATCTTGCGTTTATCCTGGAGATTGATCTATTTCACAACATCGTATTCTTTCTGCCAGCCATTGTTACAAAGGATGCCAAAAGAATGTACACTAATGTGTAAGTTTATACTAAATCTTGAACATTTTCTCAGAATTTTTGCAGTTGCAATGACAAAAATATATATCCGTTTAGATCTCTATGGGGTGACTAAGACAATCCAAGTGTATTTTATATGAAAAATGAGTAAAATAAACAACAGAAGGGCTTATTTGAGGTAATTTCGATTTCATTTCGAAGTATTCTTTATTATGAATTCAACCACAAATTTAACATAATATATGTTACATTATTTGTTTATAAAGATTTTGACACGTTTTGTTAACAAAGATTGACATTTTTCAATTAAAACATTTTAAAACAATGGCGATACTCTTTAATTGAGCATAGAAACAACAACAACAAATGTACAAGAACATAAAACACCCAGTCAAGGATGATTCGAACAAAACACCCAGTCAAGGATGATTCGACCAAAACACCCAGTCAAGGATGGTTCGACCAAAACACCCAGTCAAAGATGATTCGATAAAAAAAACAGCCAAAGGCTATAAAAACATAGAAATACCAAAGAACATAAAATTACACAGTCAAGGGCTATAAGAACATAAAAATACTTAGTCAAGGCCTATAAGAACATAAAAATACTTAGTCAAGGCCTATAAGAACATGAAAATACTTAGTCAAGGGCTATGAGAACATAGAAATACTTAGTCAAGGGCTATGAGAACATAGCAATACTCAGTCAAGGGCTATAAGAACATCACAATACTTAGTCAAGGCCTATAAGAACATACAAATACCCAGTCAAGGGCTATAAGAACATAAAAATACTTAGTCAAGGCCTATAAGAACATAAAAATACCCAGTCAAGGCCTATAAGAACATAACAATACTTAGTCAAGGCCTATACGAACATAAAAATACTTAGTCAAGTCCTATAAGAACCTAAAAATTACTTAGCCAAGGCATATAAGAACATAAAAATATTTAGTCAAGGCCTATAAGAACATAAAAATACTTAGTCAAGGGCTATGAGAACATAGAAATACTTAGTCAAGGGCTATGAGAACATAGAAATACTCAGTCAAGGGCTATAAGAATATAGAAATATCAGTCAAGGGCTATAAGAATATAGAAATACTCAGTCAAGGCCTATAAGAATATAGAAATACCCAGTCAAGGCCTATAAGAATATAAAAATACTCAGTCAAGGGCTATAAGAATATAGAAATACCCAGTCAAGGCCTATAAGAATATAGAAATATCCAGTCAAGGGCTATAAGAATATATATACTCAGTCAAGGGCTATAAGAATATAGAAATACCCAGTCAAGGGCTATAAGAATATAAAGACACCCAGTCAAGGCCTATAAGAATATAGAAATACCCAGCCAAGGGCTATAAGAATATAAAAACACCCAGTCAAGGCCTATAAGAATATAGAAATACCCAGTCAAGGGGCTATAAGAATATAGAAATACCCAGTCAAAGGCTATAAGAATATAGAAATACCCAGTCAAAGGCTATAAGAATATAGAAATATCCAGTCAAGGCCTATAAGAACATAAAATACCCAGTCAAGGCCTATAAGAACATGAAAAACACCCAGTCAAGGCCTATAAGAACATAAAAATACCCAGTCAAGGCCTATAAGAACATAAAAATACCCAGTCAAGGCCTATAAGAACATAAAAATACCCAGTCAAGGGCTATAAGAATATAGAAATACCCAGTCAAGGCCTATAAGAATATAGAAATACTCAGTCAAGGCCTACAAGAACATAAAAACACCCAGTCAAGGCTTATAAGAACATAAAAATACCCAGTCAAAGGCTATAGGAACATAGAAATACTCAGTCAAGGCCTATAAGAACATAAAAATACACAGTCAAGGCTTATAAGAACATAGAAATACTCAGTCAAGGCCGACAAGAACATAGACGTGATGCTCTGTTTACTGTACTTGTTCTCCTTGCTCCCATTGCTCTGTTTATTCTACTTGTTCTCCTTGCTCTGTTTACTCTACTTGTTCTCCTTGCTCTGTTTACTCTACTTGTTCTCCTTGCTCTGTTTACTGTACTTGTTCCCCTTGCTCTGTTTACTGTACCTGTTCTCCTTGCTCTGTTTACTGTACTTGTTCTCCTTGCTCTGATTACTGTTCCTTGCTCTCCTTGCTCTGTTTTACTGTTCCCTTGCTCTGTTTACTCTTGTTCTCCTGCTCTGTTTACTGTACTTGTTCTCCTTTCTGATTACTGTACTTGTTCTCCTTGCTTGTTTACTGTACTTGTTCCCCTTTGCTCTGTTTACTGTACTTGTTCCCCTTTGCTCTGTTTACTGTACTTGTTCCCCTTGCTCTGTTTACTGTACTTGTTCTCCTTGCTCTGTTTACTGTACTTGTTCTCCTTGCTCTGTTTACTGTACTTGTTCTCCTTGCTCTGATTACTGTACTTGTTTCTCCTTGCTCTGTTTACTGTACTTGTTCTCCTTGCTCTGTTTACTGTACTTGTTCTCCTTGCTCTGTTTACTGTACTTGTTCTCCTTGCTCTGTTTACTGTACTTGTTCCCTTTTGCTCTGTTTATTGTACTTGTTCTCCTTGCTCTGTTTACTGTACTTGTTCTCCTTGCTCTGTTTACTGTACTTGTTCTCCTTGCTCTGTTTACTGTACGTGTTCTCCTTGCTCTGTTTACTGTACTTGTTCTCCTTGCTCTGTTAACTGTACTTGTTCTCCTTGCTCTGTTTACTGTACTTGTTCCCCTTGCTCTGTTTACTGTACTTGTTTTCCTTGCTCTCATTGCTCTGTTTACTGTACTTGTTCTCCTTGCTCTCATTGCTCTGCTTGCTGTACTTGTTCTTGGAGAGAGGAAAGTCTGCACGTCTAAACTGGCACTATGAGAGAGCAAAGTCTGCACGTCTAAACTGGCACTATGAGAGAGCAAAGTCTGCCCGTCTAAACTGGCACTATGAGAGAGCAAAGTCTGCACGTCTTTAGGAAACCCACGTGCATGTTTTCAACAAGCTACACGAAAACATGGTAGGTCTGTTTCCATGTACCTTGCTGTTAAACATACATGCTTCTTTTATGTCGTATTATTAAGGATATGAATACATCTCTACGTGCATACACACACATACATACATACATACATACATGCATACATACATACATACATACATACATACATACATACATACATACATACATACATACATATGTACATACATACATATGTACATACATACATACATACATAAATACATACATACATAAATACATACATACATAATAATACATACATACATACATACATACATACATACATACATACATACATACATACATACATACATACATACATACATACATACATACATACACCCTGATTAGAGATAACATATTGTAGAGTAAGACAACATAAAATAAGTCACATGATATTGGACGGGTTTAAATCACGTCTTTCTTTGGCAGGAAATCATGTATTGTAATTTGATGAACGGAAATGAATAACTTTCCGATGAATGGCAAAATTTTGAACATAGTATATACACGTATATCTAAGAAATAATAATAGTAATAATCATCATCGTCATCTTCATTAATATCATCATCATCATCATCATCATCATCATCATCATCATCATCATCATCATCATCGTTGTCGTCATAATAATAATAGAGATTATAATAATAATAATAATAATAATAATAATAATAATAATAATAATAATAATAATAATAATAATAATAATAATAATACTGATAATAATAATAATAATAATAATAATAATAATAATAATAATAATAATAATAATAATAATAATAATAATAATAATAATAATAATGTTAACATTACCACCACTACTACTACTACTACTACTACTACTACTACTACTACTACTACTACTACTACTACTACTACTACTACTACTACTACTACTACTACTGCTACTACTACTACCACTACTACTACTGCTACTACAACTACTACTACTACTACTACTACTACTACTACTACTACTGCTACTACTACTACTACTTCTATTAATACTACTACTACTACTACCACTACTACCTACTACTACTACTACTACTACTACTGCTACTTCCACTGCTACTACTGCTACTACTACTACTACTACTACTACTTCTACTGCTACTACTGCTATTGCTACCTCTACTGCTACTGCTACTACTACTACTACTACTACTACTACTACTACTACTACTACTACTACTACTACTACTACTACTACTACTTTTACTACTACTACTACTACTACTACTAGTAGTACTACTACTACTACTACTACTACTACTACTACTACTACTACTACTACTACTACTACTACTACTACTACTAATCATAATAATATGATGACAGTCATAATCATAATCGTAATGATAAAAATAGTATCCAGCAAAAATGATTCAACTCCACGTTGAACAAATGGAAAAAGATAGAAGCAACATGGCCACATAACGTGTCGGCTATGACCTTTCATCACATATAAACACGTGGAGGCAATACAACAAGACCACATAACGTGTCGGCTATGGCCTTTCATCACATATAAACACGTGGGGACAATACAACAAGACCACATAACGTGTCGGCTATGGCCTTTCATCACATATAAACACGTGGGGACAATACAACAAGACCACATAACGTGTCGGCTATGGCCTTTCATCACATATAAACACGTGGGGACAATACAACAAGACCACATAACGTGTCGGCTATGGCCTTTCATCACATATAAACAAGTGGGGACAATACAACAAGACCATAACGTGTCGGCGATGGCCTTTCATCACATATAAACACGTGGGGACAATGCTCAAACAGTGTTACTAGATCTGTCTCCCCTGACAAAACTGTTGTATGTTATTGCTCTAACTACCTAAAACCCAATATACAATAATTCATGATGACTTACAGAGAAGGCACAATAATAGTTTATAAATAAAACCACAAGTATATCCACAGACACTCCTTAAATAACTAAGAATGTACATATTTCCTTACAGTGTCTACATGCATACATACCATTACAATTGAGACAGATACTTCAATTTTTCCATAAAAACCTATCATCATTTAAAAGTTTGGCCAACTTTTTGTTGTGAGATTCATAAAAATTGGTGAGCATTTCTCTCGTCTCTGGGAACATATCACCTAGTTGATGTTTGAAAGGTGATACATTTAATGCTTGTGAACTAAGGATGAAGTCCATTCCTGTTTGGCTGATGTAGCTGGGGGGAGAGAGATATCGATAAGCACGGAGGATAATGCGATTCAATGACTTATGAGTACATACTATTATTTGGAGATTATGTAGATTTGAAATTAGAATAGAAAGCAAACATTATACATTGTTATCTGAAAGGAATATTAGGCAAAATAATAACGAATCTTATAGATAAATGCCAAAGATGTATTTCACAAAAGAAAGAATATCTTTAAAAAATGTCAACATAGATATGTTTGCAATCAAACAGTAAATTGATGATTTGGTTATGTGATTCACCATTGATTCTATTACTTAGCCAATAACTCTGACATTTAGCTTACCTATAACGTTACAAATTAAAAACAATACATCTATAATATGAATTACAACAGCAATCAGATTATTTGATTATCTACTGAATCACGGATGACGTCACTTCCCTCACCCAACAACTTCAAAATTAATCCTTACTTAAAAGGTCCAACTAATAGCAAACAGATCGTTTGGTTATCATCATAGTCATCAAGAATTACCCACACCCTCCTTTATAATCAATGCTTCAAAAATGCGTGAACATAGGTTAAAAAATAAATCCCTCTGTGATCTTACAGCATAGTTCTCATCTCTACAAATGATTCCTATTAATCTCTACTTTATCATCAATGACACCACACCGCTTAGCCACTAAACACACATGTACTTACGAAGGTACGAAAGTAAACCCCGCATTTGTAACTTTACAGCGGATTTAATTAATTTTAATTATCTACGTGTTCATCAATGGCATTACATTGCTCACTAAATATATCTACTATTGAAAACTTGGAGAAATTGCATCTAATAATATGTTTGATGCGCTGGGTACACTTGCTACGCTGCATTCTGATAAAATCTAGAAATTTACGCAATTAGCTGCCGGTTGTCCATAAGATCGCACACAAAGGCCTTAACTTAAATATTGATGTCGTACTGCCAGGCACAAATAACGTTGTCAATAATTATCTTCAATGTTAAAACGATTGTCTTTAATGCTTAATGTAATGCAATTGAATGTTAAAACAATTATTTGTAATTCTTAATGTAACGTCATTGAATGTTAAAACGATTGTTTGTAATGCTTAATGTAACGCAATTGAATGTTAAAACAATTGTTTGTAATTCTTAATGTAACGTCATTGAATGTTAAAACGATTGTTTTTAATGCTTAATGTAACGCCATTGAATGTTAAAACGATTGTTTTTAATGCTTAATGTAACGTCATTGAATGTTAAAACGATTGTTTTTAATGCTTAATGTAACGTCATTGAATGTTAAAACGATTGTTTTTAATGCTTAATGTAACGCCATTGAATGTTAACACGATTGTTTTAATGCTTAGTGTAACGCCATTGAATGTTAAAACAATTGTTTTTAATGCTTAATGTAACGCCATTGAATCTCCGATAAAACTATGGAAGTTTATTTAATGACAATGTTTGAGTTTTTTACAGCAAAATCTTTTGTATAATTTTTATTGTGGGATTTGTACAGCAAAGTCTTTGTATAATTTGACTGGGTGGGATTTGTACAGCAAAGCCGTTTGTATAATTTTATTGGGTGGGATTTGTACAGCAAAGCCGTTTGTATAATTTTATTGGGTGGGATTTGTACAGCAAAGCCGTTTGTATAATTTTATTGGGTGGGATTTGTACAGCAAAGCCGTTTGTATAATTTTATTGGGTGGGATTTGTACAGCAAAGCCTTTTGTATAATTTTGTTGGGTGAGTTTTGTACAGCAAAATCTTTTGTATAATTTTATTGGGTGGGATTTGTACAGCAAAGCATTTTGTATAATTTTATTGGGTGTTTTTTTTACAGCAAAAATCTTTTGTATAATTTTGTTGGGTGGGATTTGTACAGCAAAGCCTTTTGTATAAACTATTGGGTGGGATTTGTACAGCAAAGCCTTTTGTATAATTTTACTGGTGGGATTTGTACAGCAAAGCCGTTTGTATAATTTTATTGGGTGGGATTTGTACAGCAAAGCCGTTTGTATAATTTTACTGGGTGGGATTTGTACAGCAAAGCCGTTTGTATAAACTATTGGGTGGGATTTGTACAGCAAAGCATTTTGTATAATTTTATTGGGTGTTTTTTTACCGCAAAATCTTTTGTATAATTTTATTGGGTGTGATTTGTACAGCAAAGCCTTTTGTATAATTTTATTGGGTGTGATTTGTACAGCAAAGCCTTTTGTATAATTTTATTGGGTGGGATTTGTACAGCAAAGCCCTTTGTATAATTTTATTGGGTGGGATTTGTGTTGCAAAAGTCTTTTGTATAATTTTATTGGGTGGGATTTGTACAGCAAAGTCTTTGTATAATTGTATTGGGTGTGTGCCCCTGCAATCGCACTGATTTGGGAAGGTTACCTACGACCAGGCACATATTTGCCCAATGTCAGGCACAGTTATGTTGTGTTGTCTATTATCTTATCACATCATTTCGTGTCAGAGGTCGTTCGACCTTTAAATGTCCCATAAATCTTAATTCATTTATGGATTTTCAAAAATGATTGAACCTACAATAATTAATCAGGACAATGCACATTTATTCATCATACAAGTATTTTAAATTATAGAGCTCCTTATCAAGGGCATTTTTAAAAGCATCAATACGTTTAAATTTTTGTGTTTTGAGCTGTAAACTATTCCATGCTTTGACGGTTCTTATAATAATAAAAACAATATCTCTAACAGAGATAGAACTTTCTATAGTATATATCTTAAATCTATGTCCCCCAGTAAAATTTACATAAGAATAGTTGAAAAATGATTTATGATCTATAGTGCCTATACCATGGACAATTTTATACAATTGGATAAGATCACCCCGTATTCTTTTGTATTTCAGAGGGGGGTGCGAAGAAATTTCCTGATTTTTAAAATATTATTTAGCTATGTTTTGAATTTAGTTAAAATATATGTGATCTAGAATCTAGATCCAGATTTAGATCTAAGCTTCTATGAACAAATGTAGCAAATCCGACCACATACTGTAACTAAAACCACAACAGCAAAAAACACAACAAAAACAAACCACAATAAAAGTAAAAACTAGAGAGTGATATCAAAACTTTGTGCGATCATATACCTCGCTAGGGCAAGTCTGTCTCTGCGAGCCCAGTCTGTCTCTACGATCATATTCTGTCTCTACGATGACAGTCTGTCTCTACAATCACAGTCTGTCTCTACGATCACATTCTGTCTCTACGATCACATTCTGTCTCTACGATCACACTCTGTCTCTACGATGACAGTCTGTCTCTACGATGACAGTCTGTCTCTACGATGACAGTCTGTCTCTACGATGACAGTCTGTCTCTACGATTACAGTCTGTCTCTATGATGACAGTCTGTCTCTACGATCACATTCTGTCTCTACGATTACAGTCTCTCTCTACGATCACAGTCTGTCTCTACGATCACATTCTGTCTCTACGATGACAGTCTGTCTCTACAATCACAGTCTGTCTCTACGATCACAGTCTGTCTCTACGATCACAGTCTGTCTCTACGATCACAGTCTGTCTCTACGATCAAAGTCTGTCTCTACGATTACAATCTGTCTCTACGATCACAGTCTGTCTCTACGATTACAGTCTCTCTCTACGATCAAAGTCTGTCTCTATGATTACAGTCTGTCTCTACGATCACAGTCTCTCTCTACGATCAAAGTCTGTCTCTACGATTACAGTCTCTTTCTACGATCACAGTCTGTCTCTACGATCACAGTCTGTCTCTACGATTACAGTCTGTCTCTACGATCACAGTCTGTCTCTACGATCACAGTCTCTCTCTACGATCACATTCTGTCTCTACGATCACAGTCTGTCTCTACGATCACAGTCTGTCTCTACGATTACAGTCTCTCTCTACGATCAAAGTCTGTCTCTACGATCACATTCTGTCTCTACGATTACAGTCTGTCTCTACGATGACAGTCTGTCTCTACGATCACAGTCTGTCTCTACGATCACATTCTGTCTCTACGATCAAAGTCTGTCTCTACGATCACATTCTGTCTCTACGATTACAGTCTGTCTCTACGATGACAGTCTGTCTCTACGATCACAGTCTGTCTCTACGATCACAGTCTGTCTCTACGATCACAGTCTGTCTCTACGATCACATTATGTCTCTACGATCACAGTCTGTCTCTACGATCAAAGTCTGTCTCTACGATTACAGTCTATCTCTACGATCACATTCTGTCTCTACGATTACAGTCTGTCTCTACGATGACAGTCTGTCTCTACGATCACATTCTGTCTCTACGATTACAGTCTGTCTCTACGATTATAGTCTGTCTCTACGATGACAGTCTGTCTCTACGATTACAATCTGTTTCTACGATCACAGTCTGTCTCTACGATGACAGTCTGTCTCTACGATCACAGTCTCTCTCTACGATCACAATCTGTCTCTACGATCACAGTCTGTCTCTACGATCACACTCTGTCTCTACGATCACAGTCTGTCTCTACGATCACAGTCTGTCTCTACGATCACATTCTGTCTCTACGATTACAGTCTGTCTCTACGATCACATTCTGTCTCTACGATTACAGTCTGTCTCTACGATGACAGTCTGTCTCTACGATCACAGTCTCTCTCTACGATCACAATCTGTCTCTACGATCACAGTCTGTCTCTACGATCACACTCTGTCTCTACGATCACAGTCTGTCTCTACGATCACATTCTGTCTCTACGATTACAGTCTGTCTCTACGATTACAGTCTGTCTCTACGATTACAGTCTGTCTCTACGATTACAGTCTGACTCTACGATTACAGTCTGTCTCTACGATGAAAGTCTGTCTCTACGATTACATTCTGTCTCTACGATTACAGTCTGACTCTACGATTACAGTCTGTCTCTACGATGACATTCTGTCTCTACGATTACATTCTGTCTCTACGATTACAGTCTGACTTTACGATTACAGTCTCTCTCTACGATTACAGTCTGTCTCTACGATTACAGTCTGTCTCTACGATCACATTCTGTCTCTACGATTACAGTCTGTCTCTACGATGACAGTCTGTCTCTACAATCACAGTCTCTCTACGATCACAGTCTCTCTCTACGATCACAATCTGTCTCTACGATGAAAGTCTGTCTCTACGATTACAGTCTGTCTCTACGATCACAGTCTCTCTCTACGATCAAAGTCTGTCTCTACGATTACAGTCTGTCTCTACGATCACATTCTGTCTCTACGATTACAGTCTGTCTCTACGATGACAGTCTGTCTCTACGATGACAGTCTGTCTCTACGATGACAGTCTGTCCTACGATGACAGTCTGTCTCTACGATTACAGTCTGTCTCTATGATGACAGTCTGTCTCTACGATCACAGTCTGTCTCTACGATTACAGTCTCTCTCTACGATCACAGTCTCTCTCTACGATCACAGTCTGTCTCTACGATCACAGTCTGTCTCTACGATTACAGTCTGTCTCTACGATCACAGTCTGTCTCTACGATTACAGTCTGTCTCTACGATCACAGTCTGTCTCTACGATGACAGTCTCTCTGTACGATCACAGTCTGTCTCTACGATCACATTCTGTCTCTACGATGACAATCTGTCTCTACGATCACAATCTGTCTCTACGATGACAGTCTGTCTCTACGATGACAGTCTGTCTCTACGATGACAGTCTGTCTCTACGATTACAGTCTGTCTCTACGATCACAGTCTGTCTCTACGATGACAGTCTCTCTGTACGATCACAGTCTGTCTCTACGATCACATTCTGTCTACGGATGACAATCTGTCTCTACGATCACAATCTGTCTCTACGATCACAGTCTGTCTCTACGATCACAGTCTGTCTCTACGATCACATTCTGTCTCTACGATGACATTCTGTCTCTACGATGACAGTCTCTCTGTACGATCACAGTCTGTCTCTACGATGACATTCTGTCTCTACGATGACAGTCTCTCTAATGATCACATTCTGTCTCTACGATGACAGTCTGTCTCTACGATCACAGATGTCTCTACGATGACATTCTGTCTCTACGATGACAGTCTCTCTGTACGATCACATTCTGTCTCTACGATGACAGTCTGTCTCTACGATCACAGTCTGTCTCTACGATTACAGTCTGTCTCTACGATCACAATCTGTCTCTACGATCACAGTCTGTCTCTACGATCACAATCTGTCTCTACGATCACAATCTGTCTCTACGATCACAATCTGTCTCTACGATCACAATCTGTCTCTACGATTACAGTCTGTCTCTACGATCACAATCTGTCTCTACGATCACAGTCTGTCTCTACGATCACAATCTGTCTCTACGATCACAGTCTGTCTCTACGATCACAGTCTGTCTCTACGATCACATAGAGCAGCCCATCCTTTCATGTCTCAAAATAGAAAAAGCATTCATTAGGGTTAAATCAAGATGATTTATACTATATTTACAAAGTTGATGCTGTAATAACATCATTTTTAGATGTTTCATGACTCTGTTTACATAGTTGATGCTGTAATAACATTATTTTTAGATGTTTCATGACTTTATTTACATAGTTGATGCTGTAATAACATTATTTTTAGATGTTTCATGACTTTATTTACATAGTTGATGCTGTAATAACATTATTTTTAGATGTTTCATGACTTTATTTACATAGTTGATGCTGTAATAACATTATTTTTAGATGTTTCATGACTTTATTTACATAGTTGATGCTGTAATAACATCATCTTTAGATGTTTCATAGCTTTATTTACATAGTTGATGCTGTAATAACATTATTTTTAGATGTTTCATGACTCTATTTACATAGTTGATGCTGTAATAGCATTATTTTTAGATGTTTCTCATAGCTTTATTTACATAGTTGATGCTGTAATAACATTATTTTTAGTTGTTTCATAGCTTTATTTACCTAGTTGATGCTGTAATAACATCATTTTTAGATGTTTCATGACTTTAATTACATAGTTGGTGCTGTAATAACATCATTTTAGATGTTTCATGACTTTAATTACATAGTTGGTGCTGTAATAACATTATTTTTAGATGTTACATGGCTTTATTTACATAGTTGATGCTGTAATAACATTTTTTTAGATGTTTCATAACTTTATTTTACACAGTTCATGCTGTAATGACATTATTTTTAGATGTTTCATAACTTTATTTTACACAGTTGATGCTGTAATCACATCATTTTTTAGATTTTTCATACTTTATTTACATAGTTGATGCTGTAATAACATTATTGTTTAGATGTTTCATAGCTTTATTTACACAGTTGATGCTGTAATAACATTATTTTTAGATGTTTCATAACTTTATTTTACACAGTTGATGCTGTAATCACATCATTTTTAGATTTTTCATACTTTATTTACATAGTTGATGCTGTAATAACATTATTGTTTTAGATGTTACATGGCTTTATTTACATAGTTAATGCTGTAATAACATTATTGTTTAGATGTTTCATAACTTTATTTACACAGTTGATGCTGTAATAACATTATTGTTTAGATGTTTCATAACTTTATTTACACAGCTCATGCTGTAACAGCATCATTTTTTAGATGTTTCATAACTTTATTTACATAGTTGATGCTGTAATAACATTATTGTTTAGATGTTTCCTAACTTTATTTTACACAGTTCATGCTGTAATAACATTATTTGTTATATGTTTTATAACTTTATTTACATAGTTGATGCTGTAATAACATTATTTTTAGATGGTTTATACTTTATTTACATAATTTATGCTGTAATGACATCGTTTTCAGATGGTTTTTATACTTTATTTACATAGTTTATGCTGTAATGACATCGTTTTCAGATGGTTTATACTTTATTTACACAGTTTATGCTGTAATGACATTGTCTTTAGATGGTTCATGACTTTAGAAAGAAATAATACTGCCTGTACATGGCCACAATTAACATGGCGGGAAATTGTAGCTGATGGATTGTATTCGATAGCCTGTAGGTTACTTAGTACAGACATGAAGGAGAAATCAACAAAAAAACCAAACGAAAGTTAGTGTTTCCCTCTCTTGCAAAGATATTTACATCTACACCATCACGTGCAATCAGTTTAATGTCAAACGAAAAACTTTTTACAAGAAGAAGTTTTGGAATATGGAATAATTCTTTATTGGGATGGCGTAGGAACTATAAAGAAGTTTTGCAATATGGAATGGGGTGCTATTGGGATGGCGTAGGAACTATAAAAAGTTTTGCAATATGGAATGGGGTGCTATTGGGATGGCGTAGGAACTATAAAGAAGTTTTGGAATATGGAATGGGGTGCTATTGGGATAGCGTAGGAACTATAAAGAAGTTTTGGAATATGGAATGGGGTGCTATTGGGATGGCGTAGGAACTATGAAGAAGTTTTTGCAATATGGAATGAGGGTGCTATTGGGATGACGTATGAACTATAAAAGTTTTTTGGAATATGGATGGGGTGCTATTGGGATGGCGTAGGAACTGGTTAATCGTATAGCCAAACACTTAGCCAACAAATTATTTTATTATGTCTATAACAAAAAACGCATATGAAATATCTTTTTTAACGAAAAAAAGAAAATAAAAGACTATAGCTAGATCTTTGCCTTCTCTAGATGTGAATGGATTTCCTAATGCTGTGCAGAAAAACTTGAAGAAAAGGATTTAGAATCTTTGTTGTATTTTAATCTCTTATTTTCTTTGTCATAAATTGTAGATCTAATTTTTTGGTACCATTAACTCTCCTACCCCTCCCTCACCCAAAATAAAGCATTGTTTTCTTTTGTAAGTTTGTCAAATAATGTCTATTACTTGCCGAATGTACTTACGAAGGTCAGGAACCTAATAAACTGACCCCAGTACTTGGCGACTGTTACTTTTGTAGTCTTCGAACCTCAAGAGCAAATACGATTGCGTGGAAATCTCTCCAGCCATCTCTCGATGTGGACATAGTATAAGCTGATGCCCAGTCTTACTTCGAGCTTTGAACAGAATGGGTATAAATATCATATTCATTAGTCGAACTTTGAACACAATAGGTATAAATATCATATTCATTAGTCCGAGTTTTGAACACAATAGGTATAAATATCATATTCATTAGTCCGAGCTTTGAACAGAGTAGGTATAAAATCATATTCATTAGTCGAGCTTTGAACAGAGTAGGTATAAATATCATATTCATTAGTCGAGCTTTGAACAAAACAGGTATAAATATCATATTCATTGGTCGAGTTTTGAACACAATAGGTATAAATATCATATTCATTAGTCCGAGCTTTGAACAGAGTAGGTATAAAATCATATTCATTAGTCACTGTAACAAAGATCGACCATTTCCTAATTACATAGAGATACATCACTGTAACAAAGATCGACCAACTCCCTAATTACATATAGAGATACATCCACTGTAACAAAGATCAACCAAGTCTAACTACATATAGAGATACATTCACTGTAACAAAGATCGACCAACTCGTAATTGTATATAGAGAATGCATTCACTGTAACAAAGATCGACCAACTCGTAATTGTATATAGAGATACATCCACTGTAACAAAAGATCGACCAACTCTAATTGTATATAGAGATACATTCACTGTAACAAAGATCGACCAACTCCCTAATTGTATATAGAGATACATTCACTGTAACAAAGATCGACCAACTCGTAATTGTATATAGAGATACATTCACTGTAACAAAAAGATCGACCAACTCGTAATTGTATATAGAGATACATTCACTGTAACAAAGATCGACCAACTCCTAATTGTATATGAGATACATTCACTGTAACAAAGATCGACCAACTCGTAATTGTATATAGAGATACATCCACTGTAACAAAGATCAACCAAGTCCTTATTACATATAGAGATACATTCACTGTAACAAAGATCGACCAACTCCTAATTATAGATACATCCATTGTAACAAAGATCGACCATTTCTAATTACATATAGAAATACATTCACTGTAAAAAGATCTACCAACTCTAATTACATATAGATATACATTCACTAGAAAAAGATCGATCATTTCTAATTACATATGAGAGGTACATCCATTGTAACAAAAGATCGACCAACTCCTAATTACATATAGAGATACATTCCCTATAACAAAGATCAACCCACTCCCTAATTACATATAAGATCACATTCACTGTAACAAAGATCGACCAACTCCTAATTACATATAGAGATACATTCCCTATAACAAAGATCAACCAACTCCTAATTACATATAGAGATATATTCACTGTAACAAAGATCGTGCTCTAATTACATATGAGATACATCCACTGTAATAAAGATCGACCAACTCCTAATTACATATAGGATACATTCCTGTAACAAATATCAGCAAGTCCTAATTACATATAGAATACATTCACTGTAACAAAAGAATCAACCAACTCAAATTACATATAGAGATACATTCACTGTAACAAAGATCGACCAACTCCTAATTACATAGAATACATTCCCTGTAACAAAGATCAACCAAGTCCTGATTACATATAGAGATACATTCACTGTAACAAAGATCGACCAACTCCTAATTACATATAGAGATACATCACTGTAACAAAGATCGACCAACTCTAATTACATATAGAGATACATTCACTATAACAAAGATCGACCATTTCTTAATTACATATAGAGATACATTCACATTTCTCCTTCTTCTTCTTCTTCTTCTTCTACTTCTTCTTCTTCTTCTTCTTTTTCTTCTTCTTCTTCTTCTTCTTCTTCTTCTTCTTCTTCTTCTTCTTCTCCTCCTCCTCCTCCTCCTCCTCTCCTCCTCCTCTCCTCCTCCTCCTCCTCCTCCTCCTCCTCCTCCTCCTCCTCCTCCTCCTCCTCCTTCTTCTTCTTCTTCTTCTTCTTCTTCTTCTTCTTCTTCTTCTTCTTCTTCTTCTTCTTCTTCTTCTTCTTCTTCTTCTTCTTCTTCTTCTTCTTCTTCTTCTTCTTCTTCTTCTTCTTCTTCTTCTTCTTCTTCTTCTTCTTCTTCTTCTTCTTCTTCTTCTTCTTCTTCTTCTTCTTCTTCTTCTTCTTCTTCTTCTTCTTCTTCTTCTTCTTCTTCTTCTTCTTCTTCTTCTTCTTCTTCTTCTTCTTCTTCTTCTTCTTCTTCTTCTTCTTCTTCTCCTCCTTACATTCATTGCCGTGCACTCAAGGGTAGAGATTTTGCCGTTTTCTAAGCAAGCTTTCATTCGGGGAATAGAAGATTTGATGCGTTGGTCAAAAGTCCGCTAGGGTAGCTTTGGCCTTGTATATGAACACATAATCAGAAGGTTCTGGAATATAAAATAAAGACGAAATTAAAATTGAAGTTTGATTTTGTTTTAAAATGTTAGTCCTTTATAACATGGGTAGCCTACCTTTATAACATGGGTAGCCTACCTTTATGACACACGGTAGAGATCACCACAAGCCCCCAACGTTTTGAGACACAAGGAGGCCGGAAATATACTATAAAACGCATAGCACACAACATAAGACATTGATATAAAATCTGTCCTATGTGATCGTTTCACATAGACATATGACATGTTGAGTGCATGCGAGTAAGCCAGGAAATATTGTAGTGTCAATATATTCTAGGAGTTTAATATCTTGACATACTATGGCTTGGCCTATTTATTACAGTGTTTATTATCTTGACACATTATATCTTGACCTATTTACTACAGAGTTTATTATCATGATATATTTTAAGCTTGACCTATTTATTACAGTGTTTATCATTCTTACATATTTTATCTTGACCTATTTATTACAGTGTTTATTATCTTGACATATTATATCTTGACCTATTTATTGCAGTGTTTATTATCTTGACATATTATATCTTGGCCTATTTATTACAGTGTTTATTATCTTGACATATTATATCTTGGCCTATTTATTACAGTGTTTATTATCTTGACATATTATATCTTGGCCTATTTATTACAGTGTTTATTATCTTGACATATTATATCTTGACCTTTTTATTATAGTGTTTACTATCTTATCATGATTTTATAATCTTGTTGCAATGTGTTTAAGATCAGATTTTATTTCAACCAAAATAAGTCTAGGTTTGACTTTCAGAAAACGTCCCAAGAACTCCATGGGATGGACTCATGCACCCCTGAGGTTCATGCACCACAATTAGAGAACCCCTGCTGTACAAGTTATAGTATTACTTAAAGTAAGCCAGGGTTCTGGTAACGTCATTATTTATACTATTTACCCCAATCGGGTTTTATACTATTCACTCCACTTTATGAGTTTTTCACTTCGTTTAAGCTATGTCTTATATTTACCTACATATTCCCAAGATTGTTGGTTCCTGTGATAATGTTCCCTAGCCCAAAAAAAATACATTATTTGCATAATTTATATTGATCTATACATGAGTACATATTTATTACTTAATCTAATTAAAATAGTTTAATACTAATGCCGTTATTATGTCCTTTTCTAAGCATGTCTAGAAGTGCATTCATTTTATTTTATTCTCTTTTTAATCACGTGTGAATAAAGACAATGTGCCTTATTGAATTGAATTGAATTGAATGCAAATGAATTGAAATGAACTAAATTGTATTTAATTGAATTGAATATGTGTGGCCTTAGTTATATCAGGCGTTGTCGCGTGACTGGTTCAAACCGTGGCGTTGTTGTACAATAGGAAGTGTGGTGACGACACTGGTTCAAACCCTGTTGTTGTAGAATAGGAAGTGTGGTGACGACACTGGTTCAAACCTGATGTTGTTGTAACAATACAACAAGTGTGGTGAGTTTGTAATCATGACGACACTGGTTCAAACCTGATGTTGTTGTACAATTGTAATGGTGACGACACTGGTTCAAACCCTGATGTTGTTGCACCATAGGAAGTGTGGTGACGACACTGGTTCAAACCCTGATGTTGTAGAGGAAGTGTGGTGACGACACTGGTTCAAACCCTGATGTTGTTGTACAATAGGAATCATGACGACACTGGTTCAAACCCTGCTGTTGTTGTGCAGTTTGGAATGGTGACGACACTGGTTCAAACCCTGATGTTGTTGTACAACACTGGAAGTGTGGTGACGACACTGGTTCAAACCTGATGTTGTTGTACAGTTTGTAAGTGGGGGTGACGACACTGGTTCAAACCTGATGTTGTTGTACGATTGGAAGTGTGGTGACGACACTGGTTTAAACCCTGATGTTGTTGAGTTAGGAAGTGTGGTGACGACACTGGTTCAAACCCTGATGTTGTTGTACAATAGGAAGTGTGCTGACGACACTTGTTCAAACCCTGATGTTGTTGTACAATAGGAAGTGTGGTGACGACACTGGTTCAAACCCTGATGTTGTTGTACATGAGAGGAAGTGTGGAGACGACACTGGTTCAAACCCTGATGTTGTTGTACAACAGGAAGTGTGGTGACGACACTGGTTCAAACCCTGATGTTGTTGTACAATAGGAAGTGTGGTGACGACACTGGTTTAAACCCTGATGTTGTTGTACAATAGGAAGTGTGGTGACGACACTGGTTTAAACCCTGATGTTGTTGTACAATAGGAAGTGTGGTGACGACACTGGTTTAAACCCTGATGTTGTTGTACAATAGGAAGTGTGGTGACGACACTGGTTCAAACCCTGATGTTGTTGTACAATAGGAAGTGTGGTGACGACACTTGTTCAAACCCTGATGTTGTTGTACAATAGGAAGTGTGGTGACGACACTGGTTCAAACCCTGATGTTGTTGTACAATAGGAAGTGTGGTGACGACACTTGTTCAAACCCTGATGTTGTTGTACAATAGGAAGTGTGGTGACGACACTGGTTCAAACCTGATGTTGTTGTACAATGGGAAGTGTGGTGACGACACTGGTTCAAACCCTGATGTTGTTGTACAATAGGAAGTGTGGTGACGACACTGGTTCAAACCCTGATGTTGAGGCACAATCGATACTGTTGTGCGTTGTAATCACGACGCCATGTGTTCAAATGATGTAAGCTCGGTGTGTCTGCAATTGTGTAGGGGATACAAACCAGTTAACCGTTTTCTTGATCAAAACGTCTGTCAAAAACAGGGTCGTGTGGTGACGCGCAGATTTTTGTTGTCGGTCAAAAGAGTCATTTCCACCTTCCAAAGTTGACCAGATTAATCTTACTCTACAAGTCCCGAATATCACAGCAACGATTGAGCCAAGTAAACAAACAACTTCAACGAATGAATCGGGTATCTAATGTGTATTCACGATTCATAAGGTACTGCTCTACAAAGTTATTGAACTTGATAGCACTGTATTTGTAGTGGTATTGAGCTCGATAACGATAAATCTTTTAGTACGCACCAGATAAACGGACAACCATACGAATTCAATGGGCTAACTAATTAAATGTTACGTCATTAAGTAATCGTCTGCTCATCAATGAATTATGAGTTGATCTGATTACGGTACCTTGCTACGGATCCCTTAAAATCATGACGATTCTACATTCGGGTTCATTCGTTGTATCCAATCCACGGTGGTGTATTTAGGCACCGTAGAAGCGTTGTTTTCCGTGATGTGCCGCCAATGCAGGTAGTCCCACGCTGTGGAGGCGCTGGCGTCAACTGTTGGACGGGAATATAATTCAGACTGCAAGTTATCATGCATGATGGGATACAGTTTAAGTAAATGTAGAAAAGAGCAGCCTTACCTAGATCTAAGTGGGAATAAATCTAAAGCAAATTACAAGTATTACACCTCATTAGTAGTGTTAAGAGGAATAAACCGAGCTGGTGTTATTTCAATCACCGGCTTTCTGAACCCTTGACCCTTGTCACCGGCCGACTCACCTTGACATTGAGTTAAATCGGTCTGTAGATCTAGAAATAAAACTAGATCTAGATCTAGATATTAGATCTAGATCTAGATATTATACTATATGGATCTAAATTTCGAGACCTAGAAACTATGTATAGATATAGATTCCAGATCTAAATTAGGAAACTTCACTTCATAAACATACAAACTTAAAGCAAAAGAAAACAGAAATTCAAATTCATTATCTTTCTTTCATTATCAGCTCCCATTTTCCCTGCCGATGTACGAGTTTAGATGCCCAAAATGATCTTTCTCTCAGGCCGCCCTGACCTGACATTTTCTGTTTCCTTCCTTGAAAGCTTAATTTTTT
>JAXRKP010000012.1:564549-572049 GCA_037039925.1 Doris montereyensis
ACTATTAGTATTACTACTACTATTACTAATATTACTATTACTACTAGTATAACTACTAGTACTATCACTACTATTAATGCCACTGCCAGTACTACTACTGCTGCTGCTACTACTACTACTACTACTACTATTACTACTACTACTACTACTACTACTACTACTACTACTATTACTACTACTACTACTACTACTACTACTTATAACTACTACTACTACTACAACTACTACTACTACTACTACTACTACCAATACTACTACTAATACTACTACTACTACTACTACTACTACTACTACATTACTATTACGACTACTACGTACCATTACTATTATTACTACTATTACTACTACTACTATTACTATTATTACTACTACTACTTATTACTATTACTACTACTACTACTACTACTACTACTACTATTCCTACTACTACAACCACTTACTACTACTACTATTTTCTACTACTACTACTACTACTACTACTACTACTACTACTACTACTACTACTACTACTACTACTACTACTACTACTATTTACTACTACTACTACTACTACTACTACTACTACTATTACTACTACTACTATTACTACTACTACTACTTATTACTACTAATTATATTACTACTAATATAACTACTATTACTATTATTATTAGTACAACTACTAGTACTATCACTACTATTAATGCCACCGCCACTACTACTACTACTACTGCTGCTACTACTACAGTAGTACTACAATTATTACTACTACTACTACTACTATTATTACTACTACTAGTATTACTACTACTATAACTACTACTAGCTTACTATTATTACTAGTACAATTACTAGTACAACTACTAGTACTATCACTATTAAATGCCACCGCCACTACTACTACTACTAATACTACTACTACTACTACTACTACTACTACTACTATACTACTACTACTACTACTACTACTACTGCTGCATTATTACTACTACTAGTAGTACTACCATTACTACTACTACTACTACTATTATTACTACTACTAGTATTACTACTACTATTACTATTACTATTATTACTAGCATAACTAATAGTAATTATCACTACTATTAATGCTAATGCCACTACTACTACTACTACTACTACTACTACTACTACTACTTACTACTACTACTACTACTACCACTACTACTACTACTACTACTACTACTACTACTACTACTACTACTACTATAGCTACTACTACTATTACTACTACTACTACTACTACTACTACTACTACTATTACTACTACTACTACAACTATTACACTACACTACTACTACTACTACTACTACTATACTACTACTACAACTATACTACTGCTATTACTACTACTACAACTATTACTACTACTACTTCTATTACTACTACTTTACTACTACTACTAATATTACTACCTTACTACTACTACAACTACTACTACTACTACTGTTACTACTACTAATACCACTACTACTACTACTACTACTACTACTACTACTACTACTACTACTACTACTACTACTACTACTACTACTACTACTACTACTACTACAATATTACTACTAAACTACATATTACTATAACTAATATTGCTAATATGAAACAAGAATGTTAGATGAACCGAAGCTCCATGCCTATTGAACTACTACAATTGTTATATACTGGCAACTAGAAGAGATACTACTTTTTGCTGTTCAAAGTCACAAAGTAGATGGTTTTACTATGATCGATACTAGAAAGATCTTTAAAATATGCTTATGAAACTCTAGGAACTACTACTACTACCCCTTTTTCGAAAATATTAATACGCTTTAGCTGTTCGTTCGCCCCATCTTTTTATCTCTTCCCTTTTGTCGTTGCTACGACCGTAGGATCTCTTATAATGTTTTTGTTATTTTTTATTCGTAATATAATATATTCACATTGACAATGTTATGATGAACAAGAAGAAGAAGAAGAAGACCACTAAGAAGAAGAACTAGAAGAAGAAGAAGAACCACCATTAGAAGAAGATTAAGAAGAAGAAGAAGAAAAAGACGACGACGACGACGACTACGGACTAGGAGAAGGACTAGGAGAATAAGAAGGAGAAGGAAATAGAATTATTAAGGAGAGGGAGAAGGAGAAGGAATGGGAGAAGGAGAAGTAGCATATGAAAGAGAAGGAGAAGGAGAGAGAGGGAGAGGGAGAGGAGAAGGAGAACGAGAGCGAGAATGGAGCAGAAGGAGCAGAAGACGCAACAGCAGCAGCAGCAGCAGCAGCAGCATGATGATAGCAGTAGCAGCAATCTTCTTCCCCAGCAGCAGCAGCAGCATCTAATGCAGCAGTCGCAGCAGCAGCAGATCAGCAGTAGCAGCAGAGAATCAAACAAACAACATGTTGCAGCATTAGCAACTGCAGCAGCAGCATTTTAAGCAAGTTCTGGAAAGCAGCAGTGAAGCAGATGCAGCTGCAGCTCCCCCCAACCCACATCCCGATTGAAAGATTACAATTCAGTTAGTTTGATTATGATTATTATTATTATTATTATTATTATTATGTACAGTAGTATTTGCATTAGTAAAACAGCAGTAGTAGGTAGCAGCAGCAGCAGGCGGCAGCAGCAACAGCAGCAGCAGTAGCAGCGGTGGTAAAGTTTAGCAGTAAAAGCAGTAAAAAAGCGCAGCAGTAAGCATTCACTGCGAACAAGCAGCAATCACAATAGCAGCAGTAGCAGCAGTGCAGTAGTAGCAGCAGTAGTAGTGGCAGCAGCAGTAGCAGCAGCAGCAGTAGTACTTGAGCAGTAGTGTAGTAGTGATATAGTTTGTAGTAGTAGTAATAATAGTGGAAAAAGTTCTTTCAAGGCCATTACGAAAAAAATTGAAGAAAAACCACAGAGACCGAGAAAACGAAAACTTTGAAGAAGGACAGAGAAGACGAAAATCTGAAGAAAGACGACACAGACAGAGAAGACGAAAAATCTGAAGAACAAGGACAGAGACGGAGAAGACAACAACATTTAAGAACAGCAACAGACGGAAAGGACGAAAAAATTGAAAGAAATATGAGAAAAAACCGAGAAGACGAAAAAGGTAAAAAGAGATGATAAAGATCTAAAAGAAATTGAAAAAATGACCAGGATAAACAAGTCAAGACAACAATGGCAATGAAAACGAAAAAGACGAAGTGAAGAGGAGAGAAGAGATGATTCCGAGATTGACATGTCAGTTTCCATGTTGAGGTTACGTTTATGGATTGTATTCATGTGGATGAGTAGCCTATATTCAGCAGAAAGCTGGGTAAGTGTGTGACTTAGATTGGTAACAGTAGACTGAGATAGCTCTAAATTTCTGGATCTTAATCTATTCCTACACATGGAATGTCTCTGATTCTGACAAAATTTTCGCTCATTTTCGTGCCATGTCAAATTTGAAAGTGTTGGATTTCTGTCGTGAAGTGTTCTTCATCTGAAGTCAAAGTTCAAATGAGTTTTGAAATCGATTGAATCTGATTTTCGAAAGTAGACTCAAAGAAAGGAAATGTTATCATTATGGGTAATACGCATTCGCGGTAAGTCAAATATAACCGATCATTTAGATACCGTACCGCGAACACTGCGCCGACGCGGCTAGTTTCGCGCTCACTTTAAACACGCATGGTCTTAGTTACCGGCCGGCAAAAAAAATACGCACGATTAAGATGTGACTAGCTGCGCCAGGTACAGGTGCAACTTGCGCACAGTGTATATTTACGGCCAAGAGAGCCGAAGCTAGGTCGAGTGGGTTTCTTCTTCTTCTTTCTTCTTCTTCTTCTTCTGCCTCTTCTTCTTCTTCTTCTTGAATTCTTCTTCTTCTTCTTCTTCTTCTTCTTCTTCTTCTTCTTCTTCTTCTTCTTCTTCTTCTTCTTCTTCTTCTTCTTCTTCTTCGTGTTTCAGGCCACAACCAACAATATATATGAAGACTTGCATATCCAGCTCAACATGATGGCTTGCTCATTTAACTTCTTTACATTAAAGTTTTGGATATATATTTCGATGATTTGACATTCTGTAGGTTTTGCTAGGAGTTTGTTCTAGAGTTTTATTGTTGATGGAAAGAATGAGTGCAGATGTGTGTCTCTTCTTGAGGCTGGAATTTGAAAGCTATTGGAATAATTTCTTTACTTAATGAGCTTGAGATTATAATTAAATCCTTTATAGCTCTTTAAAGAAGATTGTAAGCTTGCTAATGCTATTCGCTCTTCTCTTCTGTAGGTGTAACCATTCGAGATCATTTAGAGGTTGCCAGATGCTGGTTGAATATCGTAGTTTTCGTTGACACTATCGGACCCAGCTGCAGTAGTTAAATATTAGACAAACTGTGAGGCAATGGGTGTGTCGAAATCCTGGCCACCATGGGGCTCGAACCCGCGACCTCTGCGCCGGTACCCATCGTATCACCACAAACCGAGCTAATTTAACTCCTTAAAAAGGAGTTAGTTCCGTTGGTAGCACGCTTTCTTTTCATAGCGAGGTGATGCATGCCAACTCAGAGGTTGTGGGTCTTCATGCTGGCCAGGATTTTTTTCTGTCTATTCCTTGTATTGTCATCATTATATAATTGTTCACGTTCTTGAGCGTCCGCATGTAGTACTAGTATTACAACAAATTACTGTGTTTTGTGATAGAGACATTTCAAATCATATGCCGACTTTCGAGAGAAATTAGATCTAGATCTTAATGCATTTATTGACAAAGAAAAAGAATCACGAGAAATGACAAATTTCTATCAATATTAATCGAGACGACGGAGCAAGTGAGAGAGAGAGAGAGAGAGAGAGAGAGAGAGAGAGAGAGAGAGAGAGAGAGAGAGAGAGAGAGAGAGAGAGAGAGAGAGAGAGAGAGAGAGAGAGACCTTTTCCAGAGAGAGAGAGAGAGACAGAGACAGAGACAGAGACAGAGACAGAGACAGAGACAGAGACAGAGACAGAGACAGACAGACAGACAGACAGACAGACAGACACAACATAATATATCTCCAACTATACCGTGAAGCTGCAGCTTTACAAAGAGTCTTCCATGGGATACTGAATCAAAAACCCTTGAAAATCCAAACAAAATGATTATCCTGAATATATTTAGTGAACTCATAACCTCTAAACGTTAATGATTGAAAGCCTTCCTGAAATCTAGACAACATATTGTAAGATTCAAGAAAAGTAATTATGTTTGTTAATAGTGGGTAGAGCTTAGCACTATGCTATTCATCTCCCATATACATATCTACACTCACACATGAATAAGATAATAATATGATGAGTACATGTATATGCCATACATAACATGTATATATTTACATACACACATAAACACACAAACAAATGCCAATGTATACATGTACTCAATATATAATATAATAATATATACTATGCATACATATACATACCTACAAATATGAACTCATACAATTCCTTACATATATAGATATTTACATACATACACATATACATACATACACACACATATATATACATATCTTATATACACACATATACATAGACACACAAATATATATACATACATATATACACACATATATATACACACACACACATATATATATACATACATATATACACACATATACATACATACAATCATACTATTACATACATACATACATACATACATACATACATACATACATACATACATACATACATACATACATACATGACATACATACATACATACATACATACATACATACATGGTCATTGAGAAATTGATATTTCAAAGCACCTGGATATCAGACAAACTGAGAATTTCTACACGATTGTAATATTGTCATTGTGACAGGTCATTGAGATAATTTGTTAAGTTTGTATATTTTGTCTATGTAACCATACATTTTACCAGGTAAATATTTAATCGTGAAATTCGTTTATTCGAAGTACGAATTATATCGTTTGAAGAGATCTAGATATCGAAACAAACTGATTTAATACTATGAGTAGTACAATACTGAGAAGAGTTATACATAAATATTTTTTAAATGAGCAGTCATGTTTGTAAGTCACTAGCGTTATTATTAGACTACGGTCATCGTTTGAAGAGACTAGCGTTATATATTTTACACAGTCATCGTTTGAAGAGACTAGCGTTATATATTTTACACGGTCATCGTTTGAAGAGACTAACGTTATATATTTTACACGGTCATCGTTTGAAGAGACTAGCGTTATATATTTTACACAGTCATCGTTTGAAGAGACTAGCGTTATATATTTTACACAGTCATCGTTTGAAGAGACTAGCGTTATAATTTTACACAGTCATCGTTTGAAGAGACTAGCGTTATATATTTTACACGGTCATCGTTTGAAGCCAGACTAGTATTGACATATATTTTAAACAAGAAATGGGCAGGCACGTATGATCATTGGTTCTACAGACATAAACAATGGGCAGGCACGTATGGTAATTGTTCTTTTTCTACAGCATTCCATATAAACAAGAAATGGGCAGGCACGTATGATAATTGTTCTTTTTTACAGCATTCTAAACAAGAAAAAGTAAACAAGAAATGGGCAGGCATTACAGCATTCCATATAAACAAGAAATGGGCAGGCACGTATGTTAATTGTTCTTTTCCTCCAGCATTCCATATAAACAAGAAATGGGCAGGCACGTATGGTAATTGTTCTTTTCCTACAGCATACCATTTATAAACAAGAAATGGGCATGGTAAGTTCTTTTTACAGCATTCCATATTGATTTTTAATTGTTCTTTTTATTCCTAAACAAGAAATCAGACACATTTATAAACAAGAAATGGGCAAGCAAATTATTATCCATATAAACAAGAAATGGGAGATTTTACTGTCAGACACATTTATCCTAAGCAAATTATTATCCTATGAGAAAGGAGTAAAGAGATTATTCTGCCTTTGGTAATTGATTTAATGGTTTCAAAGTAACTCGCGAGTTCACAAGTAGGATTAGATATAGTTAATATCTATCTTTTATAGATTTTGAGATTTGTTGGAAGTTTATTGAGCGTAGTCGTTCTTTGAATACATATAAAAACAATTTGATTTTATCAACTTCTTGATTAACCCACACAAAACCAAACCCTGTACTGAAAAGAAGATGTTGATCTCTGATGCCCATTTTTTCTTCCCATTTCCGCATCTCTTAATTGTTGTATATAACATTTCTTTGGTAATCGGTCATTTGTCGACCCAATCAAATGCCTTAAAGAAATCAATGTAGAAGACAAGGAACTTTCCGCCTGACTTACATATATTTCTGCACTATGGACTGCGACACGGATATATTGTCGATGGAACTATATGATGACCAAAAACCAGCTAGGGTTTCAGTAATAATATCATCTCTTCACACCAACTCTTTAAACGGTTATTAAGTATTAAGTATATGAGAAAATATTATACCAGTGTATTCAAAACATTGATGCTTCGTCATATGTGTTATATTTTTTTTTGTGTAGAGGAAAAAGCATTGATTTAGTTCACTCATTG
>JAXRKP010000012.1:577049-584549 GCA_037039925.1 Doris montereyensis
GGTCATGCACCGGCACTGCTGAGTCAAGGAAGTCAATAGATAACTACTTATTGGGCACATCTAACCCTGATGGTATGAACGTCTTACACCAATTTCTATAATTTTCTCTGAATGTATTTTCCCATAGTCGGGAACACACTATCACTATCCCTGACCCATTACTATCCCCCACACGACCCCGTCCGGCAGTTCAACCCTATTCTCTTATCATTTTCCACACGCTCCTTTTGCTGCCTACCCCTTGTACATCGCGAACGGGCGTGCATAAGCACCGCTTCATACCGTTTCTGAATATAGCCTGATCGCTAAGGGCACTGTGTTTGGATATTTGGAGGAAGCAAGATCAACAAAAGGCATCAATCTACTAGCTGATTTACTACCAATTCAGACAAGTCGTTTGCTGAATCCTCTTAGCTCTAATTGAATCCATACATTTGTATACATTTCGCACCTTTATTGTGAATGAAAAAAATAAATTTACTTCCTTTCATTCCTTCTCTGTCACTTCTTCAGTCAAGTCCTAGTCTTGTTGTCTTCTCCTCTTCTTGTTTCCCATAGGAAAACATATCTCTCTCTCTCTCTCTCTCTCTCTCTCTCCTCTAATCAAGCCTCTGTCTCTCTCTACATGTGACAATAACGTCTCTTTAAGAACTCTCATCTCTCTCTCTCTTTCCTTCTCTTCTTCAACGTCAACGAAAACTTTTTCTTCTCTCTTTATGCACAGTTCTCTCTCTCTCTCTCTGTCTACTACTACTTTCTACTCAGCATTACTCAGATCTCTCTTCCATTTATTATATCTCTCTCAGTGATCAAACTCTCGATCTCATCTCTCTCATCTCTCTCTCTCTCTCTCTAGAAAAAAAGACTTTCTCTTCAATGAACTCTCTTCTTACAATCCTGAATCCTTCTCTCGACCTTTGGAAACCCCTCTTTTTTTCTATCATGACAAGAAAACGCGCTAAGAACTGTCTCTCTCTCATATTGAGTAGGGATTGGATGCTATTTGCTAGTGTGAAAAAGTAAAGATGGTATATATATATATATATATCTTTATCCTTCAATCTTTCTCTCTCCTCTCTCTCTCTCTCTCTCTCTCTGAGGTCTCTCTCTCTCTCTCTCTCTCTAGGAACAAAGTCTTTTCTCTCTCTACTTATTTCTATATGTTATCTTAATTTTTATATATTTAATCTCTCTCTCCTCTCTCTTCACCTCTCATGGGATCTCTCTCTCTTTTCCTTCTTTCTTCTCTCTGTTTTTCATCTCTCTCTCTCTCTCTTTCTCGTCTTTTATCAGCTCTACTCACTTATTTCTATATGTTCTTTAATTTTTATTTGATTTTTTCTCGATCTTAACCTTCCAGTTCTCAGTCTTCATTTTCCCTTCTACTCATTGATACATTAACATTATCATCGTCTTTTCCTTCTTTCTTCTCTTTTCTGTTTTTCATCTGACATCACATTGTGTGATGCCTTCATTAGTATTTGGATCTAAATTCTAGACATTTCTCGTTTGATGTTTGACGAAAGGGTTTTCGAAACGTCACCGTGTTTGTTCTGTATTTATTGGTGGAGTCTGTCATCTGTTGTCGTTTTCCACTTTTGACTTCACTCCACTGTAGCTCCTTTGTATTATTATTAGTAGTATTAGTACTAGTAGTACAGTGTAAACAGTAGTAGTAGGATTAAAAGTAGGCAGCAGCAGCAGCAGCAGCAGCAGCAGCAGCAGCAGCAGCAGCAGCAGCAGCAGCAGCAGCAGCAGCAGCAGCAGCAGCAGCAGCAGCAGCAGCAGCAGCAGCAGCAGCAGCAGCAGCAGCAGCAGCAGCAGCAGCAGCAGCAGCAGCAGCAGCAGCAGCAGCAGCAGCAGCAGCAGCAGCAGCAGCAGCAGCAGCAGCAGCAGCAGCAGCAGCAGCAGCAGCAGCAGCAGCAGCAGCAGCAGCAGCAGCAGCAGCAGCAGCAGCAGCAGCAGCAGCAGCAGCAGCAGCAGCAGCAGCAGCAGCAGGCAGCAGCAGCAGCAGCAGCAGCAGCAGCAGCAGCAGCAGCAGCAGCAGCAGCAGCAGCAGCAGCAGCAGCAGCAGCAGCAGCAGCAGCAGCAGCAGCAGCAGCAGCAGCAGCAGCAGCAGCAGCAGCAGCAGCAGCAGCAGCAGCAGCAGCAGCAGCAGCAGCAGCAGCAGCAGCAGCAGCAGCAGCAGCAGCAGCAGCAGCAGCAGCAGCAGCAGCAGCAGCAGCAGCAGCAGCAGCAGCAGCAGCAGCAGCAGCAGCAGCAGCAGCAGCAGCAGCAGCAGCAGCAGCAGCAGCAGCAGCAGCAGCAGCAGCAGCAGCAGCAGCAGCAGCAGCAGCAGCAGCAGCAGCAGCAGCAGCAGCAGCAGCAGCAGCAGCAGCAGCAGCAGCAGCAGCAGCAGCAGCAGCAGCAGCAGCAGCAGCAGCAGCAGCAGCAGCAGCAGCAGCAGCAGCAGCAGCAGCAGCAGCAGCAGCAGCAGCAGCAGCAGCAGCAGCAGCAGCAGCAGCAGCAGCAGCAGCAGCAGCAGCAGCAGCAGCAGCAGCAGCAGCAGCAGCAGCAGCAGCAGCAGCAGCAGCAGCAGCAGCAGCAGCAGCAGCAGCAGCAGCAGCAGCAGCAGCAGCAGCAGCAGCAGCAGCAGCAGCAGCAGCAGCAGCAGCAGCAGCAGCAGCAGCAGCAGCAGCAGCAGCAGCAGCAGCAGCAGCAGCAGCAGCAGCAGCAGCAGCAGCAGCAGCAGCAGCAGCAGCAGCAGCAGCAGCAGCAGCAGCAGCAGCAGCAGCAGCAGCAGCAGCAGCAGCAGCAGCAGCAGCAGCAGCAGCAGCAGCAGCAGCAGCAGCAGCAGCAGCAGCAGCAGCAGCAGCAGCAGCAGCAGCAGCAGCAGCAGCAGCAGCAGCAGCAGCAGCAGCAGCAGCAGCAGCAGCAGCAGCAGCAGCAGCAGCAGCAGCAGCAGCAGCAGCAGCAGCAGCAGCAGCAGCAGCAGCAGCAGCAGCAGCAGCAGCAGCAGCAGCAGCAGCAGCAGCAGCAGCAGCAGCAGCAGCAGCAGCAGCAGCAGCAGCAGCAGCAGCAGCAGCAGCAGCAGCAGCAGCAGCAGCAGCAGCAGCAGCAGCAGCAGCAGCAGCAGCAGCAGCAGCAGCAGCAGCAGCAGCAGCAGCAGCAGCAGCAGCAGCAGCAGCAGCAGCAGCAGCAGCAGCAGCAGCAGCAGCAGCAGCAGCAGCAGCAGCAGCAGCAGCAGCAGCAGCAGCAGCAGCAGCAGCAGCAGCAGCAGCAGCAGCAGCAGCAGCAGCAGCAGCAGCAGCAGCAGCAGCAGCAGCAGCAGCAGCAGCAGCAGCAGCAGCAGCAGCAGCAGCAGCAGCAGCAGCAGCAGCAGCAGCAGCAGCAGCAGCAGCAGCAGCAGCAGCAGCAGCACACATTAGTAAAGTGTAGCAGTAGTAGTAGCAGTAACAGCAGCAGCAGCAAGAAGAGCTAGTAGTAGTAAAGCAATTCAATAAGTAGCAGTAGTGTATAAATAGTAGGAGTAAAAATAGCATTAGTAAACAGTAGATTTCAGCAGTATTAGTCAAAATAGAAACAGTAGAAGTATTTGTATAGAAGCTTTGTAGTAATAATGACCAACTAACAGTGGCAGCAGTTAAGAAGAAGAGAGAAGTAGAGTCTCCAAAGTCAGAGTTTAGTTTGCATGGAAGCAGTAGAAGTAATTTTTAAAAGCTCACAGAGCAGTGATCTGTTCAGCAGAGCAGAGCAGACAGTTGTCTAAAGTAGTAGATAGCAGAGACAGAGACAACAAACAGAGAAGACAGCATTGTAGTAGTAGTGAGAAACAGACCATAGTAAGTCAAGAAACAGCAGCAGCAGCATTTCTCCCAGAACAGAAGAATCAGCAGCTAGCAGCAGCAGATTAGAAAAGCAGCAGCATTTCTAGCAGCAGAGCAGCAGCAGCAATCCTTGCAGCTAAAGTATAGCAGCAGCACAGCAAGAATCCAGTTAAATCATTAGAGAGCAGAGAGAGAGTAGCAGAGCAGAGAGAGCAGCAGCGAGAAAGAGAGCACCAGATAGCAGCAGAGAGAGCAGTAGTAAGTAGTAAAGACTACTAGCAGAGCAGAGATAGAGAGTAGCAGCAGAGAGCAGCAGTAGCAGATAGTAGCAGTAATAATACAGAAACTAGCACTAGAAGCAGCAAAACAGACAGACAGCAGACAGACAGACAGCAGGCAGCAGTAAACATTTGATTTAAAAATAGTTTTAACTGAATGCAAAATTAATAATAATATATGCATATAAACGTCCAGTAGCAGCCTGTTTGTGCAATGCTTTTCATTATTTGCTGATGCAGCATTCAAGTTTGAAACATACGAGCAGTAGCACACTACAGATCAAAAAACTATCTAATTTAGATAAGGAGGATATGAAGAGCTTTATACTAATGTTTCTAATCTATCCTAATCTCAGGTAATCAGCAACTACTGAAAAAACTGTTTCCATACATAGTTCACAATTTTCAAAGTAATAATTCTCTTTTCTCTAATTTTCAGTCAGCCTATCGACAATATCATAGCACAGAGATTGCTTTGATGCGTAGTTTTTTGACATTGTTCGATATCTGGATGAAGGGGAAAATGCAGTACTAATTTTGCTTGACCTACTAGTGCTGTGCTAGACACCATAAATCAAGAAATTTTGATAAAAAGGCTGAAAGATGTTTTTGATTTTGATGGGAAAGAATTAAATGGTTTCATTAATATCTTACTGGAAAAACAATCAGTCGTCAGCAAAAGAAATATATGTCACAACCAACAGCTCTCCAGCAGAGCTCAGTATCAGGCCCTCAGTCTGTCACCCATAACTCAACACTCTCTGTAACATTGAAATAAAAACATTTCAATATTAATTAACATATTTTTCATTGTTGAGCAGCATGCTGATGATACACAACTCTATTTTTCCATTTATATGAGTAATCGTGTACAAATTATTGACAGAGTAGAAAATTGCCTGAAAGCTGTCAAAAAACTGGATGACTTACAAGTCAAATTAAAAATGATAAAACTGTAATCCCTTTCAAAGAAAGGGTTCCAAAAGTAATATAACAATCGAAAAGTTAGTCTTTGTGGGACTGTCATCAATGTATCTTCCAAATGTGTCAGAAATTTAGGAGTATTTTTAGACAGTGGATTAAGTTTACAAGATCACATCATCAAGACCATTCAAGCTTGCATTCTTGCAATCTTCATTTAAGAAATATATCAGAGTTAGACATCTTTTGGATGAGGAGACGACAGAACCGATTAGTGTCAGCTTTAATTCTGAGTAGACTAGATTATTGTAATGCCATTTTGGCTGGTGTCCCCAAATTTATGACAGCCAGATTGCAAAAGATACAAAATAAAGCTGCTAGGTTAACCACCCTATTCAGCATGATCGTATTAATATAACATGTCCTTATCCTTAAAAACAACTTCATACACATATAATATAAGTATAAGATTGATTTCAAGATGCCTATAACTATAACTGCCTTCAATAAACTCCATTATTTTAGGCAACATTGTTGTTATATAAAAAACAACATCGATTATTAAAATTGAATGTACAACAGTAAAATCTTTTAAAAAGTTTTAGTGCTGCAGAATGGAAAATTTTCTTTTTTACAAAGTCTTCCCCATCCATGGACATTTTTAGGAAATGTTTAAAGACAGAGCTGTTCAGATCTGCTTTTATTACACTGGAAGGGTTCACCATGACTTGAAATGTTTGTTTATTAGCTGTTGTGCGAGCTGTTTATTGTGATGATCCATGTTTTGTTTGATTGGATTCGTACATTGTTTTGATTGGGTTGATAAATGCGCTCTATTGGTTATTATTATTATTATTATTATTATTATTATTATTATTATTATTATTATTATTATTATTATTATTATTATTATTATTATCATTATTATTATTATTATTATTTTTATTATTATTATTATTATTATTATTATTATTATTATTATTATTATTATTATTATTATTATTATTATTATTATTATTATTATTATTATTATTATTATTATTATTATTATTATGTCATTATTATTATTATCATTATTATTATTATTATTATTATTATTGAATCATCATCATCTATCATCTGATCATAATTATTATTATTATTATATTATTATTATTATTATTATTATTATTTCATTATTATTATTATTATTATTATTATTATTTTTTTATTATTATTATTACCAGTATTATCATTATTATTACTAGTTACGGTTATTATTAAATTTGTTAATCAATGATCACCCATCGGGTTGAACAATAAATACATGATACACTAGAGGGCCTATTATCCACTACTACAAAAAAATTAACGAATTAGCCCTGCGCTGTTTGAAAATCAAAAGAATGATAATTATTGATAATAATAATATTATTATCATTATTGAATTGAGCCCGGCCCGATTCATTACGCATTGGCCGTTATTGTTCACTAAATATTGCGACTGATCCTGAGCTAGGTCTAATTACATCGATCTACATCCATCGATATCTAGAGCTAGAGCTAGAAAAGTTTCATCATCTAGATCTAAACTAGATGAGATCTAGAGTTGATCATAGCCAGAGATTAGATTTAGATACACTAGATTTAGATCTAGACTAGACTAGAAAAAGCTAGATCTAAAAAACAGATCTAATAAAGCTAATCTGACAGACAGAATGAAACTGGGCCATTTAACAACACTTATTAAATCAAACCCGCGCTAGAAAAAGGCTGAAAGGGATCACATTGTCCACCTCGTTGTAAACTTTGGTACATGTGTACAAAAACTAAAGAAGAAGAAGAAGCAGAAGAAGAAGCAGAAGAAGAAGAAGAAGAAGAAGAAGAAGAGGACGAGAATGAAAAACAATGTAATAATAATCGCGGGTAATAATACTAGATCTAGATTAATAGATCTAGATCTAATAATATGATATACCATATATAATATATGATATATATATAAATATAATGATAATATATGATATAAGATGATATATAGAGACATAATATATAGAAATCTAGATAATAGATCTATATATTTGAATAATTTTTAATTTTTATTATTTTTTGTTTTTGTTTTGTTTTTTAATTGTTTTTATTATTATTATTTGTTTATTATTTATTTTAATTAATTATTTTTATTTATTTATTAATTTTATTATTTTCTCTTTCTTTCCTTCTCACTTTGATCAATTACATATACAATGTACACATTTCTCTCTTTACGTTGATTTTACTTCAGTGCAATTTTCAGTGACGGTCAAAGTGGAAAATGCTCTCCGTGTGACAATACTGACATCGACTACTTCCCATGTCTCGTTAACTGGTTGTCAAATCTTGTATTCCTGATGGGACATTTTCGTATGCCAATAGTTTTCAAAAAGACAAACAGAATAATAAAATGTATTGGCGCAAAGATAATGATGTAATCACATAATCCAAGAATCATCAGTTGATTAATAATAATAATAATA
>JAXRKP010000012.1:589549-609549 GCA_037039925.1 Doris montereyensis
TACACAAAACCAACCGATTCAGAGAAACAAAGATATATCTGGACGAAACTTCACTAGAGGACCTTGGAAACGAACCCACAGACTATGGCTTTTGGAACATGGAATGTCACGAATTGACATGGAAAAGACTTAGGATGAACCGACGAATTAGAAACAAATTCAAAGTAGATATTTTGGCTATGACAGAAGCAAAGAAAAAAGGACAAAGAATAGGAAATGTAGGACGAAATCGTACTTTAATCTTCTCGGGAGTAGATGCAAAGGATGAAGCTAGAGCAGGAGTAGGCCTCTTAATACATAAAAAATATGAAAAGCTACTAGAAAGTTGGAAATTCAATAACTCGAGGTTATTAGAGGTAAACATTAAATTAAACAGGAAGAGGAATTGAATTATTAATAGCTTATGGACCGAACGAAGATGCCACCAAAGAAGAAACAGATATCATTGGAAACAATTTACAAATAGATGCAGCGAATCTCAAACCCACACAGGAACTAATTGTTTTAAGATATCTAAATGCTAGAGTAGGCAACAATGCAGAAACATTAGATGGAATCATAGGCAAAGAAGGAGAGACAACAACTTTTTCAAAATGGAGAGACTAATAAACTTTTGCCTAAAGAATAACATGAAAAAAGTCACACCGTTTTTGAAACTCCACTGTCACTTAGAAAACGGTGACTTAAGTCAATGAGTGAGCCAAGAATGTTCATGTAGGCATTAATCAAAATGATTAATTCAATTATCTAGTATTATTGCAAAGATTTACGAAGAAAGAAGGCGACAACAGCATGATGGATTACGCTGCTTCAGGCTGACTTTAAGTCGTGCTAGATCTACGCCTATAAGTCTATTATTGTTATATTGTACCGGTGCCAGTTTCAATACCAGACTTAATTATATAATCACAATAGTACCCGTAAGTTAAGTAATAGTGTGACAAATTTGCACGGAACATCCATTAGTACCGTATTTAGGACCGGTATATGTTGTAGTTGCAGACATAACTACAACCACCCCCTTCAATTATCCAATCTAGTGGGAGTGACAATCTGACAAGCAGTAATCATTACACACTATTTTCCGTACATCGAGGGTAACGGTGTAGATATATCCTCATGTGTTAAATTACATGCATGTAGGCCTAGTGAAAAAATGAAATCAATATATCATTATCATACTCATCTATAGACATATGAGAAAGTTATCACATTTTGTCATAATGCAAAATAATGAGAAGAGAGAGAGAGAGAGAGAGAGAGAGAGAGAGAGAGAGAGAGAGAGAGAGAGAGAGAGAGAGAGAGAGAGAGAGAGAGAGAGAGAGAGAGAGAGAGAGAGAGAGAGAGAGAGACAGAGAGACAGACAGAGAGAGAGAGAGAGAGAGAGAGAGAGAGAGAGAGAGAGAGAGAGAGAGAGAGAGAGAGAGAGAGAGAGAGAGAGAGAGAGAGAGACAGAGACAGAGAGAGAGAGAGAGAGAGAGAGAGAGAGAGAGAGAGAGAGAGAGAGAGAGAGAGAGAGAGAGAGAGAGAGAGAGAGAGAGAGAGAGAGAGAGAGAGAGACAGAGAGAGAGAGAGAGACAGAGAGAGAGAGAGAGAGAGAGAGAGAGAGAGAGAGAGAGAGAGAGAGAGAGAGAGAGAGAGAGAGAGAGAGAGAGAGAGAGAGAGAGAGAGAGAGAGAGAGAGAGAGAGAGAGAGAGAGAGAGAGAGAGAGAGAGAGAGAGAGAGAGAGAGAGAGAGAGAGAGAGAGAGAAACAGACAGACAGACAGACAGACAGACAGACAGAGACAGAAACAGATAGATATAGAGAGACAGAGACAGAGACAGAGACAGAAAAAGAGACATACACATACACATGCAGACACAGAGACAGAGACAGAGACAGAGAGACAGAGAGGACACACAATACATATAGTTTTGACGAAAGACAAATTAGTGCACAGTTCCGCTAACCATTAAGAAACTCTAGGACAAACAACAATGCAAAAGTATGCAAGAGAAGACACTAGACATATAAAGACCATAAAATAAATATATACATTGTATGTGGAAAGCAGAGCCTGAAATTACTATATAGCGTTAGTAGGAGCAGATCTAGCAGGGTGAGTGAGTCACTGTAGAGACTACAAATCACAGCCGCAAGTGAAAGTCTCGAACAATCTCGCACATGACGAGAGTAGCGTAAGTACAAATATGCCCAGCGCTCTAGATGTCTGTAAATACGAAAAGTCACTTCGTGAAAAAAAAAAAAGAAGGGAAAAAAAGGAAGCCTGAAAGAAATGCGTACAAGCGAAAAGGTCAGAAGATAGGATAGATTGTGTGAGTAAACAAAATATCGCCAAAGAGGAAATGAGGAAAGCAAAACAGGAACATTGGGAAAAGTTTGGACAAAGTCTTCAGGAAAGCTACCAAATAAATCTGTTCTTGGGAGCAACGAAAAACATGAGAAAGAATAAAGCATGTCCAATTAGACAAATTAAGAATACCAAAGGAGAAATACTGAAGGAAGACAACGGAATCATGGAAACATGGAGAAAGTAATTTCAGCAATTGCATATTCCCTCCAGAACATGAAACATGGAATACAGATCAACCAGTAAGAATTATATTTTCATTTCAATTCAATATTTCTTTATGTCGGTAACATTAAACATACAAGATAGAGACATGCAGATTTTTTTTTTAAGGAAATAACTAAATAAACCCTGATGTCCTTTACAGCGACATTTCAATGAAAAATATTACCAAGATGGGGTTAAGAATCTAACTTGTAATAAACTACAGTTAAACAAAAACATATTATACATAATTACATAGAGCAAATGACACAATGACAATCTTTACAATTTCCTCATCGAAATAAGAGTTTTAAATCGATTGAAAATTGTTTCAGATTTTATATTTACAGGTGATTTGTTCCACAGATTGCAGCAGCACATTTAAATGATTGTTTTCCGAAAGCAGTGGTTCTAGGTTTAGGGATATTGACTGCATTTGTTCATCTGAAATTATACCTTCTATCTTTGAATGATATCAAATCTTGGAGACAATATGGCGATAACATGCACTGTTTTGAAAGTCTCGATGGCCGTAGCACACATTCTTTTAACTTCCAGGGTTGGAAATTTGTGATTTCTCCAAGAGACCTTCATGATATGATATTGTATATAAATCTCAGAGCTCGTTCTTGAATTTGTTTCTTCTAATTTCTTTATATTTGACTTTGAACAGAAGTACCTTGCTAAAGCACACAAATTAAAGTTAGAAAGAGTATACGTATGAAATATAGCTAGCTGGTTTAATTTAAGAGATGTATACTGATTCTAGTCAAGACATTGAGCTTTTGTGAAGCCTTGCGGCAAATTATGTGTATGTGGGCATCATTCATTGACAATCTATCTCTACTTCTAACAGTTTGACAGTTTCTTCACAAGATATAGAGGTGAGCTAATTTGAAGAATGTGTTTCTTGAAAATGTTCGTTTGCCTAGTGCAATGACTTAGAATTATTCTGGATATTTTTGCAAACAGTTCGTGTGTAATAGTTTATTAGTACATTACTTTCTTGTTCCAAAGCAATTACAAACATACTAAAACCAGGGTGATTGTAAGACCATGTGTTATCATATGCATAATTATAGAGAGTTCCCTCTTTGGTAAAGCGAAACATATCGTTGATAAAAATATTAAATAATACAGGATCTTTGGGGCACACCCTTTTCAATAAATTCCCAACCCCTGACAGTGACAGTGACAGTGACAGTGACAGTGACAGTGAGTGACGGTGAGTGACGGTGAGTGACGGTGAGTGACAGTGACGGTGACGGTGACGGTGACGGTGACGGTGACGGTGACAATGCTCCAGTGAAAGCTTCACTTCACTTGCCGCTTTCTATCTGAAAGAACTTTGAAGACGAGAAACAGAGTTTTACGATAAGCCATACGCCAATAATTTGTGCAAAAGAATGTCCTGGGCCAAACAATTAAGGGCTTTAGAATAAATATTGCAGCGACATAGTGATTTCTATCTAAGGATAGTTTCAAGTCTTCTATAAGTCTAAGCATAATCATGGCTTTTTCTAAAAGCGCAGAGGAAATCATGAAAAATGTCATTATATATTCGGATAGCCGAAGTGCCATGACTTTTTCAAAGATCTTGGAAACTATGGGTAGGATGCTTACTGGTCTATACTTCTTTATATCTAATGGGTCATTTAAAAAAAATAGTTGTGTTACTTGTGCCATCTTTAATTTATCTGGAAATGTACGTTTTCTAATAGTCTTGTTTACGACATTGCATAAATTATAATTATGTTCATTTAATAGTGGGTCATCGACTTTAAAGAGTTTGACAGATAGTGTGTCCTTGCCAGTCAACTTTCTGACATTTAAGTTATTGATAATTTTGCCAATTGTTTCATGGTTCGTTTTTAAAAATTCAAAGTTTGGTACTTTTGGTGTGTTTCTTTTATGGTCTTAATGCTAAGGTGTAATTCTGAATCCAGTGATATGCCGTTATGCATGTCTTTCACAATGTTGACAAAGAAATTGTTGAAAGTTTTGCACACGTTTTGTGCATTATTTACAACTTTGTCCTTTCTCAGAATTACTATTTGCTCACTCAATTAGATTTTTTGGAACGGAAAGGTTTTATAGTGGGTCAAAAATCTCTACTCTTTTGGCCACCTATCATCAAGAAAGCATTTTTTAGAGAATTTTCTCCTGAGTTTTGTGACACGATTTCTACATTCTTTAAAAGTTGCCCAGCTTTCTTTGTTCTTATCTTTTTAATATTTGTTGTATGCCATTCTTTTACGATATGTTGCCTTTCTGAGCATGTTGTTTATGTAAGGCACATCAACATTGCTTGGCGGGTACCTATGCTTGATTGGTGCATGTTTATTTTCTAGCGAAAGTACATTTTGGATGAGGTTTTCTTATTGAGTATTAACATGTATGTTATTTTGATATCCAACGGTCTTACTGGTCATAATAAATTCTAAATTTTCTTGGTATTTTTAGAATCACATTGAGATAAAAATTGTGATAGTCACTCACCCCTGTGCTGAAGTTTACCCTTTTATCACACAATTCTATTTTATTAGTGAGGTTAGCAAGAAAAACGCAAAATCCAGATAAGATAACTGAAGATGTAGATATCTCAATGGAAGAAATCCAAACAGCTATACGAAAAATTAAATTAGGAATGGTCCCCAGGAGCATATCAAATGTTTCCAGAAACGATTAAGAACCAAAGGAGAGAGTCAGACAAACTTCTGCATACAACATGTCAAAAAGCATGGACGTTAAAACAGGTGTCAGGTGACTAGAAATAGGGAACGATAGCACCAATACACAGGAAACGATAGACTATGGAATGCTCAAACTACAAATGGAGATCACTGTTGAGCGTACCAAGAAATGTGTATGCCACTAGAAATGAGACTGAGGAAAAGAGTACAAGATCAGATTGAAGAACTTCAGAGCTGATTCAGATCAGGGAGAAGTGTGCTGGACAAGATATTTACATTTAGACAAATAATAGGAAAATTCCATGCAAGAAATAATATTGACTTACATCTCTGTTTTATTCACTTGGAAAAAGTGTGGAAGGATGAACTATGGCAATCCTTAAAAGAACACAATGTAGAACGAAATTTGATAGAAGCCATTAAAAGTTTTTACAATAAACCAACATGTGCAGTAAGAGTAGCTGGATACTTATCTGAAGAATTTGATGTAGATATAGGAGTAAGGCAGGGCTGTATTCTAAGATCTCCTTTACTATCATATTTATGGATTCTGTTTCAAAGGCATCTTCCAAAAAAAAAAACGAAGAAAAATAATGTAGGTATGTGTAAACTCAAACCAGTAAATCTATCAATGTTTTCACTTGCTGATGATTTAGTTCTATTTGGAAAATCAGAAAGTGACCTTCAGCATAATATCAACAAGCTGAATAATGAACTGCATTACAGAGGAATGAAAATAAATGTAAAGAACACAAAAACAATGCTATTAACTAGGGAAACTAAAGCACAAACCCTTAAACTGGGCAGAAACTGGACAGAGAGAAATTAGATGGAAAACTAAGAGACGAAATCAGCCAGAGAATCCAAAAGGCAATGACAAAACATATCCATCTAGGAAGGTATTTATAAGTAAACAAGATTTGGCAACAACAACCAAAATGGCAGTATACGACACAGTTTATTGTCTTACTCTTCTCTATAGCAATGAAACTTGGTAGGGAATATAGTAGAGTACAGGCAGCTGAAATGAATTATCTTGGAAGAGTGGGAGGAAAAACTAAAAGAGACAAAATCAGAAAAACCAGCAATAAGAGATCAAACCAAAACAGATGACATTAAAAGTAAGATAGGAATAAATCAACTCAGATGGTTTGGGCATGTAAACAAACTGAATGAAAAGAGAATATCTAAATCTGTATATAATGCTAAAACCCAACGTAAAAGACCAAAGTTAGACGTGGGAGACAGTGGGACAGAGACGTAAAATGGGCACTAAAGCAAAGAAATTTAACCTTCACAGAAGGAAGCAGAAAAGGTCAGGACAGGAAAGCCTGGAAAAAGATCATTTTGGGTATACACTGGAAGGTAGAATGGGAATTATAAAGAAAGAAAGAATGAAAGCAATATACTTATCAATCATTGTAAATATATATCGATCCATTCTTTCATTTATCCATTACTCAACATGTTCTCAGATCTTAATATCCCATTATGATTTCAATTCCGCAGCTGAGTTGGCACAATTTCCAGACCCAATTCTCTCCATTGACAAATGTACAGTTGTGTAAAATTTTAAGTGAATACAACCTTGGAGATGGCATCAAACACTCTGATGCATGGCTACCACCTTACGCTATTGACACCAAGCAAGGTATTTGTCTCTGTTTCATGCATTCATCCACTTTGCACAATTATGTGTGGCTGGGTAGATTAATACCCGGTTGACTCTCTAGGCCAGGGGTTCTTTACCTTGTTGGTGGTACTGAATATCGCAAGTTTCACAATTGGACAAATACGAACTTATAAGACTGACAAATACGAACTTATAAGACTGACAAATACGAACTTATAAGACTGACAAATACGAACTTATAAGACTGACAAATACGAACTTATAAGACTGACAAATACGAACTTATAAGACTGACAAATACGAACTTATAAGACTGACAAATACGAACTTATAAGACTGACAAATACGAACTTATAAGACTGACAAATACGAACTTATAAGACTGACAAATACGAACTATAAGATAAGAACTGACTGACAAATACGAACTTATAAGACTGACAAATACGAACTTATAAGTATACAACTGACTTATAAGACTTGAACCACTGGACTTCGATCGAACCCAGGTTAAGAACCATTGCTCTAGGCTGTTACTGGAGTTTGAAGCGAATCACATCATTTGTACAATCACAATGGACCGCCAAGAATGTTGTCAATGTATTTATTATTTCATCACAAATAAATTCCGTCTTAACAAAAAGAATGTCTGCGTCGAAATTTTAACTCTGGAGCTCGGACTTCAGCATTACATGGCGCCTCATCAAAGATGGACGAAAGGACTGCAGTTTTCACGAAGTGCATATTGTGTACACCCCTTAACAATAACAAAGGTTGTGTGGAGAACCGTATTTAAAAGAAACTGTTGCAAAGCCTTTAAAACCATATGAGCATGAACCACAAACTGCTTTCACAATATCCAGACCCGAAAATCTGATAAATTCAAGATTTCTGGCGTAGACTCACCATTATAAGACACATGTGCTTGGTCTTGATTGGAGAGACACGCTAATCATTAACTCTAATAAGATATTGGAACAAGATTGTCTTCCTTGTCTTAGTTTATCAGTTTCCATTCTACCTTCCAGTACATGGGTTTAGATGCCAGAAATGATTATTCTCAAGGCTACCCTGTCCTGACCTTTTCTGCTTCCGTTTGTAAAGGTTAAATTCTTTTTGCTTTAGTGCCTATGTTATACATTCGTCCCACTTTCTCCCACGTCTAACTTTGGTCTTTTACCTTGGGTTTTAGCATTGTATACAGATCTAGATATTCTCTTTTCATTCATTTTGTTTACATGTCCAAACCATCTGAGTTGATTTATTTCTATCTTAGTTTTAATGCCATTTGTTTTGGCTTGACCTCTTATTGTTGTGATTCTGATTTTGTCTCTTTTTGTTTTTTCTCCCACTCTTCCAAGATATTTCATTTCAGTTGCTTGTTCTCTATTGTATTCCCCACTGTCTAAGGTCCACGTCTCACTGCCGTAGAGGAGAGTAGAACAATAAACTGTGTCGTATACTGCCATTTTGGTTTTTTGTTGCCAAATCTTGTTTATTTATAAATGCCCTTCCTAGATGGATATAATTTGTCATTTCCTTTTGGATTCTCTGGCTGATTTCTTCACTTAGTTTTCCATCTAAGTTAATCATTAATCCTAAGTAATTGTAGTTTCTAAAATTATTATACTTTTCTCTGCCTAGTTTAAAGATTTGTGCTTCCGCTTCCCCATTTACTAGCATTATTTTTGCGTTCTTGGCATTTGCTTTCATTTTTTTTTTATTAAGTTCATTATTCAGCACGTTGATATTATGCTGATGATCACTTTCTCATTTTTGAAACAGAATCCCTTTTATCCTAGCATCAGCAAATAAAAGCATTGATACATTTAGTGGTTTGAGTTTCCACATACCTACATTAATTTTTTCATTTTTGGACGATGTATTTGCGACTGAATCCATAAATGTGATAAACAAAAGAGGACTTAGGACACAGCCCCGTCTAACTCCTATATCTATATCAAATTCTTCAGATAAGTTTCCAGCTGCTCTCACTGCTCATGCTGGTTAATGGTAAAAAACATGTTTTAATAGCTTCTATCAAATTTTGTTCTACATTATGTTAGCATCGAACTCAGCCAGCTTGTTCCAAAAAGGCTAAACTGACGAAAAATAAAACAGGAAAACGAGAAGCAGCGGGGGGGGGGGTGGTGAGGGGGAGCTCATTGCAATATTCAAAGAAGGAATACAAACAAAAGTAGGCCACACCCTATTCATCTTTTGAACATCTTCAAATTCATTTAAAATATCAAAATAACTTTTTATAACATCCACCTGATATACAGACCAACACCGTCTAAAAACAACAAACTCACGGTGTTCATTTTTGAAATTTGAAAGATTTTTAAAGTGAAATTTGAAGATTTTTTTGAAATTTGCTTTGAGCAGCCAGGTCGGCTGATATTGGTGGGAGACTTCAAATTTCACGCCGAATTACGTCCGTCTCCTAGTGATATGATCCTTTCTTCCTTTAATCTTACACAGTATGTCATTAAGCCTACTCACGAAGGGGGGGCATACCTTTGATCTTTTGATAACAATATCCGACGAGTCATGCTATGTTCCGTTTGTCAAAGTGGGACATCAAGATTTTCCTTACCATTCCACACTACTATTTAACCTTGAACTACCAAAACGTGTACCTATGAGCAAAAGAATTACTTTCAAAAAGCTCTTAACATGTCGGATTTGAAAAAGGATATCAGCGACAATAACATTTAATCAAACGCCTTTGAATCTTCTGGGGTTGAAAACAAAGCGATAATGTTACATGATTCCTTAACATCTGTCCTAGATGACCTGGCACCATTAAAACAAATGAAAATTGTAGAAAGATCCCAGAGTAAATCGTACAATCCCAGTATAAGAGAGGCTAAACAAAAATGGCGGAGAATGGAAATGCTCTGGAAGTAAACGAGGATTGAAGTCAACAAAGAAATTTATACATTGGCTAAAAAATGAAACAAACAGGTTGCTTGCAGAGGCTAAAAGAAAACATTTGAAAGAGACAATTCTACACAAAAAGACAATCCCAAATAGTTATTCAAAGTAATAAATGGACTAAGAAATCACATCATCAAATGACAGTTTACCTACCAATAATTCAGAAACAGAGCTCTGTGAAGAATCCAAGAACTTTTTCACAAGGAAAGTTGAAAACATTAGGCATCAACTTGATACGGAAACATCTAAAACTGGAACAAATCTTAAAACAATGCAAAAAATTGCGTCATGGAACCTGTCTAAATTTGACACCACAAACTCTACTGAGATCACCAGTCTTTTAAAGAATATGCCAAACAAGACATGCTCATTAGACCCTATTCCAACATGGCTTTTGAAATCGTGTGCACATGAACTTGCTCCTGTTATTTCATCTATCGTCAATGAAAACCTTGAAAGCAATGACCCTCCCGACTGTCTCTAAAAAAGCTTCTGTCGTTCCTTTAAAGAAAAAAAATCATTGCTTGACAAAGAAGAATTAAAGAACTATCGCACTGTGTCAAATTAAAATTGTGTGTCAAAGCATACAAAAAATAATGTTTAATAGAATCAACATCCACATCCATATGAGTGATGAGAGCGCCAAATTTCAGTCGGCATATACAAAGGCTCATTCAATGGAAGCAGTCCTCATTCTTGTCCTCAATGACATTGCCACAGAAATTGAAAACAAGAAATACGTCATGCTGGTACTGCTCGACCTAACCGCAGCATTCGATACAATCGACAAAGCATTACTCATATCTCCTCTTGAGAAACGCTTTACCATTTCGGTACTGCTCTTAAGAGGCTAAACGGTTACTTGTTTAACATAAATAATTTTTTTACTATCAACAATAAATCATCGACAGAAATTATACTAAAAGATGGTGTACCCCAAGATTCAATACTCGAACCATTGCTCTTCAGCGTGTACACTACATCGTTATGCGATGTTATAACTGATCATGGACTCCAGTTTCATCTATATGCCGATGATACACACATTTACATCCGTTCGTCCTCTAACAATCAAATAAGAGCCAAATTACAAATGGAATCCTGCATCAAAGACATCAGAGAATGGATGGAAAACAATAAACTGAAATTGAACGACAGTAAAACATAACTTATAGCATTCGGCTCAAAGAAAGTCAATGTGAACAACATTCTTGTTGGCAAAAATACCATCGAAGCCAGTGGATATGTCAGAAATCTATGTTTCCTCTTCGACCAGACGCTATCAATTGACGACCACATCAACAAAACCAAACAGAAATGCTACATTAACCAAATATGTCCCCACAAAATTGATCAGTACTTAGATGAAGCGATCAAACTGTTTGTGCAAGCATTTGTCATCACTCATCTCGACTACTGCAATGCTCTACTTTACAACATCCCAACTCATCAAATGAAAATTTTTTTTAAAAAGTTCAAAATCAGTGCGTCCGTGTTGTCACCAAAACGAAACCAAGAGACCACATCACGCCTGTTTAAAAATAAAACCTTCACTGGCTCCCAGTTCATAAACGCATCAAATTTAAAATCGCATGCACTGTATTCAACTCATTACATGGAACATCACCTGAATATCTTGCTGAGCTATAACAATCCTACCATCGTCCACGTCCTCTGGGGTCAGAGAGTAAATTCCTTCTTACCACACCCATTGCAAACACAAAAATAGGTGAGAAAGCTTTCTCATTGAATGGACACAAAATCTGGTACTCTCTTTCAACCGCTATCAAGAACAGCCAAAGCAATTTTGTTCCTTTAAGAAAATGTTGAAGACACATATTTGTGAACTTGTTGCTAATTGACTCAATTGTGGGTTATTGACATTGTAAAGCGCTTAGATCATTTCTATGTATAAATCTAAAATAGTATTATTATGTTCTTTCAAAGAATGCCATAGTTCACCCCTCCTCACCCTGTTAAATGTTTTTTTAAGTCAATAAGACAGGGAAGTACGTCAATGTTTCTCTGAAAGAATGTTCTTATTATTTGTCTCATTGTACACTTCTTTCTGGTCCACTCTGAACTTTTTCAATCTGATCCTCTACTCTTTTCCTTAGTCTCATTTCATAAACTGTTACCTGTACGCTAAGTAGTAGTGTAAACATATAATAGTTGATCGTTTCTTGTGTATTGGTACTATCGTTCCCTTTTTCAAATTATCTGGCAAGTGTTTTAACTTCCATGCTTGTTGACATATTTCGTGTAGTAGTTTGTCTGCCTCTCTTCTCATTGTTCCTGTTTTGCCTTCCTGACTTCCTCTTTGGCGAAAGTCCTTTTGATCTTTCCTCTGGCCCTCATTATTTGCAAGTATTTTTTCCAGGCATCCTTCTTCTCTTTCATCTTAGTTTTGACATTCTCATTCCTCCATGCTGTTCTTTTCTGATCTCCTTTAATTTGTTTCACACCACAGACCTCTTCCGTACAACTGAGAAGTGTTTCCTTATACAGCAGCCACTTTTCTTCTTTTGTGCTATCATTCAGATCAACTTGCCTTTCATTAATACATCTTTTGATCCTGGATTGGTGTATCTGTTTTAATTCTCGTTTATTTAGTTCTTTTATTTTAGGTTTAGCAGCTTTTTTCTATCCTTTTCTGCATCTTTTCCTCAGTCAGTAATCTTATTTTTGCAATCACTAGGGATGATCGCTAAATTATTCTGCTCCTCTGTTAATCTTGCATCCAATGTACTGTAAAAAAGGTAACTGCTAACTATTATGTAGTCTATGATTGACTTTCCACTTCTTGTTTCATAAACTCTTGTATATTTTTGGATACCTTTATGTGGGGGAAAGGCGTTGGCTATATTCATGTAAATTCACTAGGCAAAAGTCTATTAGTCTTTCTCTATTTGAAGAAGTTGTTGTCTCTCCTTCTTTATCTATAACTTCACCAGATGTCTCTATAGTGGTGTCTACTCTTGCATATAAATCTCATAAAACCATTAGTTCTTGTTTGAGTTTGAAACTCTCTGCAGCTATTTGTAAAAACATTTCAAAGCTATCTTTTTTCTTCTTTGGTGATGTCTTCATTTGGTCCACAATCTATATATAATTTAATTTCCCTTCCTGTTGGTTTAATATTTACGTCTAATAGTCGTTGGATTATAAATTTCCAACTTTCTAAAAAGCTTTCCATGTCTTTTATGCATTAGGAGGTCTACTCCTGCTCTAACGCTATCCGTTACACCTATTCCTGAGAAGATTGAAGCATGATTTGGCCTTGAGTTTATATACCTTGTCCTTTTTTTCTTTGTTTCTTTGTTTCTGTTGTAGTGTAAATATCTAATTTGAACTTTTCCACTTCTTCAGCTTATTCTAACTCTTTTTCATTTATTGCTCTAACATTCACTCTTCCAAAAACCAAATTCTGTGTTCGTTTCCATGATCGCCTTTGAAAATTCAGTGTGGGTGTCTCACATTTAGTTATCTGAATCTGGTTGGTGGGGGAAAGCAGATGATTGGTCCACTGTACCCTAGGTAGATGGGCAGACTGCTACCTTGACGCCGCCTACTGGGCCTTGTTTGTGATTTCCTGTCAGGGTTAACTCCTTTGGCTTTTGATCAACCAAGCCCATTCTGGAAGGCTGCAGGTTGTGCTTTCTGTTGGGGTTAACTCCTTCGTCCTCGGTCAGTCAAGACCGGCCTGCAAGGCAGCAGGAGCCTCATGGAGGGCGGGATCGCCTAAACCCTGTACATGTGCAAGTACCTTCCCACTTTCCCGGGAACAAGACTTCATTAAAACACAAATGAATATGTCACCCAAAGAAGAAATTTCACTCTCTAGTTAGTTAAAAATGCCATTGAAATGCAGGGAGAATGTTTGATCGACAGCTCACTAGAAGTAACCCTGATTAGAGGAAATAATTGGTGTGGATAATAAAAACAAAACAGCGTTAGTGATAACAAGCAAACGTCCTTTACCTTCACACCTTTACGTTAATGAGCAGACAATGCTTGAATTGGTGTATTAGAATTAGGACTGGTCTTCCCTGTGCATTTACTCTAAATGACATATTAATTTGTTCTCTACAGAAAGGACAATAAGCTTGTCCTCACATCCTCCTTTCTTTTTGCCACAACAAGGGAGGCTAATTAACCTGTGCGAAACGTTTCCACCAGCATTCTACCGACACCTGGAACAAGTTCAACAAACGTTTTCATTGGTTGGAGGTGAGGAGGTTCAGACATTTGTTTTTATTGTTGTTGCTTTCTATGTAGAGATACACTTCAATAAATTATTCCTCTTCATTTCAATGTGAATCTTAGTTATCTTTTCTAGTATTCATCAACGAATGATATATTTTTCAAGCGAGGATAAACAACGAAACCTAAGCTGCAATTAAATTTTCTACTCCACATTCCTTTACGTGGTCCAGAAACATGAGGGCAAATAGCAGGATAGATGAGCGTGAATAAAATAACGAAGAGAAGATGGTAAAACAAAAGAAGCAGAAACTGAAACACAACATATGAACTTGAAGAACGAAGATTAATTGAAAACATGAAGACAAAGATGGATAGACACCAGCAAATATGATTTGGACACAGAGTTATAATAAAATAGAATGAAAGATGAATGAATTACTAAATCAATGCACAATGCAAACATTCAAGGGAAAAGACCCAACTATAGATCGCGTAGAAAATGGGAGGAAGGTATATACTAAGTGGAAGACAGTTATCATTAGTGGAAGCGGAAAGAAAGTACCCCGACACGATGAGTTGGAGAAAATCACTTCGTAAATTGAAAATCTAGATTTATGTAGGCAAGTCTCTTTTTTCTTGGGGGTGGGGGTATAATATGTATTTATTATTTATTTAAGGTAGTATGGTCTTAGTTTTTTAAAATTTCATTTCTTTCCAACACCACTTTGTAGTATCTTATGGGTACGGGGAAAGGGGTATTGTCGTTTCTTATGTTTAAAATAACCTGGTACGGGAAAAGGGGTACTGTCGTTTCTTATGTTTAAAATAACCTGGTACGGGGAAAAGGGGTACTATCGTTTCTTATGTTTAAAATAACCTGGTACGGGAAAAGGGGTACTGTCGTTTCTTATGTTTAAAATAACCTGGTACGGGAAAAAGGTTTCTTATGTTTATAATACTGTCGTCGTTTCTTATGTTTAAAATAACCTAACAACAATGTTATACAATGCTTTCGAACTTTGATACCCGTTTCGTCCAATGTTTTGCAAACTATAAGGATTTCCCTATTCAATTCATGTGGCAGTCTTAAACAGTGTGCATTTAATTTGCACTGCACATAAATAAAACGTAAAGAATAGATAAAGTAACATTATAATCAATAACAGAATCATAATACCCAGCTTTTCAGCGTGCACATTATGCAGTTTTCATGTTCGTATACTAAAAAACATTCTGAACAAAGATAACTTCTTATAGACCTTTTTTTTTTCTCTTATTTATTCTTCAACAGAGGACGCCTATTGCAGTGGACTAAGTTCGGCTGGTAACACCCCTCGCCTATCCGAATCGTTCGGCCGAGGAAAAGGCGTATCAACATTTTTCTCACAAGATCTAGGATCGTCATTAGAAGCTACAAGTCGTGATGTAATCCGTCCAAAAGCCTCAAAGAAAATGGTCTGAGCTCATCAAACGCTTCAAGCCCCGCCAAACAAACAGCCCCACACCTTTACCAAAGCCATGTAAAGGACCAATAGCTTCCTACATCACTGGTTCTTCCGAAATGAGCGGAAACGTTCCCGGAAAATGTTACTGACAGTGTCCCCATGCCAAATTGCCAAAACCCACCACCTTATAACATTGCCATTAAGCAGAAGCTGGGCGGACAGGCCGTGCAGAAGGCAATACCTAAACCCACCAAAGCTGATGACTCTGAACGCAAGAACATCTTCATTCGTCCTATCGTTATCCAACACAGCTCCTCAATGGACTTTGCTGATACGCATCCTAAACAGCTACCATTCAATTCAAAACAAATCAATGTCTTACCAAATATGAGTGACATACAGCTTTTACAAAGGAAGTCAAAAAACGGCACTGCATCACAAAAAACTCAACAAACTGCCAAATAAACTCTCCAGGAGCTCAGACAGTAATGAATGTTTAGTTCAAAGCCACAAAGACAACGTCACCTTGTCGTCCAGCTATCCAGAAACTCGACTTCGCCCCTCTTCAGCCACCGATTGTGTTCACTCTGCTCACACAGCCACACAGTGGCCTGGCCTTTACCAGACAGAGAATCAGAAAACTGAACTTTTAAAGACACGAAGTAATTCGGCTCTTGGTCATCACCAGAACGATCTTCAAGAGTCGCGCTTCCAGGTACAACAAGGACAAGACCACGTCATTACTGATAGAAGTATGAATATGTTCACAAAAAATGGTTTGTCTCCTTTAAATTACGAACATGTAAAGGACTCAACATTTGTGTCACAAAATCATTCCATACCCATGGGGAATACGTATGGAGTATCGGTTCAGGAAGTTCACAATGACAGCAACCAAGGTCAAATTGGTATGGGGATAAATTCGTTCTCTTATGGATCACTGAAAAGATCGCCTAGAAGTTTGAATTTGTCGAAGCGATCGTCGTCAGATCTCCGAGTCGCAGCAGAGACCAACTCAGGGATCACAGATAAAGAAACCCCCACGACTGGAGACGAGGACGACAAACCGCCACCTCTTCCCCCAAGAGGGCAATGGTTCAAAAGGCAGTCTTCTGTAGGTTCAAGATCGCCCATGCACAACTCCCATAACAGTCGGTGGGAATCTCCCCAAGAAAACATGTTGTCGTCATCATACCGGTCTAGAAGCGGGTCAAGAACAAGTGTTGAAATTCAGGACATCACTGAGAATCACTACGTTATCTACAACCCAGAATCTCCTGTTAGTGAATGTTTCGATCACACCAAAAGCTTTCTTCATTTTAATCGTGGCAGGACTGCTCCAAATCAAAACAAACCTGATATGTATGAACTAAACAAAAATGTAACTGGGGTTCCTCCTCTGGAGCTTCCAGATGACTTGCTTGGGATTTCTGAAAATGAATTCTCCGACGAAATATTCACCAATTCATTCGAAAAGGACTACAGCAAAGCACATCATACTGACAATTCTTATGATGGACTTACAAGAAACTTCATTAGGACCGGAAGCACGGGCTCACAAAGTCACGATAAATACCCCGATGATATCTACATCGACGTGCAAGATTATAACATCAATGTTTCGGGTTCTGGTGCAAATGTTTTGAAAGTTTTACCTTTGGATCATAGTATCAATTCAGAAAGTGAGTTTTGGAAGTCATTCCTCATTCATTGTCTTGATTAATTGATTAGGTATAGTCTCTGCGACACAATTTCTTATTGCATGGCAGCTTAGAACCTTCAAAGCCGCATATTATCCAATGACACTATATCCGTCACACTTCCTTCCCGTTTCCTGTTTGTCGCTGTCTGGTCGCCCCCCCCACCCCCACCACCCCCTCCCCCACCCCCACACCAACTAACTCATGACGATACGACCATTGGTTTGTTATATTGAAGCCGTTTTTATTTCTATTGTGGTCGCTATCTCAGTCAATCTGCCTGTCTCTGCCTGTCTGCTGTGTATCTGTCTGTCTCTTTCTCTCTCTCTTTTCTCTTCTTTCTCTCTGTTTCCATATGTCTTTATCGGTTTCTGTCAGTAGTATCAGTCGGCATAACTGCCTGTCTACCTGTCTGCATAACTGTCTGTCAGTCTGTATGTCTGTTTGTCTCTCGTTTTCTCTCTCTCTCTCTCTCTCTCTCTCTCTCTCTCTCTCTCTCTCTCTCTCTCTCTCTCTCTCTCTCTCTCTCTCTCTCTCTCTCTCTCTCTCTCTCTCTTTCTCTCTCTCTCTCTCTCTCTCTCTCTCTCTCTCTCTCTCTCTCTCTCTCTCTCTCGCTCTCTCTCTCTCTCTCTCTCTCTCTCTCTCTCTCTCTCTCTCTCTCTCTCTCTCTCTCTCTCTCTCTCTCTCTCTCTCTCTCTCTCTCTCTCTCTCTCTCTCTCTCTCTCTCTCTCTCTCTCTCTCTCTCTCTATCGACCTCAGTTATATACGCATGACCTCTTTCATCCAAATTATATCTCTATCCTTAATCGTTGTAGGCAACATGTCTCTTTGGGAGTCCGGGCTCTTCCTCCAGCTGGTCTAAGCATTTGAATGATGGCTTCCTTCATCCATTTCCATGTCTTGGTTCCCATACAATTACTTTATTAATCAGCAGTTCTTCTTTGCTTATGAGGCAATGTCCACTGGATTTTTAATCTGTTTACGGCCATTGTTGTTGTTAATTTTAGAAGCCGATTGTATATTGCTTTGTTGTTTGTATGCTCTTGTCGTGATATTATGTTCTTTACGGCTCTAGGCATTTTAGTAATAGTATGTGCCATGTTTTTGTCCTTAGGGTCAATGTGCATGTGTAAGATCCATACAGGACTAATTCTACTGTTGCACTGAAGAATTCTATCCAAACGGTGGCACCGTGTAGGCTATTTCGAAATAATAGCTTGAGTTGTACAAGGCGACATACTCGCACCCTATTTGTTCATAATAGCCCTAGACTATACCACGAGAATAGCAACTGTCAACCAACAGGAAACAGGCTTCACACTTTCAAAAGACCAAAAGCAGACATCGATTTTGCAGGAGACATTATTCTGTTATCAAATACCCAAGAACAAGCCCAGCTGTTACTCGATTGAGTAGAAAAGGCTGGTAAATGTATTGCATTACCCACGGACGAAACGAAAAGCTGAATATCCGCTTTTCAATCAAAACAAGCAATATTTAAAATCAAACTAATGTAATGTACCGCAAAAAGCAGACGCCTTCTTGTATCTTGATCGTGGATCATATCTTGTAAAAAAAAAGACATAAATGTCAGAATAACAAAAGCCTGGACAGCACTTAATAAACTAGACAAAATTTGGAAGCCAAGTCTAAACAACAGCAGTAAAGTAAAATTCTTCAGAGCAACAGTAGAATACGTCCATCTACAAGGATACGACTCTTTTATTCTGTTTTGTCGTTTAAAGGTGAAGGTTATACATTTCGCAAGTACCGTGTGCAATAGATGCCAGTTTATGCTAGTCCCTCCCCCCCCCTTTCCCCCTTCCTCCCCCTACGCACAAACAATATTATGATGACGGTCAAACGAGGAATATTTACACTTTAACAGGCATCACACGGTGTGATGTCAGAAGGAAAAAAAGTGGCGAGTAGAGAGGAAAATAATTAAGAAAAGGAATGCGGTGATAACAAAGATTATTATTGGTAGTGTCTAGAAGGGATGGCCCAAATATCCCAGATATAAGGTGCTGGGCTATTTGGGCCGATAGAAGGCTATAACTATATATATTCGAGTACGATTACAGTTTTTGAAACGCCGGTTGCCCTGTATCCAGGGTTTAGGTTTATGAATAATATATTGTGTGCTTCGCCTCCTTGAATAATTTTAAAGTTTGAACATTTTCATTGAGACAATTACATGCATAATATGTAATAGCAAACGGCTTAAAAAGTGCCCGAAAGTCGATAAAGGTAGAATTTGAATGCGAACAAGTATCGATTCGTCTGTTCGCCGTCTGACCCTCAGGCCGAGGCACAAGTCTTGTCACTTGTCATCGGCAGTTTGCTTTTCTTTCAACTATCGTCGTCGATGAAACTGAAGCCGAATCAAACTATGTGGCCGGTGTGCTTGTAGGGTGCTACCTTTCGACAACTTGTTGAAGCTATTCATTTCCTTTCTTTTCCTTTCCTTTTGTTCTACATTTTAATGACTTTGTAGGAATATTTGCTGTTCTGGGTGAGACTGGAGAGACAGTGCACCCTCCACCTTTGGTAATGATACACTTTTTGTTAAAGCATACCGGTGCTAATTTAGATTAAATTTTAATCTGGATCCTGACTACTTGCACACCTTGACTTGCATTATACGTGATACTACTAGACTTAAAACTTCGCTTCTCATCTCTCTCTCTCTCTCTCTCTCTCTCTCTCTCTCTCTCTCTCTCTCTCTCTCTCTCTCTCTCTCTCTCTCTCTCTCTCTCTCTCTCTCTCTCTCTCTCTCTCTCTCTCTCTCTCTCTCTCTCTCTCTCTCTCTCTCTCTCTTCTC
>JAXRKP010000012.1:614549-634549 GCA_037039925.1 Doris montereyensis
ACAAATTTACATCCAATTGGACGTGGCAGTGACACAAATTTACATCTAATTGGACGTGACAGTGACACAAATTTCCAATTGGACGTGACAGTGACACAAATTTGACACATGAAATTGGACGTGACAGTGACACAAATTTACATCGCATTGATACAATTGGAAATTGGACGTGGAAGTGACACAAATTTAAATCCAATTGACGTGGCATTGATACAAATTTATATCGAATTGGAGACATTGACACAAATTTACATCGAATTGGACGTGACAGTGACACAAATTTACATCGAATTGGACGTGACAGTGGCACAAATTTACATCAAATTGGACGTGGAAGTGACACAAATTTATATTGACCGAGGAAGATTCTTTCAAATTGCTCTCTTTGTGCACAAATTTACATCCAATCTTTGTGGCCATATTGTGAGAACTGATTGCAGCACTCTGTGGCCGTATCAGTTGGCGACCAGATGAAAATAGCTGTCAATGGCAAGAGCATCATTGATGCGGAATGCTGCCAGATACACCAGCAGCACTCTGTAGGTATTCGTGTTGGCGACCAGATCGTAGCTGTATGGCAAGAGCATCATTGATGCTGATTATAACAGGTAGGACTGAGCATATATATATATATATATATATATATATATATATATATATATATATATATATATATATATATATATCTATATATATTTATATATCCATCTCGCTATCTCATTCTCAGTATCTTTCCGTGTCGGTCTAACGTCATTTTCAGATGAACCGGCATTGCAATTTATTGTACCATCCCTTTATCCTGGTATAGCAGGAAAATAAATAATATGTCAATATATGAATTATTGATGGTATGCATGTTATGATGATACATACGCATATTTATTAATAATGTAATTCCATATTGAAAGGAATCTATCACCCGAACTGTTTCATCATGAAGGATTCTGGAGGTCTAGCACTACCTCCCCTCCGTCGCAGGGGTCCACTAAGAGTAGTAAGAGCTGGTGAACGTTAATGGGACTGGGGGGGGGGGGGGAGGGAGGAATCTCAAGTTGGGGAGGGACGTGGAGGGACTTGCTAGTTATTTTCCACAAATGGCTTGTAGTTGTATGATAGTTTATGTGTGTCTTTACTTACGATTCCTCGGTCTTTTTGATGGTACAAATAATATGAATGTTAAAAGTTATTCCATATGGTAGGTAGAGAAGTCATTATCTGAACTGTTTCACGACATTTATTCTTTAGTTAGGCTACTAATCCTAAAGAATCAACAGATATTTTCCCCCTTTTAACTTTTAGAAACGTGTAACTAACATAATATACCTTTTTCATATTATACTCATATATTTACTGCTCATTTTGCCAGTTGGCATGTAGGGCAATAAAGGATCTTCATCTTTCTCTTTCCATGACAACCATATTTCCTTGTTTGTTTGTATGCTATTGTTATTAATGATGGAGAAGGATTTTTGATATTTAATGTCATTAGTTTTTTTAGTTTTAGACCTATCTGTTAGCCGTGGTGTTTTCTCTTTGCACGTGAGGATGTGAGTGTGCCAACAACGACAAATCGTCCGCAAAATCTATATCCTGTAGTGAAAAGAATACAGTCCATCTAATTCCTCTGTGGCTGGTCGTTTTCTTCATCCCCCAGTCTATAGTAGCAATAATGAAAATGGTTGCTGACATCACGCACCCTTTTCTGACACCAGTCTTGACTTCAAATTTTTTTATTGCCATTTTTTAACTTTACATTGGCATTTATTGTAGAAACTTATATGCTTATATGCACCAAGTATTTATACCAAACAAACAACGATCATCTAGTTAGAGAGGCCGGGGAAAAACAAAAAAAACGAAACGAAAAGCTCTAGACTAAAAGATTTTTACAAAAACATTTTTTTCTCAAATTTCAAATTTGGTAATCTCTCGCGCCTGACTGAAGGTAATTTGTGTCGCAGAATTCAAATAATTCAACAATAACATTTGAGCAAAATTTGCACCAAAACTTTTGGGATTGCAACTGTTCTATTATTAGATTGTGTGATGATGTGGTGGGTGAAAAAAAGGGAAATGATTTTAATGCTGAAATGAAAACCGTCATGAGTTTGCCATGGAAGTGAGAGGGGAGTAGATTGATGTCACTCCAATGCCGACTAGAGAATATAATTATTATAGAGCTCTAATCACTTCTGCAAGTTGGGTGGTTTTCCTCAGTGTAAAAACGAAAACGTGGCGAATGTGAAGCTGCTGCGTTTGCAGCCTCAACTTCCGAAGGCCATCACATTACAGCTACACCACTAATTTGTCATCAGCATAGCCAGATCTTTCATAACACTAACAGAAAAAGTAGAGAACACACATAAACCAAACAGAAACATAATGAGTAATCGTGGACAAATATTGTTACTTCATCACATTCTTGTTTTCATTCCCAACAGTGCCATGCGACTTATTCGTTGTGATGGACCACAGCTCAACCTTTTGGTGGCCAAATGTGACCCATCTGTCGCATCCAAGATATCGGCATCGACAGCTTAACATTAACAGACTTAAAAAGATCATCAGAAAGCTGTAAAAAGAAAATAGGCTCACCCAGCAATGTGTTGCTCCAAGATCTATTTTCTGTTTAACAAGGACAAAATGTGGTTAACTCCATTTGCTTTGACTTATTGATTCGCCGCTAGGTGGGAGGGCAGGTATGAACCTGTGAACGCTGTTTTTATTCCCTGCTACCACTGTGGTAAGATCAGGAACTCTTGGCGGCTCGCCAGTACTGAGGCTTTTTCAGGCGGTTCTGAAAATATTTAGCCCTTGTTCCGACAAAATCACGGCTACTACACACAAATAAAAGAGGTAATTTCGCCCTTTTTTTGAGACAACACTTTGCTTCAACATGAATGTACTGTCCAAAATCATAAAAGCCACGCAATACCCATGGGATTAAAAAGTAAGTCCCGTATTCAGAGTTGCGCGTACGATGACCAGGAGCAGAATACTGATTTTTTCTAGGCATACGGCATAATGTGAAATATGACAATAAGTGACAATTCCACTAATAAAGACAGAACAAAACACGTGACGTTTCGGGTATAAGCCTTCGTCAGACAACAAACGAGAAATATCTAGAATCTATATCTAGATCTAAGCACTACCTCAGGCATCACACAATGTGATGTCAAAAGAGAAACAGAAAGGATGAAGAAAGAAAGAAAATGTGGTAGTTCGCCATTACATTTTGCATGTCCCGGTACTTTCCATACCGAGCTATCCATTTCGCAGCTGGGTCAACAGCTGGGCTAGAATCATTTGTCCGGACAGGGAATCGAAATCGGGCCTCTTGGATGGACGCTTTACCGACTGAGCTACCGGCATTGGATTATCTGAGAGGAAATTAGCGTTGATGTCGAATACAATTTGTTTAAAAATTATCTTTCAAATTGAATGTAATCTCATACATGTAACTGATTTCATTGTGCTATTTTGCAAATATCAAGAGGGTATTCTTAGGTTGACGAATCGATGTGTTTGAATTCAGGACTAATGGATACAGAAGGTGCTTGCTACAATTGTTTAAACTGACCTTCTGTAGAATTGGATTCTGAATGGCGGTACTCTCGACCTGTACACACATTTTTTAAGGAGTGGGGCGGGTTCTGAACATGTTTTTACAAAATCATTTGCTATAGACAATTTTAACCACTACCATTGCACTCAGCATATCTAAATTAGGTGAAAATTGTTTTATTATTTTATTTTATCAAATAGTTGCCATGGGAACGCCGCCATCTTGATTTTCGTTGCGAAAATACTTAAACCTTCATTTCAAATAGGCTTTTTAAATTTTGAACAAACTTGGCTGTAACTTCGCACACACGTTATTCAGTTAAAATATATAGTCGCACCCAATAGCTTTTTTGATAAATTGAACGGTTTTGATGTATTTTTGAAATTGCATATAGTAACCTATCCAATGAAATTTAGTCACAAAATAATTATTCATGCAAAAATTTGAAGAGATACCAAAAATCGCTAGTGGACTAAATTTTTGTTTTGCATCATAGATGCTATATACCAAACTTGGGAGCAATCGGAAAATAAATAAAAAAGTAGATCGCAAATCATGGTCAAATAGTATAGTAACATTTTGAGAAAATCGCATTTAAAACATTTGTTTCCGTTATTTGAATGTTTCTTCGAACGTAAACCTAGAAAATACTAGACTAGTATAATACTTTGAAACGTCAAACAATCTTGAGAGGCTTTCAAATATTTCTTGTCGACCCTATTTCAACTGCTCCGAGTCCCGTACACTCATGTCGGATGGTATAGGTATTTAGAATATCTCCTGTAACTTGCGACTGATCTAGCTAATATTGAAAATAATTCCCCCAAAGTACTTTGGTCGGATAGAGTACTTTGAGATCATTAAAATGAGTACCAACTTGTTATACTTTAAACATAACTTTCGGCTTTTATGGTACACCCAATTTGTTGAAGGTTAGGCCGGTATCGTTTCTAAAAGAAAAGAATCGATACTAAGCTTTTTATGGTATCAATGTGAAGGGAATGAACTGCTCTATCGAGTAGTTCAATACACAAGATGTGTCCGATTTGTGGTAAAAATACCTTCCTCAGGAACTCTCTCCCCCCCCCCTTCAAAAGAAAGAAAGTTTGAGCAATGACTTTATGTGTGCCTTCATAAAGCCTGTTACTGTTGAATAATTCCTGTTTAAATAAGTTCTTTAAAATCAAATAATATTTTACCTGCCACGGTTTGTGAAAAATGTAAATGCAATGTAATATTAGTAATAAACACTTAAAACAGTGAATTATTGATTTTTAATGGTGCATGATTTTTCTCATTTTAGTTCTGCCTTTTGCAGTCAGTGTGCCAAATGGACAAAATGTCTGAGAGTCATTTGTTAGACACACTGTCACTGTCAGATACCATGCAAGAACACGCTTTGGTCACTCTATCCGGTAACAAAGAGAGAATTAGAATTTTCTTTGTTTTTAAAAATGTCATATTTCCCTTAAACTTAAAATGCAGGAACAATAAAAGTTAAGAGACAGGTAGAAAGGAAGAGACTTCTTTTAATCCTCTTATAACATTGATCACACGTATTATACAAAATTGTTATACATTATAATAATGACAAAACAATCGGATAGGGATACAAAATCTCTGATACCTGTAGGACGATTTGTAATTTAGCTGTAGTGTACATCAAAAGGGATGTGTACTATAGGGATATACTACTATACTGCACTTTAGGGATATTCTGGAACAAACCATCAGAGTACTTGAACTTGGCGCTGTTTTCTTTTCCATTGTTTTACCGCCAGACAAATCCAAAGTGTGTGTTGTTATATATCTTGTGTGAGACTGCATGTGCATATGTATTTATTGTGTCTTGAGGAAAAGCCCATATCGTATTAAAAAAAATGTTGGAAAAGGTTAAATCAATCAATTCTTTTCTTTAAGGCTACATCTCCTTATGTGCGATGCGACGTGTAGCCGCGCGCGAATAATTTTGCGCCAAAATCAATCAAGTAAGATTTATAAGAAACTGTCTCCTTATGCGCGGCGTGACATCAAATCGCTCGCGACCATCGCCTGCGGTGGAGTCATGTAGCGATCGGGGGAACCAGTCGCTCGCAACCGACTGGAGGTGTGACTGATTTAAAGCATAACCATTGGTCAAAATTTCTTGCGTGGGACGCATGGCCCGAGTGTGTTGTGTGTAGTGTTGGGAAAGCCCATTGTGAAACATGGCGGAAACACCAAGAAGACGAATTTAGCGTTTGATTGAACTCGTTCGTGGGGAGCCTGACAAATATAACCCACAAATGAAAGAACGCAGAGACAGGCATTATATTAATAATTTTTGGAAGTGTTGAAAAGAAAATGGTGACATGCCCAATATTCTTGTCGTCTTCGATTATCTCACGTACCCAATATCTATGACGTCTTGTTTTCATTTTTTTTGTAGGCAGTGAGAATAGCAACACTACTGGACATGAACATGTACATAGACGAGAGCTTTGCCGTATCCATCTTGATACTAAATTAATACATTGCCCTTCTCAATCATTTCCGTCGCTTGCCGTAGCCAGTCTTTCAGACGCGACTATAAGTTGCTCGCGCATTAGGAGACACTTTTTGCCGCTCGCGACTGAGAGACATCGCGTGAAACTAGATAATTGCTAGCGAATATTCGCTTAGAATGAGACATGCCACGCGACTGATCTCAAGTGTATATCACTCGCGACTTAATATCGCGTCACGCATAAGGAGCCGTAGCCTTAAAGGAGAGGAGGGGGTGGGGGTGGGGACCTGAATTCGAGTATTATGGTAAAAAAAGATTTTTTTTATTGCATTTCTTGTTGGCTTTACTTTTCCTGTATAGGATTTCATCAAAGATTTGTCTTACTGAGACTAAGATAATTTTTGTATGGATCATCTTTTGAAGGAAGACAGTCTCAAAACTGAAGAAAAAGCAATGAAATTGAAGAACATGATGATAAACAATCAGTCATCTCTGCTTGAATACAACCAGAATCGTACTCTATTATTATATGGAGCCAGTTGTCTAACATCCAACTGCATGTTACTACAGTTCAAGGTCATGAGACGTCATCTAATGGACAGCAGAAATTCCCATAGCATCAGCCCTGCATTCTACAATACATTATACTCCACTAGCACGTGAGTAAAGTATACAACTAGGTGACGTGAACATGCCTGTGACTGTGTGACCTCGCTCGCTTTGCCCTGGTTGCTTTTCTTGCAGTCATGGTACATAGGAAAGCGGCCCAGCCTATCAGGCAAGAATGTTTTGAAGTAGGACCATCTTTTTCCATGTTCTTTCAAATGCGATTTTCTCAACTCTCATTTTCGGAACATAAATTCTATCTTCTTCCTTCTTTATCGACCAATCAATGTGAATTTTGACATATAACTAGTTCATAGACGTATAAAAAAAAACTAATAGAGAGATATTTGAATTTTCTTGGGATTTTCCCCAGTATAATTTTACTGCCAAAAAATAGCAACAACTGACACTGTCAATTATCCCATTTTTGAAGCGTCAAAATACAAATAAATATTTACATTTTTTTAAAAACAACTCTCTATTTGTCTTTAGGTAACATGTCCAAGAGTACGTGTGTGAAATTCCAAAAGAGTAGCACAAAAAGTGGTGAGGAGATCTTGAGTTGTTATTACAAAAATAGAGTAATTTCAAATTCTAACAATTCAAGATGGCGGTCGTTTCCATGGCAACCATAATGAGTATATTTTTAATCCGACCGGTTCTCACTAATTTAGACCCGTTAAGTTTGAATATAATCGTTAAAATGCTGTTGCTTGCATTGCTAGAATAGTTTTAAAAATCACTTTCAGGACCCTTAAAAGACTATTCAAATGTTAACATTAACACAACTGTTCAACCAAGAATAGAACAATTATGTTTGTTCCCTTCACATCTGAGATTTTGGGAGCAAATTTGGCCAAAGCATGAACTTTTCAATGTGTAGCTGACTAAATTACCATCTTTCTATCACATTTTGGTTTTCCTTTAAAAACGTATTTCTCGGTCCTGCATTTAACCCAATGACACGACACGCATTTGGTATTGAAGATAATGTGGCTTTAAGCACCCAAAATTATCTTGGCTTGTTTCAGAAACAGATGGATCGTAAATCTTTTGCATGGAGCCTGAATCCCTTAATTGATTATAGTAAAATAAGAGGACAGTGAGCTTCTCACGTCATTATTCATAAAAAATACTATTTTTATTACAAAAGCAGTACTCTTGTTAACAATCACTCATACTAATAATGTAAATAATAATGCTGACATTTGTGGTGATGAATATTATAATAATAAGTATAAGAGAAGAGGAGGAGGAGAAGGAACAAGATGATCACCAGTAATGATAATAATTGTTTTTAGAAATAATAAAGTGAGCCTGTAGTACAGAACATTCTATGTGTTTCTACTTTTATAACTTATTGACTGGCGCTTAGCTTAACAAGATTAATATATTATCTATTTTCTTTGTCTGCACTGAGTTTTATTAATACACAGTCTCACATTCTATGGGAGTGAGTGTATTACATGCATAGGAGGATTTTGCATTTAGGAAATGCAGCGATTCAAAAGTGTTATCACGGCCAATCTCGTGAGGTCTAATCGGGAATACCTGAAACGAGCTAAAAGGCCCTGAAGTTTTATATTTTGACCACAGTTATAAAATGTAATTTAGTGTAACTGTTAAGTCTGTTTTCAATTTTAAATTCTCTAACAAATTATTAAATGTCTCAACAACACTACAAGACAAGTTAAAATTTATTCTATTTTTATTTTGTGTCCTATTTTATTCAAATCGTTCATTGGACAGAAGAACATCTTCATCCAGACCTAGAACCTAATATAAATAAATCTATACACAGGGAAATACATCATTATTTACAAAAGCGATATAAAATTCTCAATTATTAATTAGATTATATGGCAACACACGATAGTTGGACTTGAGCAATCTAGATTTCTGAAGCTCAAAAGGGTGAGAATGCAAGCACAAATACATATATATAAATAGATCTAGCATTCGCTCTCTCAGCATTCGCTCTCCCTGCTGGCAAGAATCAGTCGCCAAAATGACACTATGCAATGAATAACACTGGTAAACAAAAGCAGCACAAAAGAGTTAACACAAAATCATGCAATGCATCATAAGATAGATTGCCAGTAGGAGCTAAACGCCTCATCCACAAGGAAAAGGAGAGAAATAAGGGACATGTGGCCTAGGGAGACTTTATTTCAGTTTCAGACTTATCAAGATAACAGCATGAATACACAGTTATATAACAAAATCTTGTACACAAGACTAAGCTACACCTGACAAGTCATACTGTTGCCACATCTGACAGTCAAGGTATGTCTCATAGTCATAGATACCAAACCAATCAATATCAAGGGTAGGAGAGGGTTCTAAAGATCATTTTGAAATGTGATCAAGCAAGACAATTGTGGCCTTCCTATGAGTTTTATGTGTCGAAATTAATAGAACCTTTAAAAAACATTATATAAAAAAGTAATAAAAATATCATTATTTTGTTGTAGCCTGATTTCTTGCAAAGTCCAAAACCATAACATTACTCCTAGCCTTGAGGAAGGGGGTCTTTGGCATGATTTTTAAAATTATTTAATATAGACAACTTTAACCATTTCCTTTGAACTCACCATATCTAAAGTACCTGGAAAAAATAGAACAATGTTTTTATCATATGGCTGCCATGGAAACTCTGCCATCTTGGATTATCATTGCCAAAGTATCGACTTCAATTTAAAAAGGCTTTTTCAGTTCTCAATGGATTTGGTTGCATCTTTGCACACACATTATTTGGTTCAATATCTAGCCGCATTCAGTAGCGATCTTTGATAGGTGGTAGTATTTTGATTTTATGAATTTAAAAAAAATGAATATAGCAACTTTTCCATTTTATGGCAAATTTAATCATAAAAAAATTCCTTTTGCAAAATTTTGAAGAGATATAAAAAATTGCTACAACATGAGATTTTGAATTGCTTTATAGTTACTATAGTCCAAAATTGGGGGCAATCAGACAATGAATGTTTTTTTGCATTTAACCCCAGAAAAGAATAGTATAATACCTCGAAACGTAATACAATCTTGAGTCTCTCAAATGTTTCTTGTCGACCCTATTTCAATTGCAGTGGCCAAGCAGTTAAGTAGTCAGACAGGGAAAGCTATACTTGAACACACATTTTCTCCACTCAACCCATGTGCAAATGGGTAGAGCACTATCTTGGGAGTAAAAACCTGTGTCAGACTAGCGTCCTGGCCACGAGATTTTTTTCCGTACACTTGATAGTCCAATCGGGGTCATGTGTGACGTACAGGAACTTACCTTTAAAATTGTACAAAATCAGTCCACGAACGTCCATCACACGCACAATGACATGATGATGATGTTGATGGTGTAAGATTGTTGTCCGTGATGACGATGACAGCCTAGATCTAGATCTAGATCTAGGTGATAGATATCTAGATCTAGATCTCGTTAGAATCTAGAAACTGCTTTAGTCGTTTATCAGGTTTAATGGTTCAACAACAGATTTAGAGACCTAGATCTAGATTTAAATCTAGCTTAGAACATAGATCTAGAATTTAGCTTAGAATATAGATCTAAGTCAGTATTCAATCACCGTTGTTCCACGCTCAAACGATAAGGCTAAATAGGTGCATTATTATGCCTAAATAGGTGCAAGTCTATATATTTTAGCAACCCGGTAGTTCCATGACGTCACACATGACCCCCATTCGACTATCAAGTGTACGAAAAAAAATCTCGCATCCTGGCCAGGAGGTGATTGATATCACCTGTTCCACTTCACGCTATTGAAACCGGGATAAGCTGCGGTTCTATGAGCCGTAACATCTAAGCTAATATTGATAATCGTTCGTCAAAAAAAGATTTTTAGAAAAGTTCTTTGTGATAATTTAGATGAGTACCAACTTGCAACACTTAAGAAAATATTTGTGGCTTTTATGGTACAACAAATGTGTTGCAGGTTAGACCTGTGCGTTTTTATTAAAAAAATCCTATAGAATAGAATGAAAGAATCAATACTGACTTTCTTTTATGGTATCAATGTAAAGGGAATGAACTGCTCCAATGAAAAGTTCAATAAACAAGATTTGTCCAATTTGCGGTAAAAAATACCTTCCTCAGGACCCAGTTGAAATTATTTTGTCTGTTACTGTTATTTGTATGTTTTTTGTCACATATACCTACAAAAGAAAAGAGTAGGATAATACTTTGAAGATATATAAAACCTTGAGACAATCTGAACTACCCTGTTTCAACTGCCACGGCTTCCTTTATATTCACGTCAGACGGCACCTTGTTGATGACAGGCGTGTGGAATATGTCGCATAATTTTCGGCCAATCTAAAGCAATATTCAGGATAATTTGTCAACAGTAGATATTTTGGAAAGAGTACATTGTGATTATTAAGATGAGTACCGATTTGCAATATTTTAATTTTTATAGCCCAACAGGTTTGGCCTGTGTAGTTCCTAAAAAATTTGTGTAAATTTAAAAATCGATACTGAGCTTGTTTTATATGGTATGATTGTGAACTGCTCCATCCAGTAATACAATAAACTAGATTTGTCCCATTGTGGCAAAATGGAAGGGTGGTGGCTGTGTCGATCTTCTACATCTAGTTTCAATATAGATTTGTATCATAATAAAGACAAAAAAAGAAATTTCATGGAGGCTTGATGAAACTTCAGACATTTAATTGTGATTCCAGGCTGAATACAAATTCTGCATCAGATGGTCAAAAAAACATTGAAAGTTTTCTCATATAAAAAAATCAATTAATTAAAAACAATGTAATCGAGGTGACATCAATGACTTTATGAAGAATTTGATCATTGTATTGCTGAATGTAAATTAACCATCTGCAGAGCTTCACTGATACAAGAACTTGTGTCCAAGGACAATTTGATTCCCACTGTGAATGCTTTTGCAAGATGGTAGGTGCTTCCTCTGGTGAAATAGACCAAAAAAAAAGACATGAAAATAAGATATCTTAATACACTTATGAAACACATAGAATTATCAGAAATAAGGTAAAACGTAAGTGAGCAAAGAATTCAGGAATGGGGATGAAGATCGTTTCATATAATGCATTTTTGAATATACACTAAAATCTCGCTGTACAGCCTCCTGCTATACCACCATTCTTGCTTACCGCCTGCTTTTCACATTTATACCGACCAGACAATATACAAAAACAATAAATTAATTCATTATACCACCATCCGCCAATGATTTGGCGTTAATGTTCCTTAATAACTTTTGTCAAATACAGTGCCTTATACTGCCATCGTGCATCATCACTCCTTTCCCCTAAAGTGATGCAAGGGGGTAAAATCTAGTTTGGCTTGGTCAAATATCACAGAGTCAAACACACGAAAGCATCAGCGCCCTGTGTTTTGTTTCATCACCACATGCAATTCATCAACTCCTCTTTCACTTTATGTGGTCATGGGATAATGGAACCAAGACGGATGTGTAGTGTGTTGTCAGGACTACTGACTGTTACAACTAGTTTGTTTCTTTGACATTTCCCTATCCACCATATGTGGCGATGTCAAGGTGATTACAGACGAAACAGCAAGAGAAAAGGAAAGATAAAGAAGTAAGACCTATCACTATCAGTAGAGCCTACTCTACAATCACTACCACAAACCACAAGTCACAAGTACTAGTACCTGAACAGGATAATGGAACCAAGACAGTGTGTTGTCAGGACTACTGAACACTGAAACATTGAATTCAAATAAATGTCAATAAAATCATTAAAAATGTAGATAAACAAGAGGCCAATACCATCTGGATTGATTGTGTTAAATTTGTATCAAAGTATTCATATTCTCCTTGAAACTACACCACTTGTTTAATATGTTTCCCATTCTGGCTGATGCACTGTCTAAGAGTAGAATGAATTATCAATCACGTTTGGATGGCTCTCACATATGTTGTGAGTGTTTCTAAAATCATGAAGTAATTTAAACCTGTTCCTACATATCTTATCCTTGAGGAAGCCCTACAGGTGATAGTCTAAGGGGTTGAGGTTTGGACTATGGGGGCGGCTGTTTGTGAACGCTGTGGTGGCTGATAATTCTCCTTCTGAAGTGATCTCCGAGTCATTTCATGACAGCGTTTGCGGTGTGGGGCGTGGTCCCATCTTGCTGGAACCACTGGTTTCTTATCTGTCTGTTTCTAAAAACTTTCCATGGGCCCTTCACAATGAATTCAAGATGATTATCCAACGAACAGAGTTCAGTCACTGTCTTTTGACCTTCGTCCAAGAACAAATAAAGACCAATTATGCTCTGGCGGCTCATGACAACTCAGGTGGTGACTTTCAGGTCATGAATATTCTTATTTTTAAACTTCCTCTGGTTGAGATGAACCCAGAAAATGTAGTTCTTATCCATTCAGGTAACATAACAATGTGCTTCATCACTAAACCACACATTGTCTATGAATGTGTCTTCCTGGACCCTTGCAACGACTCATAGTGAGCCTATCTTCAGCATTCGCATCACTCAGTCTTTGGTGAACTTCAATTCTATGCATGACTATGATCCTTTAAGCTTGTCAACTTTCAAGATTTCTCTCAAATATTCTCTTGCAATGTTAACTCACTGCTTCGACGACAGATCGATTTCTCGGGGGTCATTGTGCACTGACTTTTCAACCGCTGCGACAAAAGTCAGGTGCTTTCCTTATCCCGTTTTTCTTGTTTTCTATGGATCCAAAGTGCTTAAAAATTACAAACCATTTCAATATTATACCCTTAGTTGGCATCTCATTTTTTTTCTGTCTGAGTCAATTCCAAACCCCTGAAAACAAAGCCTAAGTTTGTTTAATATAGGTCAATGTAGCAAATATTCGTTGCTCCAGTGTAATGTTGTTTGCTCCAGTGTTAATGTTGTAAGTCCGGATGGACAGGCTTGATTGTGTTCAAAGCAGATTGTATATTACAAGAAAAGTTATGAGTATGTCTTTGGATTCAATGTTTCAGTAGCATTTTCAAATGCAATGTTGTATTATCAGATTTAACCTTCCCTATAATTTTTGTAGACCTACATGTAATTTAACATTTACGGATGTTGTAATACTGGCTAAGGGTGTTTCATTATAAGAACATTCCCTTTATAACTTAGTTACCACTGAGACAGCAGTTTGATACAATGTGTTCAAATGAATGTACAGTAAATGATTTGGTACAGATGCAGAAACAATAGCGAAGATAAATGTAGCTATCTCCCTTTGAGACATTACAGGCCATAACAAAAAGCATTTATTCAAGCAAATTAAAAGTATTTTCATAAAGTTATATGATGGTGTTCTTCACATGTTTCAATTGTGCCTCTAATCATAATTTGTTATTGTTATTACCCAAGTTCGAATGTTTAAACCAAACCAGTAGTGTGTACAAGTTTTGAATGAGAGACCATTGGATGAACTGCAAGGTTGTTTTCATTGTACTGACTGGAATGTGTTTGTGGATAGCTGTGAGAGTGTTGATGAATTGAATGACGGTGTCACTGAGTATATTAATTTTTGTGTCAATAACATTGCCAAGAGGAAAGAAATTTTATGTTACCCCAATAATAAACCCTGGGTCACAAAAGATCTTAAAAAAGCACAAATGAGAAGAAAATTCATTAAAGGTGACAAAGATGCACTGAAAATCAAACAAAAAGAGCTTTGTAAGGAAATTGAGAAAAGTAAAGAAAACTATAAGAAAAAGATCGAGCAGTGTTTTAGACATGGTAATGTAAAAGAAACATGGACTGGCATAACAAAAATGACACTATTCTAAATGAAAGTCATTTCTTCCAGAAAATTTAGATAAATGCGTTTTGATACAACTGACTTAAGCAACCAAAATGACAGATGTGAGGATGTTACTGAATGAAAGTAAACTGTTGATGAATATTTTGAAATAAAGATGAAACAAAACATGCAATTCTAAATATAAACATAAATAAGGCAAAGAGCCCAGATGAGGTGATAAAGTTTTCAAAACCTGTGCATCTCAATTATGTCAGATGTATACAAATATTTTCAATTTGTCTTTGTTAGCACCCTCAATTTCCAACATTTGGAAAACTTTAAAAATTATTCCTGTATCCAAGAAAGACAGTGTTAAATGATTTAAGACCTGTTGCTTTGACATCAATTATCATGAAGTGTTTTGAAAGAATAATTCTAAACCATTTGAATAAGCAAATATTACCCTTAGTTGACCCTTTCCAATTTGTCAATCAGTCAAAACATCGATGATGTCCTCTTTGTTGTTTTAAACAGTGTCTATAAACACTTAGATGGGACTAACAATTATTGTAGAATCTTGTTCATTTAATTTTCTTCTGCTTTCAATACCATTCAACCACATCTTCTTGTAGAGAAATTATGTCAGATGAGCATTAATAAACTTAATTGCCTGGATTTTAGAGTTTTTGAGAGATAGATCACAATTTGTCTTTGTAAATGGTAAATACTCAAACAAGTTAATTACAAACACTTGCACCTCAAGGCTGTGTCATCTATCTCCACATTCTGATGAGACTTTCATGAGCTTATAACTAACAACAAATGAGTTTGTCCAATGGTTGAACCATCTCCATTTAAATGTTTAATAAGACCAAGGAAATGATAATTGATTTCAGAAAGAAAGATAATGCCCCTAGACCAAAATCAAACATCGAACAAGTTTCTAATTACAAATATCTCATTGATGATAAAAGATAAATCATTTGCCATTGATGATAAACTCAACTGGAAAGATCATGTAAATAGCATACCAAAGCTAAAGCAAACAAATGCTTATATTTTGTTAGGAAACAGAGTCAGTTCAATGTAGATAAGGTATTAATAATTTTTTTTATAGATCAGTTATAGAGAGTATTTTATCTTTTAGAAAGAGGGAAACAGTCAGAAAAGGGACAACATGAAATTGGCTAGATTCACAACTGATGTTAGTCTCCTTGATGGAATCTTTGTTAGAAATACTTTAAAGAAAATATTAATGATCAATAAACACTCTTTATTTACCAATGTAGTTAAATCAAGATAAAAAAGACACGACGGATTTATCTCTATTAAGACTAAAACTGAAAGACACCTAAATTCATTTTTTACCGACAGGCATAAGACTTTTAAATAATAAAAATTATAAAGTTTAAGTGAATGAAAATTCTAGAGATAATTTGAAGACGAAACATGTTTTTACCATAATTATTATTTATATCGGAATATGTGATACAGTAACAATAAATAACAACCTTTAAAAGGAATATTTATCTATTACTTTCAAATACTTTTTTTAAACATAATATACATTATACATGTTGTGTGCATGAAAACGCTAATTCTTATATTCATTTACAATTTATCTACTTTTTATTCCTTTTTACACATTTGGAAAAAATTTCCCTCTGGGATGAAATAAAGTATTTGAATTGAATTTTAATTGAATTGAAGAAATGTTGAGTTGTACACACATAAATCATGTAAAGAAGCCTATAAGTTTACTATTTTTTAATTGTATCAATAAATATTAAAAATGTCCTCATTTACTCACAAAATATAAATTGATACAACCCCTGATTTTCAACACATTCAGAAACAGCTTGAGACAATTATCATGAGTACACTTGAAAATGCTAAGTTCGAAACCTACATTAGTCTGAAAGATTCGCCAAGTCAAGACTATTTCTTAATAAATTTCCTTCCTTAATTCAAAATTTCACTCTAGTTTAATCCAAAATTTACCTCTAGTCCAAAATAATATCTGTTCCCAAGACTGCCCATTTTTTCAGATAAAATAGCATAACCCAAACTTAGGATTCACTAGATGGAAAAACAAGGCAACTTCACAACCACAGACATTCATGTCAACATACAGTACATGAATTACCATTACATTAGAAGTGCTGTCAGTGCCTAAACGGTGAAGATTATTGCCTGTGTGTGTGTGTGTGTGTGTGTGTGTGATGCTGGCGATGGACGACTCAATCATAAAATTGATAAATCTCTTCATCATGCCCTACCCTTGCCACCTCAACCGACCTTGATCTCTCTGTTTCTCTCCTTTTCTCTTTAGCTGGCCATGACCCAGTCAACCGGCATAATGTCTCTTCACCATTCCCTCCCCCCATCCCTGTTTCCTTCTCGCTCGCATCACTAACGTCGTTCTGATCTGCCTCAGGAATAGGTCAAGTGAGGACAAGTAAAACATGTACACAAACACACACCCGTTGTTTCCTATGCAAGCTGTGTTGGCCAAGACAGTATACTACACACATATGCCTTATCACTGTTGTTGGCATTGTCTTTCTGATAGTCAGAAAATTGCTTAATTTGAGAAGAAACCTCTGGTCCCATGCATTTTTTATTAAGTGTTTCTGAGCATATATATTTGTATAACTATGACTACATTTTTAAAATAATACTCAAAATACTAAACAAGCCTAATAACACTTTGATGACTTTTGACATTTACACAAGCCCTCTCTCATATCAACTCGGTAATTGTGAAGAATTCAATATCTTTTTAAATCAGCTGTTTAGAAAGTGTTATATATTTTATTATAAAGAAAACAATTTGTTCAACTTTTGATAAACTCATTTGTCTGAAGAGGATAACTTTTTGTTTGTCTGCAGTGAATATTGGACCACAAATTATATATTTAAATGATCAATGACACAAAACATGGTATAAAAATTCTCACCTTGACAAAGGGCAGTGAACTCTGATAAATTTTTCAAAGCTGATGTCACAACATCAGGATTTTCATTTTCTAAACAGTCTAGAAAAGCTGAGACAAATGATTCTGCTTTCCTAAATGAAAAAAAAAATGTAAAAAAAAAATTTGGTTAACTCGAATGCCCAAGCAAAGTACCAAGAAAAAGAGAAACATTTAGGTAAACAATTATAACGTTTTTAGAGGGGACATGAAATACAGACAGTAACTGCACCTTTTGAGTTTCCATGATCTCAGCATGCTTGTCGTTTTAGTACCTTTATTTTGCCCTGCTCTCCCTACTGATTTAGCCATAAATTTCTCCCGTATTCACAGGATATTATGGGACAACATTGACTGTAATACTTGTAATATTGGTTAAGGGGGTTTTGTCATTCCCTTTGGGGGGGGGGGCCTCCTGAAGTGATCTTTTATTTTAGTATATATATGAGTAACTGTCAAAATATAGTCATCCTATATCATTGAAAAGTTTGTATGTTACGTCCTTGGTTGCCAAGGAAATGGCTGCATCTTAGTTATAAATAAAATCACTCAAAACTTGTGCAGATCGTTTTTTCCATTCAATATCTGAAGAGTGACGTCAGTTGTTTTAAGACTATTTTGGATGGTTAAAAAACTTTTTTTGTGTGGTGAAAATAACATATATCGGCAGCCGTCTGATAAAATGCGCTAAGCCAAAAATTTTCGATTTTTAATTTTTTACAACAATCGAAGCATAAATACGTAATACACGTTATGACAAAACCTTGTAAAAAAAAAAAAAAAACCCAATGCGTCAGACTATTCATAACAGAATCTTCTTCCGACAAGATGCTCCAACCCACACAACAAGACGTAGGCGTGGCTTGAAAGATTTACCTGTTGGGATGGCCTTGCGTCAAAAAGCGCCAACCCACACATCATCCTATCTGTCACTGTTGTTCTTGTGGTCAACCCAGTTTAAATGACTTTATTTTCATAATTTCATGATCGGCTAACGATGCAGGTCAGATAAATGGGGAATAATAGGACTCATAATGGACAAGTCGTGTTCACCATTCTGTTTTCAGATCACAACAAGGGACAAGGTGTCTAGCCACTACCTTTGTTTTTTTTGCTTATGCCGTAAAGCGACAGCAGCAAAGTGTCCAGCGACTTATTTTATTTGCATTGTTGACATTATCACACGGGACGGAAGCAAGGTGTCAAGGGATTCCTTTTGTTTACTTGATACTTTAGATATTTCCCATATTATAGATGAAATGGATGGCTATGATTGTGCTTGCGTCAAGATTTTCATATATCATCACCATGTAAGCAATACAATTGGGCGCATTTAATTTACACGTTATTTGCAATGTTTAACTAATTTTACCCATGAGAATTGTATTGGCTTAGCTAGAAAAATTGGCAGATGCTTGGCTTAGCTAGAAAAAATTGAAACCAGCAACCACTGATATTTCATTTATTTGTGACAAAAGTAGTTTTTTTTAAAGACGCTCAGGGTAGATTAAATCTATCAACGTCTTCCATTGATGATTTGGTTGCCGACTTTTTGCTTATCGGACACAGACAATTTGGACATGAATATATCTGGTTTCTAAGACAAACTTGAAAATATATTCAGCGTTTCAGCAAAATTAACTGCCATTCTACACCTTCACAACATCAACGTATTGCCAGTAAACAATCAACAACCTACCACCAGCATGCCACCAGGTGCTAACCTGCATCAAGGCATTGACTTTTTACCAGGTTCCGACCTTCATCACATTGCCACCAACACACTACAAGATAACGGTCTCAGCATTGACACCAGACGCCAATTGGTATCAAGGCATTGACTCATTTCCAGGTTCCGGCCTTCATCACATTGGCACCAACACACTACAAGACAACTACTGTCTTGACTTGACACTAGTGCACCGCAAAATGTCCATCTGCATCAAGGCATTGACACATTATCAGGTTTCAACCTTCATTCAAATGGCACCAACTCACTACATGTACAGGACTCTACTTTCTGCCTGCCTGACTCCAATATGCCACCAGATGTCAATCTACATCAGGGCACTGACACATCAGCTTCCGACCTACAGTCAGATGGCACCAACACACTACAAGACAGAGGTCTCAGCCAAACACCAGTGCACCACCAGATGCCAGTCTGTTACAAGACATTGACTCATAATCAGGTTCCGACCTAGTCAGATGGCACCAACACTCTACAAGACAGAGGTCTCAGCCAAACACCAGTGCGCCACCAGATGCCAGTCTGCTACAAGACATTGACTCATTATCAGGTTTCGGCTTTCAGCCAAATCGCACCAACACACTACAAGACAGAGGTCTCAGCCAAACACCAGTGCGCCACCAGATGCCAGTCTGCTACAAGACATTGACACATTATCAGGTTCCGACCTAGTCAGATGGCACCAACACACTACAAGACAGAAGTCTCAGACAAACACCAGTGCGCCACCAGATGCCAGTCTGTTACAAGACATTGACTCATAATCAGGTTCTGACCTAGTCAGATGGCACCAACACTCTACAAGACAGAGGTCTCAGCCAAACACCAGTGCGCCACCAGATGCCAGTCTGCTACAAGACATTGACTCATTATCAGG
>JAXRKP010000012.1:639549-729549 GCA_037039925.1 Doris montereyensis
ATAAATTTGATCTGCTCCTGGGGTCTTTCCTAGTTTACATTCTCTTATAGCTATTTGGATTTCTTTCATTGAGATATCTACAACTTCACTTTTCTCATCTGGATTATTTGTTATTCTTACTGGTTGATCTGTACTCCTTGTTTTATATGTTCTGTAGGAGGGGTTATTCAATTGCTCAAAGTACTTTCTCTGTGTTTTCATGATTTCGTTGTCTCCCTTCATTATTTCTCATTTGGAGTTCTAAATTTGTCTAATTGGGCATACTTTGGTCTTTCTCATGCTTTCCATTGCTCCCCAGAACAGCTTTTGATTTCCAGGTAGCTTTCTTAAGTTTTTGTCCAAACTCTTCCCACTGTTCCTGTTTTGCTTTCCTCACATCCTCTTTGGCGATAGTTCTTTTATTCATGTATAATCTATCCTATCTTCTGGCCTTTTCGTTTGTAAGTATTTCTTCCAGGCTTCCTTCGTTTCTTTGATTTTAGTCTTTATATTCTCATTCCACCATGCTGTTCTTTTGATATCTCCTTTAATTTGTTTCCTACAGACCTCTTCAGTACAGCTGAGGAATGTTTCATTATACAGCTGCCACTTTTCTTATATTGTGCTATCATTCAGATCAATCTGCCTTTCACTGATAAATCTCTCTATCCTAGATTGGTATATCTGTTTTAATATTTGTTTCTTTAGTTCTTCTATTTTGAGTTAAGTAGCTTTCTTCTCTTTCCTATTCTGTTTTTTATCCTCATTCAGTAACAAATCTCATTTTTGAAATCACTAGGTGATGATCACTGAATATTTCAGGTCCTCTGTTAACTCTTGCATCCACTGTATTGTATTATGTAGTCTATGATTGACTTTTTACTCCTGTAATCATTTCTTCTTGTATATTTGTGAATATCTTTATGTGGAAAAAAAAAATGTTGGCTATTTTCATGTTATTCTTTAGACAAAAGTCAATAAGTTTTTCTCCATTTGGAGAAGTTGTTATCTCTCCTTCTTTACCCATGACTCCACCTGGTGTTTTTCTGCACTGTTGCCTACTCTAGTGTTTAAATCTCCTAAAACTATTAGTTCCTTTTGGGTTTGAGATTCTCTGCTACTATTTGTAAATTATTTTCAAAGCTAACTTTTTCTTCTTTGGTGGCACCTTCGTTTGGTCCATAAGCTATTAATAATTATTTCCCCCCCCTCTTGGTTTCATGTTTACCTCTAACAACCTTGAGCTAATAAATGTCCATCTGTCTAATAGCTTTTCATGTCTTGTATGTATAAGGAGGTCTACTCCTGCTTTTGCTCTATCCTTTACATCTACTCCTGAGAAGATTAAAGTATGATATGGTCCTATATTTCTTATCCTTGTTAATTTTTCTTTGTTTCTGTGAAAGCCAAAATGTCTACTTTGAATTTTTCTTATTCTTCAGCTAATTCTAAGTTATTTATTGCTCTGACATTCCAAGTTCCAAAAATAAAAATCGTATTCGTTCCATCCGGGTATTTCATCTTATTTCTCTGAATCAGTTGGTTTTGGGTAAGCAGGTGGTTAGGTAGGTAGTAGGGTTACCCATCTTGAGGCCAATAATATAGAGATTTGGAATATCCTGCAGCCCCAAAATCAACATTTTTATATTTTTAAAATAATAAATAAAAAAAACCTATAAAATCTCTTGTCGTGCTTTCGGGGTGTTACTATAGTTTTAAAAAATTGTTTAAAGATAAACAGATTTTGGGACTACGGGATATTCCAAATCTCAATTAATATGTTTATTTTTTTAAATAATAAAAATCAAAATATTCACCGTTGGTAATAATCGACTTACAAGGTAAAATACACTTTCAAAGAAAAGTAAAAACAAGCATGATGAATTTATTGAAAGAAATCCAACTTTCAATAAATAACATAAAAAATTACCTTTAACAGCCGTCGAGAAACTTTTCAGAATTTTTAATTGAGTAGTTTTGAAAAAATAAACAATAAGTAAGTAAGTAGTGAAAACGGTGAAAATTTTTTAAGAAACAATTTACCTTATAGTAATATTACCAATTTAAATCTTATGTATTATTAAGAAAAGAAAAAAACATGTCCCGATGGATATAGAGGAAGATGTAAAGATTATGAAAGACCAATAAAACATATTATATATGGTTTAGATAAGATTAGAAAAGTTAACAAATCTAAGAAAGGAGATGGAACAATATTTCAATATTCAATTAAAGAGTATGATGGAAAATATTGTTATATTCCACCAGAAAACAATTGTTTCATTAAATGTTACAATTGGTTAACTGAAAATGATAATGCAGAAATATATAAAGAATTTGTTTATAAAGAACATAAAAGAAAATATAAGCAAATAATTCCATTTGTAATGTCTAATACTAAGTTTACAAGATTCAATGAACATTTTGATGATATAGTAGAATATTATAATCCTGAAGATAGACATACGAATCAAAAAATAAAAAATTGTATTATTATAAATATGTATTCTAGCTTCATAACTCCTTCAATCATCATATTGGTCACAATTGTTTAATTGATAGAAATAATAAAAAGAAAGCTATTAAAGAAATTGAAGAGAATTACAAACAAGAATGGAAAACTTAAGATGATGATAACGTTAAAAAAGAACACAATAGCCTTCCAAATTCTTACCTGGAAATAAGCAAGAATCTCCACTTTCCTTTTCGACATTTCATCTAAGTCCTGAAGAGCTTGCAGTACGTCTAAAGTAAGAGCATTCAAGCATAAAATTTAAAAAAAAACCAAAACAACAAAGACAGCTGTTGAAAACAATCAAACAAAAATGTATTGCCCACGGGTGACACAAAAAAAAAGTCAACAGTTTTTGCTCTCAAACTCGATTACTGCATATACGTATTGCAAAAATGGCATTTTTATAAAAATATTTGCTCACAATGTTTACAAGATGTAAAAAAAGGGCTGACATCATTCTATTAACATTGACAAGGGGAACCTGTGTACCAAATATTATGCAAATCGGTCGGTTCATGACAGAGGACACAGAAATTTAGTGTAAAATAAATTAATTTAGAAAAAGAATGCAAATAAAGAAATCAAAAGAAAATAACACAAAACAAGATGCTTCAAATGGGTTGCTTTTCTTGTAGCAGCCCCCTTATTCTTTAGACATTGTAGCAGCCCCTTATTCTTTAGACAGTCTCTTGCATTGTTACTCATGTAAAGAGGATTGTAAATATAGATGTAGATGTGTACAGTTGTGAAAGCAGACGTCAAAATGACTAGTTATTTGCTGTATTCCTCTATTCCTGTACTTGTGCATGTGTTTACAATCACAACAACAGCGCTCTGCCAAATCGGTGAGCGGCTTGTTGACAGCCAGCCGAAAGCCTTATTGCCAGGTTTGGCAATTAGCTGCCATATTACACGGGTTTTCAGTGCCATCTTTTCAGTCTGTGTTAGGGTAATTGACGCAATATTTTTTTTGCTATTTTTACCTTCCACCTACAAAATATTTTATAAAAAAAATATTAAATGTCAAATGGACATTTTTCTGCCATCGTTCTACCAAAATATGTAAAGAACAGAAAATCAAAGCCCGCCCCCACTGTTAAAGATTATGTACAAAAGAACCCTATCTAGGAAAGATATACACAGCCATACAAAAAGGGAGTGTGGCCACTGATCATTGGTGAATGAAATCCTGTTTGAAACATAATTGGAATAAAGCCTTATTTGAACTCACCATCAGATGAATCTTTGCTAAGTCGGCGAATAAAAGGAGCCAATTGAGAAGCTGTGTAGCCTCCACTAACAGTGATGAGTTCTTGGCACTCATCTCCTTTTTTGTTGGCCTGTCTGTATTTTCCTGTGGCCTCTGACTGTCTTGGCAACATCAAGTTGGTGATGAGACCTTTCAGATCTAGCATGTCTGGATATTCATGGCCCAAGTGTCTAGAAGATTAAAACGATATATGAAAAAAAACCGTATCTGTGTTTGTTCATGAGGTGGAAATCATACATACAAATGCAAACAGACACACAACACAAACACACACACACACACACAATTTTCATGTTCTAGGCAGTCTGAAGAAACTGACATAAAGGATTTTGCTGTCCGAGGAAGAACAAAAAACAACAAAATCGTCGGTGCCTCACAAAAAGCCTGTAAGTCTGGATGTTTCAAAATTGCGTTTTTCATATTAACATGATGTCCAAACATCACTCCATAATCTGATATACTGATATCAATATTAATTATATTAAACAAATAGTTTTCATAAAACAAGCCACACAAAATTCTATTATGTCCTCGCGTGTCATTTTCTGTCACCTGCAATCTACTCAAGTCCATCATCGACAGAGAGAAAACACAACCTTGCTATTTTGGCCTTATTTTTTGTTACGCATAAAAAAGTTTATCTTCAAAGCTAATTGTCTAGTCACCTCATGATTGTAAATTTAAGAGTGATATGTCACTAATATGAAATAAATACAGGATTCTAACTATACAGTTATGCTTTCCATTGTATCACCTATTGTTTCTCTGCTGGCTTTACACGTTTGTCATGCTGAGGTGGCAGTTTTAACTGGTTGTATCATACTTGAGCAAGCTTTGTTCATCACACGGAATTAATTTTATATAGTCAATCACTGCAGTCACTGCCTTGTTGTACCTTTAAAACTATAATCTAAATATGTATGTCTGCATTTTAGAAAATCTTACAACTTTTATTTCATAAAATTATTGCTACATCAACTGATTTTTACCTCATTCAAAAACAATTCATTTAGTATACCAATAATCGTACAAAAGAAGAAACTACAGTCGAATCTGTATAATAACCGCAACACGGGAAATTTTTTGCGATTACCCAAAGTTGCGAAAAACCAATTTCTGTTGTGGGCCCAGTTTTTTTTATATCTGTTTGCAATATGTTTGCATAGATAACTTTTCTCTCTATGCTCCACGGACTTGGGACCATCATGAACATTCTCATATGTGTCAAAGTTGTATGCCTTCACACAGATACTACACAGCTAGCAAAGCATGCTACAGTAATTTAGTTCATTGTTTATGTTGAGCTAGCTGTGTAGAAAGCTACAACGTGTGCAACGCTTTGATCTGAATGGTCGTTCGTCGGTTGCCTACTCAGGTTATTGGCTGGGGAACATGATGGGTTACTTATTGTACCATACAATACTAAACTGTCCACCTGTCCTAGTTATCTCTATCAGTGATGATAGTAGAGAAAAGTAAAAAAAGAGGAAAATTATCGGTGTCGCGACAAAGTACCAAAGACCACCCTTCTTCGCGCCGCGCTGCCTCCTCCAAACCCAGGGTATCATGTATGAAGAAAAAAACTTTGAATACTCTATTGCATTGTTTTAAACTCAATAAAAGCATACATATGGACTTACCTGTGTGACAATGAGGAAAATAAAACCATTTACATGCTTAAAGAATAGCGTACTGTCTTCTTAATTTGAAAGCATCTCGGACCTGCTAACCTTTCGGAGATCAAAGGGCAATCTCAACTGCATGACACCAAATATGTAGCATTTTTAATATCTGTAATCTCAACTGTACGAAACTATTCCTATCCCACAAAAATGTAAAAAATAAAATTTAAAAAGTATAAGACCTAGCTAGCTTTAGTTTTCAAAGTTTATAATACTCTTCTACAGTGAAAGTCAGTTAAGTCAATGCTCACACTACAGGACCTTGACTAAATGATCGACTTGCATGAAAAATCCACTTATGTGATTTGTGTGAGTGATTGGCAGGTGGAGTCAATGTGAGTTGGATTTGTTTGTTTTATTGAATATTACCTGTCCACCGTATGTTGTGAGCTTAGGTGAATTACGCGGAAACAGCTAAAAAAAGAAAAGAAACATAAGAGTAAGGAAAGAAGTAGAACCCTACGACTAACACCCACCAATCTCCCACAGTTTGACTAGAGTTTCACATAGTATTAGATATGCCCAAATAAAAGTAGCCTCACTTCCTCAGTTTCAAGACCTAAACTTTCTACCAAAAGTATGTGAGAATATCGTTAAAATAATATTCACACTGAAATAATACTATCACCCGCGACCTTAAAAAAAATCAATATCCATGTTGTAGTAGTAGTAGGCCTACAAGTACTAGTGGTCGACACATCCCTCCCTCCCTCCCTCCCCCACTCTCTCTCTCTCTCTCTCTCTCTCTCTCTCTCTCTCTCTCTCTCTCTCTCTCTCTCTCTCTCTCTCTCTCTCTCTCTCTCAGTTGTCATAACTTTGTGAAAGTGCAGATCTAATTGTAAAGGTATCGGTATGCAAATGTTGAATTACGGTTAATGAGAATGATGCATTAGGGATGAAGTGATAATGATAGCGCATGTTTCCTGTTTCCGATAGTATGTGTGAAAGACATGTTCTATTTACATATGTAGCAGTATTAGAGGTATATGAAAGAAAGAGTGTTTGCAAGGGATGAAGCAAGGATTTTGACTTAGTTTAAACAATGATTTTACATTTACAGATGATAAAAGATCTAGGAACATGTATTTTCTGAAAGTTGAAAGATAAAGAATTAATATTGGGATGTTATTGCAACAAAAAAACTTAAATTAAATACTGAATAATAGCAGTGATAGCTGTGTAATCAACTTAGGCTTGCACAAGCGTGTTGAATGGGAAAATGGCACTTTGACAAACGATAGTGATGCCACCCGAAAAATTACGAGCTTAAAATAAATTGTAATCTCATTGGCTGTTATTAAACTATGAACTCAAAGGTCAAACTACATCATAAACCATTCAAGGGAAGTGGAAATTTCCATTCAAGAAGCCTAGGTGTCTGGCCCTAAATATAGGGCCTGCGCATTACCTGTGCCAATGACCGTTGCCCTAAATTTAGGGCCATCGCGCTTCCCAGGCCAACTGTAACGCGCCCTAAATAAAGAACTTCATGAGTTAAATAAGACCCTGATATATAAAAGATATAACCCCTCTTATCCCGTAAGAACGACAGGCAAATGAAAATGATAATTATTAGTCTGACAAAGAATCGAGCCTTACGCTAGCAATTCCATGTATTTACTCAAAAAAACAAAGGCTTGCTCTGGATTGTGTGTCAGGAAATTCTGTAAAATCATGACAAACTTGAACACCAAAGACCCCAGTGCCTTCTGTTCCTTGCCATGCGTCTGAAAGGAAAAAGAAATGAATAATTTGCGGAGTGTTTTACAAAAACAATTTCAAGTGAAAAATTATCTCTGCTTGATGTTTAACGATAACGGATATATACATGTATATTCTACACATAAATTTAACATGTTTTGCTTCTATGTCACAATATGGACAAATTGGTGAACTGAGAAAATGAAACAGGGGATTTACTATGTACACGTTTGTGTCCAAACCTCCTTTCAATAACACTGAAGTAAGATATTGCATACATTTTCACACTAATTGCGCACTGGATATATGTGTTTGTATATATGAGTGTGAGGGAGAGAGAGAGAGAGAGAAGAGGAATTAGGAGCCAAATCACCTGCTGTACATGATTGTACCCATCCTTTCATAATCTTCAAATAATTTAAATAACAAAATGAAAGCAGGTGCACAGTGGAGAAGTGTCAGTGGCAAATCTTGATTTAATAAAAACTTAAAATATATTTTACCTTGAGATAGTAGAAGGTTTTGGTATCTCATCGTTTATTATTGATGTCATTATCGTAGTAAAAAGCATAAAATTCGATTAATGATAGTCAAACAAAGTTCTAATGATTTTTTTTTTAATCTTTAAAAAATCTTATGTTGAACACAGTTTTGGCCATCTATTTTTCCCTTCTTGATGTAATCCTTGTAATGGGAGCTTTCACAAGTGAAAATTAGAGAGAAAAAAATGTAACGTCATCTTGGCATATTATCAAGTTTTCCCTGCAACCGTACCTGCATGAGAGAGAAAAATGACTCAAGAATCGCCAAAAGTCCCTGATGCTCTGTTTCAAACAGATGAGGCTGCAGAAGTTCTAGGAGTCCTAACACATGTGTAAACAGCTGAAGCCTGTGAGTATGTTTCATTTCTCAATTGTAAATTGAGTCTCTCCTGATAGGATGGCTGAGATTAAGGGCAGCTGTCTGCAAACAAAAAGCATATTTGTGACTTCTAATTTTGTTCTTACTTTTATTTCTTGCCTGAAATCACTTTAGAAATAATTAGCTACAAAACAATCCTGCTACAGTCTGTTTAGAAATACTTTCTCAACGTGTAACTCTCATATCTCAATGCATTTGGCAATTTTTGTAATTGAAAGGAAGCAATAGAATCCTGATATTATTGAAAATTTTAAAATGCATGCATAAATCATATTTCTACAACAATACTGCCTAGTTTCAACCTCAAAATCTACTTACAGCTCTCTCATTTTTTTTGCAATTTGAAGTGAAAATTAGTATAGTAGTGACCACCTAAATGCCCGCTGCCATAATGTCCGTTTTGCCTAAATACCCGCAATCTCAGTGACATCGATTTTTTTCTATATAAATTGTCCCTCTAAATATCAAGATATCCAGCTAAATGCCCGGTCTCAATGGCAACTGCAGGTATCATCTTCTCCAAATTATCATAAAGTATGTCCGTAATTGATTAAAAAAATTGTATCCCCTCACTCATTCGTGTAATTTCATCGCTAGTAGGGCTTAAGTCTATGCCCGTCAACAGTGTGTCATGCATTGTAACCACCCTTCATTAACTATCTGTTGTAATGTAATAAAATATTAAGAGTGACCAGTCTTCTCTACTTAACTCTACCCACTGTACTGCACAATCTTTGTCCCATTGGATCACTGGTTTGTCACTAGGCAATTAGAATTGAACAGTCTTTAGGCAATTAGAATTGAACAGCCTTCCAGACTCTGCCCACGAGTCTTTCTTGATGTCATAAGTCGCATGAAATCACCTGGCGTTTTTAATAAACCGGCTGCTCATCGGGATCGAGTGAATAGTTTTATTGCTCCCCTGTCTGGCATTGGCAGTAGCCATTGTGCCTTCGGATCTTTATGGCCAGCAATTGGTCAAGAAACCAAATAAAAAAAAATTGGGCATCAAAATATGGTTGAGCCCGGTTAATCAAAATCACAAACGAGGAAGATAAATGTTGAATTTCTGCACCATACTTAAATACTTAATGAACTCACTTGTTGATCTCAACAATCTAGATCTAAATCTATTTCTGACTACAAATGTAGATTGACATATGGCATGATCAAATATATATCTGTGTGAACAAATTGTCTATGCAATCCTTTTTCAGAAATAAACCTGCAGAAACAGGAAAAGAATAGAAATAGAATGGTGCTTGATACCTCAGTGTTCACTAGGCTCATTGCTGGACTGATTCCATCTGAGAGTACTACTTTTCAGTATAATCGCTAAGGCTATTTCATGAAAAGGATTGAAACCGAGAAGCGTAGCTCGTACTCCATTATTAAACCTACACAATTTAAAAGGTGATCTAACAATAAATGGTAATCAGGAAGACTTGAATTTGGTATTGAAAATTAACGACACAAAGGAGTTAGGAGCACTTGGAACAATGGAGCTGATTCTTTTACAACTTCAAAAACAGAAAAGACTCAAATTATTCCCTCCAGAACTCATATTCTTTAAAAAAATTTCATGTGGTTTCGTAGTCCAGTAATCTGCATTGACTTTTGAAACAGTGATTTTTTCTTTCTTTCTTTCTTTATCAGCTCCCATTTTATCTTCCAATGTATGGGTTTAGATGGTTTTTCTCCAGGCTGCCCTGTCCTGACATTTTCTGTTTCCTTCTGTGAAAGTTAAATTTCTTTGCGTTAATGCCTCTTTTATATCTTCTTCCCACTTTCTCCGAGGTCTGCCTTTTGGTCTTTTACCTTGAATTTTAGCACTGTATACTGATTTAGTTCTTCTATTGTCATTCATTCTGTTTACATGCCCAAACCATCTAAGTTGATTCATTTCTATCTTAGTTTATATGCTATCTGCTTTGATTTGATCTCTTATTGTTGTGTTTCTGATTTTGTCTCTTTTAGTTTTCCCTACTACTCTTCTTAGATATTTCATTTCGGCTGCCTGTACTCTACTGTATTCTCTACTGTCTAAGGTCCAGGTTTCGCTGCCATAGAGGAGAATAGGACAATAAACTGTGTTGTATATTGCCATTTTGATTCTTGTTGACAATTCTCGCTTACCTATAAATGCTTTTCCCAGATGGTTATATATTGCACTTGCCTTTTGGATGCTCTGGCTGATTTCTTCTCTTAGTTTTCCCTCTGAGTTAATCATTACTTCTAGGTAATTGTAGCTTTGAACTTGTTCTAAATTCTCCCTGCCCAATTTAAGATTTTATGTCTTAGCTTCCCTAGTTACTAGCATTGTTTTGGTTTTATTTGCATTTACTCTCATTCCTCTTTTATTTAACTCACTATTCATCATATTGATATTCGACTGGAGGTCCTTTTCTGATTTTCCACACAGAACTAAATCATCAGCAAATGAAAGCATTGATACATTTACTGGTTTGAGCTTCCACATACCTACATTCATTTTCTTCCTTTTTGAGGATGCCTTTGCGACTGAATCCATAAATGTGATAAACAAGTAACACTAGTAACAGTACCAGTTACAGGAAATTCGTAAAACTAGACAGGTCTGATCCAGGGTTTTGAAGAAATTTGATAAAAACAGGAGGCAAGCATTTTCAAATGAAGTTCACTTGTCCCTTTCAGTATTGACATTGTAAAACTCACAGCTTTCATTTATTCTGAGAACATTCATTAATGATTAGGCCTGTATCTTAACATTTTAAAACATAATTTTCTTTTACAAAGCTTTTCACTTGACAGCCATTGTTCAAAGTGGGAAAAAGCTATGAATTGCATTCTTGCAAAAACAAGAACATAACAAGGACAACAAAGCTGCCATTAACATAGATTACAAGATCACAATAGTGAAACTTTTGCAGTGCTATTTGACAGATGTTTGTTTCCACAAATACCAGTTATTTCATATCTAAAATATTGAAAACAGAGTAAGAGACATGATTATTGTTAAACACAATGTATTTTTCTGATCACGTCTGACTGGTATAGAGAAAGAGACAAGAACATTTTTTTGCAACAGCAAATTTTCAACATTCTACACTGTGATTGGGAACATATTAAATAAAACTTAATTCTTTTGATTAGACTTTTTACCTCAGGAAGATTGTTGGATGATGAGCAGCTAATTTGCGGCAAGCAATGTTAGCATCATACATTTGATTTTCTGACTTGGGTCCTGGTTTGGTCTGGCTTAAACTGGTAATAAGGCGATGAGAAATGACATCAATCTGACGAAATACAAAATGCATTTATTTGACATCATGATGATAGTCATGATGGACAGAGATGGATATGTGACCCGTATCCTGATACAAAAGTGTACTCACTTCATTTACATGTACACTCAAACCTTGTTATACCGCCAACTGTTGTGTCAGTGGTAACTTGGCATTATAAAAGGTGCGGGGGGGGGGGGGGGGGGGGTTAAGCGAAGCAATGGGTGGGTTAGACCACACAGAGAGAGAGGGAGCGAGAGGGAGGGGGGAGTGAGACAGATGGACAGACAGACAGAGACAGAGAGAGAGACAGACTGACAGACAGACAGAAAGAATGTCAGAACGACTAAAAAGGAAGCATGAAGATCAAGATCTGAGTGTCAGTGCAATATTTACAAAAGAAGAGAATAATCGTCTCAATTTTTCTTGTGAGCGTGCCGAGCATCATGGAGTTAGCTTGCTAACGCAGAAGGATCTCGGAAATAATATGTATCCATACAAACCGCAGCTGCTAGTGAATAGTCAGCTTTTGCATCTGATTATTCTGATATGGTGTGTTGTGTTGGTAATTCTACCTTCAGTGTAGAAGCTTCAGGGATTTTTCTCAACGAAAAAAAATGGGGAAATTTTACTGAGTCAAAAACTCCCCCCAGGAAATACGGTTTAAACTGGAAAAATTGCTTCCCTGCTGAAGCGAAATGCATTTAAAAACAAGAAAGGCCAATTTAAACTCAATTTTATTCTCCACCAATGAGGCAACTGCAAATAAATTTTCTCTCAAGGCCATATGTGAGATTCTGGATGTAATGACATAGATGTTCATATCACATTTCCTCTCACCTGGGACATAAGGTGTGAAGATCTGAAGAGTTGGTCGAGCAAAGTTGAGGAATCTGGCAGAAATGATTGGATGTACGGAAAGTGCAGGTACAGCTGTATGGCAAGATTGGCCACAACATCCTTTTTGTAACTGTAAAAGACATTTTGAGAAGTCACAACATTTGTTGAATACATAGTCTCATGGACAGACCTCTGTTTTAACATAAAAAAAAACCCACTTAGCCCAAACACTTGAAGTCTGTTACAGTTAACTCTCATTCTCATGGAGATTATGTGGAGACAATGCATCCAATTTATATATATATATATATATATATATTAGTAGTTTCATGTTTCAACAAGGCTTCATCATTGATAAACATGATTTTCTTCTGAGCCTTAGTTTAAGACACTTGTCATTTATATAATGAGCCACTGGAAGGAAAATTCCACTTAAAAACAAAAAACAGAACCATAATGTGCATTTATGGGTTTAACCCTAATCAAACAGCAAACATGTATCGATCACACACACCTATCAAATTCAAACATTACATAATGAAAGTCAAGGATGAAATCAGAAAGAGAGCAAAAAATAAAAGATAGGATATAAAGAAAGAGAAGAGGAACAGAGAAATGGAAAGGGAATTCAAGACAAGAAGGGAGGATTGTAATAAAGGCAAACAGACTGGGATATAACACAATAGAAACAGAAAAACTATAATAAAAACATCGTGTGAAGATAACTTAAAAACTATACTAAAATTAACTTGTCCAAATCACCCCGTTTTTCCGTTCACCACGGCGCGAGACAGTTTTCGCAAATTTTTGGTCCTATTCACCTTGCCCCCTCTCCTCTATACAACGTAATAGCATAATATGGTATACACCATTGGAAAGTTCTATTCAAGCTCTTTCCAACCATAGGCGATGTGTACAACGATGTGCTGTCTCACTCTAGTAAACGAAGGTGGTCAGACGTGAAAGCCAGTGGCGAGCCGGTGAAAAACCAGCTCGCCAGACACCCCTCTCTCTTCCTTCGCGCTTCGCAATAGCTCAATGAATGATAGTCGGCTTTGATTGGTCGAATCAGATTGTGCTAAAAAAAGGCTTTAAAATGATACTCATTAGTCCCGCCGATGTTAAAATTAAGAGCCACTTACATAAGAAACTCAGAGAAAACGAGCCCACCAAAAGAAAGCTCTTTCAATTTTGCATCAGAAATGTAATGTCATTAAATTTCAACTTTTGCGAGTTACTGCCACAGAGCTTTGTTAAACACATCCTCAACCGAAACTCTGCGCGGCCTTCTAACTAGATCTATTAAGCGGGCTTGGCTCAGGCCGTGTGTGCCACAAATCGGACCATTATCATTTATTGCACTAATGGATGGAGCAGTTCATTCCCTTCACATTGATACCATAAAAAAGGCTCAGTGTCAGTTCTTTCATTTTATGATTTTTTAAACGATACCGGCCTAACCTTCAACAACATCAGTTGTACCATATAAGCCGGAAATTTTGTCTAAAGTATAACAAGTTGGTACTCATTTTAATCATCACAAAGTACTATATCCAAGAGATGTACTCTTGAGGAATTATTTTAAATATTAGCGTAGATTGGCTGAAAATTACGGGAACCTGTTATAAGAAAAATGCCATCCCGACATGAGTATAAGGAACCTGGAGCAGTCGAAACAGGGTCGAAATGAAGTATTTGATAGCCTCTCAAGATTGTATGATGTTTCACAGTATTGTATTATTCTTTTATAGGTTTATAAGAGAAAAAAACATCAAAATAATGGAAAAAAAGGGTTAAAAATGAAATTTTCTTAAAATGTTACTTTTTGACAATGATATGTGATCTAGTTTTTTTATTTATCATCCGATTGCCCCCAATTTTAGTATATAGCATGTATGACACAATAAAGAAAATTCACCTAGTAGTGATTTTTAATATCTCTTCAAATGTTTGCAAGAGGAATTTTTTTGTGATTAAATTTGCCAAATATTGGAAAGGTTGCTACATGCATTTTCAAAAAATGCATAAAATCAAAACAATTTAATTTATCAAAAAAAAGCTAATGGGTGTGGCTAGATATTGAACCAAACAAGGTGTGTGCAAAGTAATAGTCAAGTTTGTTAAAAACTGAAAAAGTTTATTTAAAAATGAACTTGTATGTACTTTCATAATAAAAATCTAAGATGGCGGCGTTCCCATAGCAACATATGATTAAAAAAATTATTTTGTTAAATTTCAGCAAATTTACACATCCCAAGTGCAATGGTAGTGGTTAAAATTGTCTATATCAAATAATTTAAAAAAACATGTTTTGGCTATTTTCATGTTATTCTTTAGGCAAAAAGTCTCTCTCCGTTTAGAGAAATTGTCCTTTTTTACCTATAATTTCACCTGAATAACTCTAGCATTTAAATCTCCCAAAAACTCTAGCATTTAAATCTCCCAAAATCATGAATTCCTGTTTGGGTTTGAGATTCTCTGCAGCTATTTGTAAATTATTTTCAAAAATATCTGTTTCTTCTTTACTGGCATCTTCATTTGGGCCATAAGCTATCAATAATCTAATTTCTCTTCCTTTTGGTTTAACGTTACCCTCTAATAACCCTGAGCTAAGAAATGTCAACTTTTTAATAGATTTCCATGTCTTTCATGTATTAGGTGACCTACTCCAGCTTTAGCTGTATCCTTTACGTCTACTCCTGAGAAGATAAAACTGTAATTTGGTCTTACATTTTCTATTCCTTGTCCTTTTTCTTTGTTTCTGTGATAGCCAAAAAATTCTAACTCTTTTCCATTTATTGCTCTGACATTTCGTGTTTCAAAAATCTAAGTCTGTGTTAGTTTCCATGACCATTTTCTCAAGTTCAATCTGGTTGCAATATCTTCGGTTCTCTGAATCAGTTGGTTTGAGTAAGGGGGTGATTAGCTCACTGTACCCTAGGTAGGTTGTGGGGCCTTGAGGCCCTAACCGGGGTTTAGTTTTGATTTTGTCAGGATTAACCCCTTAGCCTTAGGTCAACCAAGACAGGCCTGCAAGGCAGTAGGTTGTGATTTTCCGTCAGTTAACTACCTTAGCCTTTGATCAACCAAGACCCGCCTGCAAGGCAGCAGGTTGTGATTTTCTGTCGAGGTTAACTCCCTTAGCCTTCGGTCAGCCAAGGCAGCAGGAGACTCATGGAGGGCAGGCCCATCTAGTCCCCGTACAGGTGCAAGGACCTGCGCACTGTCCGGATCAATAATAAATTATGGATTCAAATTCAATATTCACATTTGACGATTTCTACTTTTCATTTACCAATGTCCCCTATACTGGGTGATCTCAGGTTTTGGTAGAATCATATATTTTGTGAAGCTAAAAGATACCATGGGACTGAATGTTTTAGGAGCTAGTTTTTTCCCTCCATCCCTCGCAGGATCAAGCTCATCTAGGGTATAGGGCATTTGCCACAAAAAAGAAAGATCTTCCGCCAATGTTTACACTCCCCATTCCAATGTATAAAAGATGTGACATGCTATCGAGAAAAGACATCATAGTAAGAAGAAGCAAATAGCTTCATCTATGACATTTGATAAGGAAGGTGATGAGATGTTGGACCACAAGTCTAGCGGCAGTTAGTGAAACTTGCATCACAATCATATCTCGGCTTTACTAGATCTGATGTCAAAGAACAGCATATCTTTCAGTAGCTGTATCCATTCTTCTACTTAACGTAAAAAGGATTGGGATCCAGCTCTGTGGGCCTCAGTCTTGAAAGAACTATTGAAGTGACTAAGATAAACTTTTAATAAACATGGGCAAAAATCAGACAGGAAAACAAGGCTAAGCCATTAATACCAATGGCTATACTAAATCTACATTTACCTAGAGAAAATTGAGTGCCTTTCTTCTAGTTGTTGTACACAGATATTAACTCTTTCCATGTTCTCACAAATACATAACAACAACAAATTCATCCTGCTGTTGAGAATCATTGGTTTTTCTCCGAGGTGGTGCCCGTTTCTGAAGAGTCCATCATTGCCGCTTCCTCGGTGATGAGGTCCACCACACAGCATAACTGAGGCCTTGTCAGACCTAAAATATCTTCAGCCGCATCCATCTGAGAAATGAAATAAAGCAATACAAACTAGGAAAGGATAACAATTCTTCTTCTTATCTGTGAAATATGTTTTTTTAACTGCATATCTTAGCAGTGGAAAATGTACTGCTTTTTACATGAAGCTCTCATTGCAACTGGTGTACTTGTTGTACACAGATATTAACTCTTTCCATGTTCTCACAAATACATAACAACAACAAATTCATCCTGCTGTTGAGAATCATTGGATTTCTCCATAAGACGTTTATAAGAGCTTAGATAGGAAGATGGCTGGGGGCAGAGCCATTAAACTACACAAATTAGATACTTTACCACAGCGATTACAAAAAAAGAAAGACAACAAAGAAGTGAAATATCATATATCATATCGTGTCAGAGGCCAGATAGGTAATTTGGCCTTTAAATGCCCCATATATCTTAATACAATCATGGATTTTTAAACTGATAGAATGTACAGTCATCATTAAGGACACTGCACATTCAGTCATCATCCAAATATTTTAAATTATATTAATGGCATTTTTAAAAGAATTAATACTCTTCAGTTTTTTAAATTTGAACTGTAAACATTTCCATATTAATAATAATAATAATAATAATAATAATAATATTAATAATATAATAATAATAATAATAATAATAATAATAATATTATTAATAATAATAATAATAATAATGATACTAATGATACTAACAATAATAACAATAATAAATAATTTCTATAGCGCATGTAACAGAGTTACTTTTATCTCTGAAGGGGAATTCCCGTAGTAAGTCACAACACATGACGTAATCGATCTTAACGTATGAAAGCCTCTAGAGATTGTGACATAATCGTTTTGGTGTGCCCTGGTATTCGATTCCTTTATGTCTAGAAAGAAGGACATGTGTCTACAATCGTGTGAAATAGTATCAAACCGTCTTGTATTGTCTTGAACGTTCTGGAAATTTCTGTTTCTGGAAGAGTCTTTGTTTTAGGGATAAAAGGGCTGTTTATCTATTATTGTGAGAGAGTGCAAGAAATAGATTCAATAAATGCGAGAGAAGTACATGACTGTGATTCCCCCTTTATATACCAGCATAGTGAATTTGCTTCACTTCATTGATTGATTGTCGACAGTGAGTATAATAAACATCTGTTGTAATTATTAATTGAGCATTGGTGTTTCTAGATTGTGTCTACGCCTTCATCTAGATCTAGAGTAAACTGCCTGCGCCATATTACCCTTCGTAACAGTGCACTAAGTCTCTATATCATTATGCTCTAAAGGGCTAGACATAAATGGGGATGAGGAGAAAGAAGATCAATCTAACAATTGTTAGTATGAAGCTCTAAAAAGTTTCGTCTTGAGAGTTTCCTTGAAAGAGTTGTAAGAGGCAGATTGTCTTGTTGATGATAGGGCTTTGTCAGAGAAATAAGATAGTGAAAATTTTTTTCTCAAGAGTGATGCTCACTGATGATCTAAGTGTTCTGGGTGGCACATAAATACGGACAAGAGAGCTCAAATAATCAGAGGAGATCATTGATGCATTTGTAGGCAAAACAGACAAGTTTTTGTAGTCAATTCTTTTATTCACAGGCAACCAGTGCAGAGACTTGTATGGGGGTAATGTAGTCTCTGGTCTTGGTTCTGGACATTATGAATGCTGCAGTATTTTGAATGCGTTACAGCTCGTTGATAGATTTTTGTGGGAGACCATAGAGCAATGAATTGGAGTAGTCCAATCAGCTGGTGAATGAGAATGTTGGTTGTCTCAGTGTCGAGTAAGCTCCTTATTCTGCCAATGTTTTGAGGTGAAAGTGCGATGATTGCACAGTTCTTTTGATGTGCTCTTTCATGTCAAGAAATTTGTCGAAGAAAAATGTTTTGACTGTTCTTATAAAAAAAAATCATGTCTAACAGAAGTAGAACTTTCGTAATATGTATCTTGAATCTATCTATATTATATGAGAATAGTTGAAAAATGATTTCTAATCAATATTATCTCTATCACGAACAATTTTAAAGAATTGGATAAGATCCCCTTAGCAAGGGGAGTCTAGGAAATTTCAATCTTTCATCATATGACATATTACCATATTCTTATTCTCTTATTAACCTTGTCGTCTGTCTTTGTACATTTTCTGAAAAGATTGATTGCTGTTTAAATAAAGGGCTCTATATACAATTTCCACATTCTAGTATAGGATGAATAACAGTTTTATATAGTGTAAGAAACATGTTTACATCCATATATGAAAAACTTCTATAAATAATTCCAATCATTCTAGCCTTATTACCGCATTCATGAATATGTTAATCAAAATTCAGATTCCTATCATAGATGTTCCTATATATAACTATAAATATATAATATAAAAATTAGAAATATATACTATTAATGTTATAATAAGAAAAAAAAGTTAACTGTGCTTCAAATTTTGCTCCTATCTTCTTGTCGTTAGGCTGCATTCCCCAATTGACAGTTGTAACTGGGGATATGGGGAGTAAAACAATCAACAGACTAGCGTCCTGTCAGGGAGGTGATGTATTATCACCTATTATAGAAACAGGGAGAAGGTTCCCAGTTATAAAGGGTCACTCTACGGCTCATAACAGTAACAGCCTTAAAGTTAAAGGAACTTCCCTTTTTTCTTTTTGTCACTAAAATTATGTAATTACTCATCTTATTCTATTCATTTTCATCTCCTTCTATGGCTTCTCCATTCATCCCTTAATTTTTTTGAATGAAGTACAAAAAAACCCTGAAAAAACAATGCAATGTTATATAACAAACAATAAACACAGCACACAATACCAGGGTTAAAAAGTGTGACAACTGAACCTCTTGTGCCTTTTTCTCTCGGCTCCATGCCAGATCGAATTTGGAATATGAATACAGGCCCAGATGAAATCCAGTGTGGCAGTTGATCCAATCTTCAATATCGAAAGATGAAACAAAAAGAAGAAATGGCATCAGCATTGAGAGGCGTTTGTCAAAAAACATTGTTGACTAAACCTCTGAACTTTTTCTCCTCAGTCAACTCATCATATTTCCTAATACTCCTGTAAAATATCATTGATTTTGACATGTGTGCCAGAAGAGAAACTGAATAAAAATGTATAGTTTTCGATGGCACACACCAGAGCCTTATTGTGACAAAACATTTTTATGTCATACTTCTTAAAATTATTTAGAAACTAAAAGGAAATAATGTTATCTGCACTGAAAGACTGTCACAAATATATTACACTTTTACACTTAAATGCCACAATGCAATCAGTTGCGGCCCCCCCAGATGAAATCCCCAAACCATCTTAAAAAATATAAGAAGTCCCTTGAGGCCACCCGTTTTGTCCCCCCCCCCCCCTCAAAAGAGTTGGCACAAATATCAATTTCCGCTTAGATATAAATAAAAATAGCAGTAAGAGTAATGCCCTGGAACACAAATTTATTTCTAATTTATCATGAATTTTAAGTGACAAAAAGACTCACTCAGGGACTTTCTTGACTTGGAGCAAATCATTCAAACATATTTTGAGAGTGTCCCAGCTTGCCTGATGGGTCAGTAATGCTAAGAGATGAGCTTGGCAAAGATGAGCCACATGCCTTCTGTTGCTGTCATCTTCTTTGACACTACTATGAGCAAACAGCAGTTGTTGTTGCAACTCTGGGTTGACCTTGGTGATTTCTGGGTCAAGCAGTGACAGCCAGTCAATCAACAACTTGGCACATGATGATGTCATGTTAGATCTGTGTTAAAGAAAACCAGAAAAGGCTGCTAAAAGGAAAAAAAGGGAAATATTGTCATGTCAAATTAGATACAACTTGAACATGATACATTATAAAAATAAGACTACCCATTGATGATGGCTAGCCTACAGTCAAATGAACAGGAATAAAGACAAATTGAAACTATTCCTAGTTTTTCATTTTCCACACGGGCTGATAGAAATGGTGGAAAGTTTTCTTAACTCAGTCATCAATGCGATTTTCCCTATTTTGTGGGAAGTCTGAGCCAGTTGTTTATTTATATTCTTACCTCCATGTGTATTTTAAGAGCTGGTTAGCTGTTAGGACACCTTTGTGCTACTTTTTAGACTCTTCTGTTTTGGTTTACTTTCTTTTTACTCTGCCAAAGCATAACATTGGAATTTCATGAAAATTCTACAAGAGATCTGGCTAAGAGACCGTCAAATCAGGCTAGTGCCTTTTCAGATGAAATAACAGATAACCTGCATTGGCGAATTTGGGACAAAAATGTTGATTGTTTGTTCTTTACATATTCGGGTAGAACAATTGTTCATCTACAGATTCTTGGCAGAAACATGTCTATAGAACGTATAATGTTTTTGTTACAAAATATTATTTAGGCAAGGGAAGGTTAAAAATAGTAAAACAATTTTATGTCAGTTACCCTAACACTGACTGAGAAGATGGCACTGAAAACTTGTATAATATGGCACTAAATGGCCAAATCTGACGTAGTATTCACCTGGCTGACAAGAACACGCTCACCGATTTGGCCTAGCGCTGAGTGACGTAAGAGGTGGAGGGCAAGCGTTGCCAGTCGGTGTGTTTGTAAACACACGCACAAATATAGGAATAGAGGAATAAAACAAAAAAACTTGTCATTTTGACACATGTTTTCACAACAGTGTACATTCAAACCTAGATCAACAATCCTCTTTACATTAGTAACAATGCCAGAGACTGTTGAAAGAGCAAGGGGTCTGCTACAAGAAAGGAAACCCATCTGAAGTGTCTTGTTTTGTGTTATTTTCTTTAGATTTCTTTATTTGTATTTTCTCGAACCGTAGTTTTTTGCCATTAAATTTCTATTGCCTCCGTCATTTACTGACCGATTTCTATAATATTTGGCACACAGGGTCCTTCTGTCAATATTCATAGAATTGCATCATTTTTAAATATATCTTGTAAACTTTTTGAGAGAAAGTTTGTGTAATAAAAAAACGTCACTGTTGCATATTTTCAAAATTCATAATTTAAAAACCTATCCAAACTATCTCAAAACCTGACGTCACTTTAGACATTAAATGGAAAAACCGATATGCACAGGTTTTGCCTGATTTTATTCATAACTAAGTGATGAGATGTATTTTTAAATTGGATCAAAATCCAAAATGGCAGCCGTTTCCTTTGCAACCAAGGACACCACAAACTTTTCAATGATAAAGGATGACTTTATTTTGGCAGTTACTCACATAAATACAAAACGTAAAAACCCAAACTCAAAAGCAAAAAAATCACTTCATGTGGAAGCCTATACCTGTACAAAAGAAAACATAAGGCAACTTGGATCTCACCATATGGTCAGATAAAAAATCAGACTGACCACATCTGTATATTTGGGAAATGGAGGAAAAGCCTCTTAGACGTAAGAGCAGATACAGTGTCATACCATCATCTGGTTATAGGAACCTTTAGAGTAAGGCTGAAAGCCCTCAGGGACACTACAAATAGACAGCACACAAATTCAATGCGCAGAACCTAAGGACATCAGAAAAAGCATGAATATAAGTGCCATCTACAGAACAGATTTCCAGCTATATCAGATTTAATCGAAGAATCCGTCGAAGACCATTGGGCAAAACTAGTTCTATCAGATTTAATCGAAGAGTACGTCAAAGACTATTGGGCAAAATTGAGGGAAACATGGGCAAGAAGGAAATCAAACGCAAGGCATGGCTACCAGAAAGAACTTGGACCCTCATTTCAGAGAGAAAATAAATTAAACAGAAGATCAACTAGACCCAAGACCAACAAGGAAAGACAAAACTACAAACTCATTACTGGATTAAACATAACGATATAAAAAAGAGTGTGAGGTTAGACAAGAGACAACAACTTTATGAAATGGCTGAGGAGGCAGAGACAACAGCACAACAGCAGAACATAAAGCGAGTGCATGAAATCACCAGGACCCTCTCTGGAAAAAACAGAAATTCAACGCAATCAGTCAACGACAAGCAGGGGCACATCATCAGCCATGAAGGGGTCCAAAGAAAACGATGGGCAGAGCACTTCAAGGAGATTCTAAATAGAGCAATTATTGGCCTTTATAGTTCAACAGATGTGTTGAAGGTTTGGAATGTGTAGTTCCTAAAAAACAATTGTGTTAATTCAATTCAGAATCGATACTGAGCTACTTTTATGGTATCATTGTGAAGGGAATGAACTGCTCCCTCCAATATTAAATTTGTCCCATATAACTTATTCACCACCCCCCCTCCTCTTCCCCCCTAAGTTGCCATGTTACGGTCTAACCATCGAACATATTTATGTTGATATAATAATTTCCCTAGTATTTTTCACCAAGCCTATGTCCATCCTTAATATCTTCTATACTTGTTCTAATAGTTTGTAGAATTTACACAGGTCTGGTTTATGATCTTATTATGATTACACAATTAAGATCACTTCCATTACAGTATGAAGCACTTTTTCCACAAAATGCAAATAAATGTATTATGATGAAGTTGCTGATGAAATTACTGGAACAAAATTGAAGAGGTCTCAGAGTAGAATTACTCGCCTTTCTCCTTTAAAAAAAAAATCCACTTGGAGGATACCAAAAAACCCAAGAAACAGGGGTGTTTCACAAAATTCTCTGAAAAAGCTAAGGGACCCTTTGAGTGTTACTTTTTTTTTATTGAGACACAGCAGATCAGAGGAGCACATGAGCAAACCCGACAATGTTCAATACTCACACGCCATCTTCAGCCAACATCTCACAAGCAAGTTTGGTTCCTTTCTCCGAATGTCTCTTAGTAACAAAGACTTCCATCATTTTGTGAAATGCCACTTCTAATTTATGGGTGTCAGTAATCTGTTTCAGGTCTGGAGACAAAATTTTAATCATTGCATTGGTTCTCTTCTTCTGATGAGGCAGACAGATGAAATATAAAACTTGACTTTTAATTACACAAAGTTGCTCAAAGAAAACACCAGATTTATTTCTTGAAGCCCATCTCTTTCCTGACTTAGTTTCTAAATCTCTTTTACTGGTTCCCTTTGGCAGTTATCATTTTCAATGCATAAAATTTACCCTACAACTTAATTTTTATCGTTCACTTTTTTTATTTTTCATGAAAGCCAATCATGGAGAATTTTGAATGAAATGCAATTATGGTCTGGGAATCATGCTAACCTTCTTTGATAGACTTTGTATCAAACTTCTTCACTCTGGCAATTTTATCCAGAAGAGTTTCTGTGATGTCCATCTTTTGGCATGGCGTCCAACTGATGTAAAATGGGTTGCCAAAAATTGAGTGATGATCGATGTCAACATGGACTTTTTGCCCTGACCCAGTGTTTGGAGCTTTTCAACCACTGAAAACAACTCACCATGGAGTTCACGCTGTGAGACAAATTGTGATAGTGAGGAACATAAAACATATCAAGGCATTGAAGAAGGTTCTTTGAACAACATTGTATAACGTTTTGAATAAGTTTTTCTTGTGATATTTGAGTAGCCTTTGCCCATATTTATTAATTGTCTGTTGATATGCAAAATAACACGTTATAAGCCCTGGATGTAAAGACATTTAATGGAGTAACCTTGGCCAGTTCTCTGGCAGATTGCTGAGCTTCTAAAAACCAAATATTACATTATATTATTTCACTGCATTGAAAGTGAGATGTTTCTCATGTGTATTGCTTGAATAAAGAAATAATCTTATCAGGAGCTTAAATCTTTCTGGAAGTTTTTCAAAGCAGCCTCTTTAATGATGCATTGAAGAGGAAAAATTCATTACATGCAAAAAATAAGGTGGACTTATTTGGAGAACGTTGTATAAAATAAATACAAATTATACCTGCTTAGCAATCAGAATTCTTAAAATAGGACAAGATCTGAAAGTGGCTGAGAAAACTTTAGATGCAAAGGCCTCTTTCTTTGAAGAACTGAGCAACTGAAATTAATAGACAATAATATGAATAAACAGTATCTTCAGCATAAACATGTAAGGGCATGTGAATTTAGATCATAGAAAGAAAATTTACCGCTCACTATATTTTCTTTCTTTTTTCGTTAGTCTCTGTTGCAAATATATAATCAACTATCAATTTACTAAACAGTTGTAAAAGCCTGGTTCTCCACTGTAATGAAAGCTATTTAAATAACTAAAAAGAGCAATAGAATTTTCATTGAATTGTAAACGACTGACTTATCTTCAATGTATAAAAGTATACGGCAAAACTTAATTTTGAAAACGTTTTAACTTCAGACTAAAAAAGAAATAAAAACAACGAACAAAAATTCTGTATTCCTACATTATCAAGAGCTCTAATGACAATAGCAGCTTTGCCTTTATCAGTCGAAATGGCCTGAAAATGAAAATGTGGTTTATGTCATAAGCATTAATGATGAATAAAATAAACAATAGACTAGCAAGTAACAAAGTTGACTTGAAAAACATTAATTGATTAGAATTATTAGTCAACTTGTGTGAGACAAAATTTCTTGAAAATACAGTATTTTTATTTTTATTTGATTATTTTCTCTTTGAATAATTTGATTGAGCTTTATGAAAATATAAATCTGCGAATTGAATACATTCATCACCATTACTATTTTAAAAATTTTTTTTGTAACAATTCTATACTTGAATCTCTTCTTTCCATATTATTCTTATTCTTACATAATGAACAATAAGTCTATCAAAAAGTATTGAAAATTTATAAATTGAAAGACATACAGGAAGTAATAAAAGCACAAAAGATGCAATGGTTTATTTGTTAAGTGAGATAAATTTGACTTGGAAAACAAAATCTCACTTGGAGAATACATTGGAAAAGCTTGGTTGGACCCTTCTCTGCTCCCTTACTGTCAGAAAATATCTGAAATGGATTAAAACGTTATGATATGGCAAAATAAAATACTTCTTGATAATTCAAATACATGATAGTTTCATTTGTTGAATATTATTTTAGAAATATAACTACATTTTATCCTCAACAGCAGAAATATGAGGTTACTTCTCAAGCATCCATTAACTGTTTAAGTTCAGAGCTAAAATTTATGATATACGACGGAGGCCTCTATAAGACATGGAATATTAAGAGTCAGTGACCTTTTTGCCATACTGCCATTATTACAGCTCAGAAGTATAAAAATGGTGCATATCAAAATAACCAGTAATAAATGAACTTTAAGAAAATAATATCAAACTTGACTATAGAATACATATATGGAAGTGACAGAGCGATATGTCACAGTTGACTTTAGTGAACCTAAAAAAGAAATTTAATTTATTTAGCCCTAAAAATAATAAATACCCGGTACTTACATGTGTGCTTGAAATTGTTATGGTTCTATTCATGTAATGTATATCCATAAGGAAAATATGTTAAAAGTCTAGAAAATACTGCATATGGGTCAATATGACTGATAATCCAAGAATGCAACTTTAAAAAAAATTCCAGAAACAACTACCACATAATTTTACATCCTATGTACAACTCATTTACATACAATATCTTCACTTTGAACACTGTAACATGGTTACTGTGCTTGGTGCAAAGCAAGAAAACAATCCTTTGGATGAAGATGAGGGGTGTTGGGGCATCTAAGGCAAACAAAGTTTGTTCTCTTACGACTCTGTGATGTTGTGCAGTGGGCACACTGACCAGATGTTGGTTGTTGTTTGCCCTTGGGAGGATATTTGTGGATTCCTGGTGAAATGTTGGTGCTGGCTACATTACAATAGTGTTGGGAATGACATCCGCAAGGATCAGTTGCTTCAATCCGAGAGTCAGATCTTTGTTTACATTTCCAATTAGACCTAGAAATTAAGAACATCCCTCTAGGGCCAAATGACCAAGGGCCAAATGACCAATAATCGGAAGAAGAACTATCGTAGAAAGTCGCACTGTACTTATTTCATGTTTTTCTTACGCAATACCTTCTTTATAATACTATAATATGAACGGACCTATTGAGCGCTGTCCACTCATCGATCCAGTACAATTTTCCGGCAGCTCTTGCGAGCACCTGCTCGGGCTAAAAGAGTTAATTGGAATCTTATCATGTTCATTTACAGTCTACTATTCCCTACAAAACTTGCCTGATCTATGAGTCGGCTGATCTTGTCAACTGAATTTGTAAAATAACATCTCCAGAGCTTTCCACACTCCACATATTTTGGGTTGGCATCTCCTCGTCTGTTTTCTCCATGTCTAATTCCATCATGAGCACACAAAAATTGTTTTAACAGAATATAGCAATAACATATTAGTAATACAAATAAATGATAAGAATAAAAAATGATAAAAAAATACACCAACAACAAAAATACTTTATATAATATTCATAAGGCTGTTTATGATCATGAAAATGAGGGTGATAATAAGGGTCATAGGGAGATAACAATAATGCTTATAAATTGCATGGTAGCAACATATATTCCACAAGTGATTTACAAAATAATATAAATGACTTCAATTCTGCGTAACAAGTAACTTTTCTAGAGTTGCATCCATGTCCAAGACGTTTGATATGATCAGAAGAACTTCTTTACCTTTTTCTGTGGACGGCAACTCTTCATCTTCAGTAAGTGTGGCGTAAAATATTTTGCCACCAACGGCTCCAGATTGATGTTGTATGTCTATGAGGTTTATCAAATAACTTTTATCTTTCAGTGCCTGGGAGACACTACTTGGATCAGCTGTCACTGCTTCGTCTAAGGCTGATAGCAGACGCGACATGCTCGATGTTGGAATACCAAAGGATTGGACAAAGAGGACCAGCTGGGATGGCTCTACCTCAAGCAATGCTATAAGATGGAAATATAAGACTTGTAAATATGTTCAATGACATCATTATCAATGTTGTTTAAATGTAGAATATAAATTAACTAACCAATATCATCTCATTGCCCTTTGAATCAGAAAGAATGCCAAAAAAGTTAATGCCAGCAAACTTCATAGGAAGACAAAGAACAACATATCAGGGTGAATTAAGAAGAAACAGCAAGATAAAAGAGAAGTGAAAGAGTAAAGGAAAGAAGTAGCAGAACCTGCCAACCACCAGCAAATGTATCAGTTGTACGTTGCCTCACAATTTTAGGAAAGAAAATTAGTGAGGAAATGCTCAGTCTCTACATCAGCATTTGGCATAGAACGACCTAGCAGTAGCATTGATAGATCAGCGACAGCACTCTTAAGAATTAAGCTTGAATTGAAACAATTAAACAATGTTTACAAAATATAATTGAACCAAAAACAAGGAAAATTAAATCTTTGAATGTCAAAAAAAGTTATTGCCCTATGCCAGATAAATTCTATCTCCTGCAAAGTGATATATTTCAAAAGGAACATATATTTGTCTGAGGCATTTAATACCAATGGCAGAGCCAATCTAACGGTGCTTACTTTAGGTTACTCTAAAAAAAAATCAATGATAAGAGTTTCTTGTTCAATTGAAATTTACCCCATCCACCACTGTGGTCATCTCAGGGTGAATTAAGAAGAAACAGCAAGATAAAGAGAAGTGAAAGAGTAAAGGGAAAGAAGTAGCAGCGCCTGCCAACCACCAGCAAATGTATCAGTTGTAGAGAAAGAGCGTTGCCTCACAATTTTAGCAGTATTAGTCTGAAAGAAAATTAGTGAGAGAAATGCTCAGTCTCTACATCAGCATTTGGCATAGAACGACCTAGCAGTAGCATTGATAGATCAGCGATTAGCACTCTTAAGAATTAAGCTTGAATTGAAACAATTAAATGACTAAATGACTGCATCAATGTTCACACATGAATGTCCCACAAATATCTCAAACACAAAATGAATACATAACAAATGTCAAGAGACAAGATAATCGTAACAACAGAACTGAAATAATGATTGTAATAGAAATCATTTGCCTACAAAGTGAACGAAATATTTTTTCTTGAAAATTTAAGGAAAACAACTTTGGTCTGATGTAATTTTTCATATCAGAGAATGGCAGAGAAAAAGCCAAATATTCTTATGCAACTAGAGGTGTATAAGTAAAACTAAAAATAAAAAATATAATAGATAAGAGTAATGGCTGTTCCTTAAAATCTACTTTTGGGAAACAAAACAAAATGATTCTGCGAAAACACAGAGAGAGAAAGAGAAAGAGAGAGAGAGAGAGAGAGAGAGAGAGAGAGAGAGAGAGAGAGAGAGAGAGAGAGAGAGAGAGAGAGAGAGAGAGAGAGAGAGAGAGAGAGAGAGAGAGAGAGAGAGAGAGAGAGAGAGAGAGAGAGAGAGAGAGAGAGAGAGAGAGAGAGAGAGAGAGAGAAAAAAGAGAGGAGGAGGCAAAAGAGAGAGAGAGAGAGAGAGAGAGAGAGAGAGAGAGAGAGAGAGAGAGAGAGAAGAGAGAGAGAGAGAGAGAGAGAGAGAGAGAGAGAGAGAGAGAGAGAGAGAGAGAGAGAGAGAGAGAGAGAGAGAGAGAGAGAGAGAGAGAGAGAAAAGAGAGGGAGAGGAGAGCAAAAGAGAGAGAGAGAGAGAGAGAGAGAGAGAGAGAGAGAGAGAGAGAGAGAGAGAGAGAGAGAGAGAGAGAGAGAGAGAGAGAGAGAGAGAGAGAGAGAGAGAGAGAGAGAGAGAGAGAGAGAGAGAGAGAGAGAGAGAGAGAGAGAGAGAGAGAGAGAGAGAGAGAGAGAGAGAGAGAGAGAGAGAGAGAGAGAGAGAGAGAGAGAGAGAGAGAGAGAGAGAGAGAGAGAGAGAGAGAGAGAGAGAGAGAGAGAGAGAGAGAGAGAGAGAGAGAGAGAGAGAGAGAGAGAGAGAGAGAGAGAGAGAGAGAGAGAGAGAGAGAGAGAGAGAGAGAGAGAGAGAGAGAGAGAGAGAGAGAGAGAGAGAGAGAGAGAGAGAGAGAGAGAGAGAGAGAGAGAGAGAGAGAGAGAGAGAGAGAGAGATATTTTTACGATGAGCCCACCTTACTACTATTGAGCGTAATAATATTTATTGTAGTATTGGCCTGGTGTGGTTGCAGTGTCATTTATGTACATGATCGTCTCTTGTACAATTGTATCCTTATCATGGTCAAAGACAGTCAAGTCAAGAGCTAGGCTACACACGCATTATATAAAAGTATGTCATTATTATGCCGATTTATTACAATTATGCAGGCATTTGGAGCCGTGTGGATTTCTTTTTCATGCTGTGGTAAACTGAAAATCTCAAAGGGCTAATGGTTGACTGCAGAGATGGCAAATAAATAGAAGTAAAGAAAGAAAACTGACCAAGGCAGCTGGTTTTTTCTTTCTTGTTCATTATTATGGGATCCAGACTAACGGGTTGCTTCCTGAAGTCGATGTTAACTTAAGTAGCAATCTCTTCTTCTTTTTTTTGGATAGGGGCTAGCTCAAACAGCATTGTTTTGGAAGTCAGTTGATGTATTGCTATAAAGTGTCATCCATAGAGTTTGATGTAAAAATTCGAAATTTCGATTTTTAACAAGGTAAAATACTAAATCTACATAATAATAAACTAGTGCTCAATTAAATCTATATTGATTGAAGAATAACATTAAGCCAAGGAAAGATAACGACTACAACTTGAATAAGTTTAATCAACCTTCACTTTCGTGAATTTTAAGAAAGATTCTACAAGGCTTTTCCCAGTCATAATTTTTAAATTTTAATCACTTCGCTGGAAAACGGGAAATTTACTGGATGTACAAAACTGTTTACAGAAGAGGCACAAATTATGATAGGAGAATAGAATTTTCGGTAGATTCTTAAACAGTGTTTAATCTCAAACGTTGTACAGCTATAACAGGAGCAAAGCATTAGAGTCCATGTAATTACATCTCAAAATGAGAGAAATATTTGATTTTCTCCAAAAGCACATCGGCTACCTTCAAAACCCATTGACCCGTAGTTGACCCCATGGCAGATAGCTCATTTTGCGTGCTGGACCTTGCTGGCTAAAATCAGACGCCGTGGGACTAATAAAATACACATAGGTGTACACATACTTACATAATTATATCATATATGCGTATTCTGTGTATAAATGTGTGCATCAAGGACTGCCAGCCTGAACTAATATAGGAAAATTAGGATACCTGCTTATGGTGGGGGGACCAATGAGCAAAGCTTGCTTTAAGTCAGGGATTGGGAGAAAATGCTGCATATTTCTAAATAATTAAGAAATGAAAGCATTCCCCACATAGTTTGCAACACAAAGTTTGACAGCAAAGGATGATCAGTTCACCCTTTTAATATGCACCTGCATTTGCCATCCTCCTCTCTCTTTAATAATATATACTTCTTTGTGTCTGTCTGTCTCTGTCTGTCTCTGTCTCTGTCTCTCTCTCACACACAAACACATGAAATAAAACAACCAACAATCACTCACAATGTTATTGCATTGCTCATTGTAGAAAGCTAGACCAAGCTATAACTGCATGTGGATCCTCTATCAAAGTTATTTCAATCTCCAACACATGTCTAGCAAATGGCAGGACATGCACAATTCGTTGAAAAGTCTGTCTGTCTGTCTCTCTCTGCTCTCTCTCTCTCTCTCTCTCTCTCTCTCTCCTCCTTCCTCCCTCCCTCCCTCCCGATCTAGAACCTAATATAAATAGATCTAGAATCTAGACACAGGGAGATACCATATATTACTATACAATGAATAACACTGGTAAAAAAGAGCCTCGCAAACGGGTTACCACCTATCTGGGAAATCGCGCAATGCATCATGGAACAGATTGGCAGTAGGAGCTAAACGCCTCATTCAAGCTAAAGCTGACATGTTAACAGTTTATTTCCAGAATTTTTGCTCTTTACCAGCATTGACAAGTTTTTCATCTTGAGAGCGCAGCATGCGCAATTTTAGCCAATCAGGAAGTAAAAGTGCCTCCTCAGATGTGTCCATGAGAAAAGCTGATGGCATTCGACAGTCCTCCTGGATCCACATGTCCAACAAATCCATGTACTCTTTATTGTCCTCATGATCGGGCTCCTCTGTCAAAATACAAAGACATTAAAAAATCTCTTCAATTAATTGATTTCTAAAATAAACTTTAAATTTCATGTAGGTGTTGTAGCTAATTGAAACACTATGCTTGTGTCTACTGATTTTATGAGGCAAAAAAAGTTTAAATTGAAATTTATTGAAAACAAAGCTAGGCTGAACAGTCCTCAATTGAAAGGATTTTAAAGTGAGAATAATTCTACTGTTTTAATTTCACCTAGATCTTGACATGACTAACACCTCAAATACCTTTCTTTCTTTCTTTAACAGTTCCCATTCTACCTTCCAGTATATGGGTTTAGATACCTGAAATGATCCTTCTCCAGGCTACCCTGTCCTGACATGTTTTCTTTCCTTCTGCAAAGGTTGAATTTCTTTGCTTTAGTGCCTCTTTAATATCTTCTTCCCATTCTCTCCAAGGTCTACCTTTTGGTCTTTTACTTTCGGTTTCAGCATTGTATACTGATTTAGCTATTCTCTTATCATTCATTCTGTTAACATGCCCAAACCATCTCAGTTGATTTATTTCTATCTTAGATTTAATGCCATCTGCTTTGGTTTGATCTCATATCGCTGTGTTTCTGATTTTGTCTCTTTTAGTTTTCCCTTATTCTCTTCTGAGATATTTCATTTCAGCTGCCTGTATTCTAATGTGTTCCCTATTGTCTAATGTCCTGATCTCACTATCATAGAGAAGAATAAGACAAAAAGCTGTGTTCTATACTGTCATTTTGGTTTTTGTTGACAATTCTTGTTTACCTATAAATGCCCTTCCTAGATGGCTATATATTATCTCATTGCCTTTTGGATTCTCTGGCTAATTTCTTCTTTTGGTTTTCCCTCTGAGTCAATCAATACTCCTAGATAATTGTAGCATTTACCTTGTTCTAGCTTTTCTCTGCCTAGTTTAAGACTTTGTGTTATAGCTTTCCAAGTTACTAGCATTGTTTATGTTTTATTTACATTTACTTTCATTCCTCTTTTATATAGTTCATTTTTCAGTATGTTGATTTTATATTGAAGGTCACTTTCTAATTGTCCAAATATAGCTAAATCATCAGCAAATGAAAGCATTGATAGATTTACTGGTTTGAGTTTCCACATACCTACATTCATTTGCTTCATTTTTGATGATGCCTTTGCAATTGAATCCATAAATGTGATAAACAAAAGAGGGCTCAGAATACAGCCCTGTCTAACTCCTATATCTACTTCAAATTCATAAGATAAGTTTCCAGCTACTCACTGCACCTGTTGGTTTATTGTAAAAACTGTTAATAGCTTTTATCAAATTTTGTTCTACATAATGTTCTTTTAAAGAACAGCATACTTCATCCTTCCTCACAGTGTCAAATGCCTTTTCTAAGTCAATAAAGCAGAGTGTGAGTCACAGTTTCTTTCAAGGAATTCTTCTATTTGCGTCTAATTGTAAATATGATCTGAATCTGCTCTGATGTTCTCCGTTCTTCAATCTGATCTTCTACTCTTTTCCTCAGTCTCATTTATAGTATTCTGGCAAACATGATTCTCCGTAGACTTAGTAGTTTGAGCATTCCATAGTTGATCCCTTCTTGTGTATTGCTACTATTTTTCCCTTTTTCCAGTCACCTGGCACCTGTCTTGACTTCCATGCTTGTTGGCATATTGCATGCAAGAATTTGTCTGCCCCTCTCCCTTTTCTGGATAAATTTGACCTGCTTCTGAGGCATTTCCTAGTTTAACTTTTCGTACGGCTGTTTGGATTTCTTCCATAGAGATATGCACATCTTCAGTTATCTCATCTTGATTATTTCTTATTCCTACTGGTTGGTCTGTCTTCCTTGTTTCATATGTCCTGGAGGGTCATGTAATTGCTGAAAGTACTTTCTCCATGTTTCCACGATTTTGTTGTTTTACTTCATTATTTCTCCTTTGATGTTCTTAATTTGTCTAATTTCCTCCCCAAAACAGCTTTTAATTTCCTAGGTAGCTTTCTTGCAGTCTTTGTCTACACTTTCTCACTCTTCCTGTTTTGCTTTCATCATTTTCTGTTTGGCTATAGTTCTTTTAATCACATAATCTATCCTATCTTCTGACCTTTCCGCTTGTAAGTATTTCTTCTGGGCTTTCTTCTTTTCTTTGATCTTAATTTTGATATTCTTATTCCACCATGCTGTACTTTTCCTATCTCCTTTAATTTGTTTCTTACCACAGACCTCTTCAGTACAACTGAGGAGTTTATCCTTATACAGTTGCAACATTTTTTTCTATTGTGCTATCATTCAGATCAATCTGCTTCTCATTGATAAATCTTTTGTCCTAGATTGGTATATCTGTTTTACTATTGGTTTATCTAGTTTTTCTATTTTGAGTTTAGTAGCTTTCTTCTCTTTCCTTTTCTGTTCGTTTTTCCTCAGTAATCTCATTTTTGTAATCACCAGGTGATGATGACTACATTTTTCAGCTCCTCTGTTAAGTTTTGCATCCATTGTATAAAAAAGGGAACCATTGTAAAAAAAAGGAACTGCTAACTATTATGTAGTCTATTATTGAATCCTTTTCACTTCTGTCTTCATTTACTCTTGTATATTTGTGAATATGTTTATGTGGAATAAAGGTGTTGGCTATTTTCATGGTATTCTTTAGGCCAAAGTCTATTAGTCTCTCTCCGTTTGGAGAACTTGTTGTCTCTCCTTCTTTACCTATGATTCCACGGATGATTCTGCATTGTTGCCTACTCTAGCGTTGAAATATCCTAAAACCATTAGTTCCTGTTTGGGTTTAAGATTCTCTGCAGCTATTTGTAAATTGTGTTCAAAGATATCTTTAGTGGCGTCATCAATTGATCCATAAGATATTAATAATTTAATTTCTATTCCTTTTGGTTTAATGTTTACATTTAATAACCTCAAGCTAATAAATTTCCAATTTTCCAATAGCTTTTCATGTCTTTTATGCATAGAAGGCCTACTCCTGCTCTAGCTCTATCCTTTACATCAACTCCTGAGAAGATTGAAGTATGAATATTTTCTATTCTTTATCCTTTTTCCTTCGATTCTGTGATAGTGAAAATATATTTTCAATTTTCTAATTCTTTAGCTAATTCTAACTCTTTTCCATTTACAACTCTGACATTCCATGTTCCAAAAACGAAAGTCTGTGTTTGTTTCCAGGGTCGTCTTCTGAAGTTCCATCCGGTTATAATATCTTTGGTTCTCTGAATAGGTTGGTTTTGGGTAAGCAGGTGATTAGCCCACTGTACCCAAGGTAGATGGTGGAACTGCCACCTTGAGGCCCCTTACTGGGCCTTGGTTTTGATTTTCTGTAGGGGGTTAACTTCCTTAGCTTTTGGTCAGCCAATAAAGGCCTGCAAGGCAGCAGGTTTTGATTTTCTGTCTGGGTTAACTCCTTTACCCTTGGTCAGCTAAGACCTGCCTGCAAGGCAGCAGGAGACTCATGGAGGACGGGGCCATGTAGTCTCCGCACAAGTGCAGGCACCTGCCCACTGCTTGCATCTCAAACACCAATTTCTATTTAAATATTGAATCTCTGTCTGTAGAAAATAAGCTCTCAAAGAAATGAAACAATGTGAAATTCAAGAAATCAAGCACCTTAAACATTCATTATCTACATGAGTAAATGTCAGTAAATTCCTTTAAAACTTTACAAAAAAAGCTCTTCCATGTCAAAAGAATACAATCCTGTTATCTTTCCATACCTTGTGGCTTTCCATATGTGAGCAAAATAATCATGGCTTGAACGACCAGCACATGGACAGTAGCAGATTGTCCTGACTCCCATTCAACCAGGATCTGATCTTGTGCATTTGACTTGAGAAAGACAAACAAAATTTCGGGCTTAAAGAACTCTTATATGAATACAGTTGGATGGATATGACCAGTATGCGAGCAATTTCATTAGCATAAAAAGAGCTTCTTGAAGAAATGAAATTCAAATTGTGACAATTGTGGAAATACAATGTTGAATATACCTCATTAATATTAATGAGACAAAACCATAATTTGATTTATTACAGGATTACTGAGTTTTTAGATACTAACCAATCAAAATAATGATGATACAATTTTTTTTAAGTGGATCCATAAAGCTATATATATATCGTAATTAATAACTTACCCAACTAAAAGTGTCCTTTTGCTCCTTGCGAGCTCCTTGCATATACTTGAGAAATATCCGTATGAAGGCTAGAAGGGTTTCTTGTTGTCTCTCAGTTTTCTGGATTGGCTTTGTGGTCACTTGAGGCAAAATCAAATTCATCACAGAAGTCCTTTCAACGAAGCTGGGCAAGATCCTGGAATTTAAAAGACAAAATTCAGATGCATTCTAGGAATCCCAAGGTGGAAAACAAAATGAACATGTATGAATTAACATTCAGTCTTGAACAAATCAGACGTATGACTCATTACTACAATGACATTGTCTTTCTCAAATTTGTTCTGTCTTTAGATCACTGTATTATACTTCATGTGGAGTAAAGAGATGAGGCAGATTTTTTCACGGCACATGGCCTCACCATTGATCTTTATGACAAACGACTACTGCCTTTTGACAACAGTTCTATGCTGCTTCAACAGGCCAAGTCTCTCCTGACTCTTGCAGGCTAAGGTGTCTCCCTCATCAGAATGTGTATTCCAATCTGCTCCCAGTTCCTTGATCTCCTCACTCCACATTTTGACAACTCCATCAACAAACATGGTGTTGAACACCACATTGTCGCACATGGCCCTCCAATTCACACTCGGGTCCACCAACTAGACCAGGAGAAACTCGTTGCTGCCAAAGCTGAGTTCCTGCAGATGGAAGAAATGGAAATTGTCCGCCGCTCAAAATCCCCTTCGTCTTCACACCTTCATGGCGTGCCTAAACCTGGTGGCCATCATCTCTCACACATTCAGGACTTTAAAACCACCTCACTGGTTGTACCATCTTCTTCAACATTGATTTGATCAGAGGCTATCACCAGATTCCCATGGCGCCTTCTTCTATTCCTAAAAAAATGCCGTCATTACCCCATTCGGTCTCTGGTAATTCTTTCAACCTCAAAAATGCTGCTCCGTCGTTTCAGCGCCCCATGAACGGAATCCCTTGAGACGTGCCCTTTGCCCTGGTCTACTTTGATGCTAGCCTTACACCCCATGAACATTCTCAGTACCTAAGGCAACTTTTCACGCTCTTTTCTTCAAACAGACTTGTCATTAACAAGACCAAGTATGTCTTTGGTGCTGACGAGCTCGACTTCCTGAGACATCATACCAGTTCTCAGGGAATAACCCCGCTTCCAGACCGGACATCTACCCTCCAAAACAGTAGTGCGCCCAAAGACCACACAAGTCTACAGCGTTTCCTTGGAATGGTAAACTATTACCATCGCTTTCTTCCTGGAGTAGTTGGCATTATTGCTCCACTGCATGCTCAAGCAAGCGGCAAAGGCCAAAATATAGAATGGTCTAAGGAGTATCAAGAGGCATTTGACAAAGTCAAAAAGTCCTCAGCAAGGCAACACTCTGACATCATCCTTAATCAGATGCACCAACAAGCCTCACAGTAGATGCATTGAACGCTCAGCTTGAACAACGCCAAGGTCAATCTTGGGTGCCACTAAGGTCAATCTTGGGTGCCACTTGCCTTCTTTTACAGGAAACTTTCAGATTCTGAAAGAAATACAGTGCTTTTGATCATGAACTTCAAAAACGGCCTACAGTGCCTTTAAAAATTTCAGAGATTTTTTAAAGAGACGAATCTTTACTCTTTATACTGACCACAAACCCTTGACATCAGCTCTGAGAAGTCAAACAGACCGCTCTTCACGCCAGACAAGACATTAATCTTTCATCTTGAAAATTTACCACCGATATACAACATACCAACATTGTGGCAGATGCTCTGTCAAGAATAAACATTGTCAAGACTACGGAAGACACTGAATAGATTACAGCTACAGACCTCCACTCCATAGTTTCCGATTCTCCTGTGAATACACTTGGACATGACTGCATTAATTTCAACCGCCTCGCTGAAGACCAAAACAAATCAGATTAAAAAAACTTGTATCAAACAGCCACTACAGGCCTGAAGCTCCAAGATGTTGCTATCAGCCCATCACCGCTGCTTTGCAACATGTCCATGGGAACCCCAAGACCTATACTACCAATTCCCTGGACTCGCCCAGTGTTTACAAATTCATGGACTCTCACACTCGGGAGTTAAACCCACACAAACCGCAGTTTTACAACGGTTTGTGTGACACAACATGAAATGTGACATCCACAGATGGTGCAGTACACGCCATGACTGTCAAGCCTCTAAAATCCATCACCATACATGTGCCCCGCTCAGTGTGTTCACCTCGATCTGATAGGTAACAGGGTGTCCAGACAAACCAAATAACCCAAGATCCTACCAGTGACTACAAAATCCTACAACATTCACTGCCTCATTATAGAAATCTGCCACTTCAGACACCAGTGATACAAAGTCCCTTTTAAAGAGAAAAGAATTCTTTATCTGTCCGTGTTAGATTGATGTTGTTCACAATACTATTTACAGTCGTGATGTTGCGTGCATGATCAAGTCATCTTCTTTCAACAATAGTATCAACGGCTCACCTTCTTTATGTTGAAGACGTGTAGTCAATTACAATCATTCACATGTTTGAAAATGCTCAATGTGCTCCCTCCTCCCTCCCTCCCTCCCTCTCTCTCTCTCTCTCTATCTCTCTCTCTCCCTCCCTCTCTCTCTCTCTCTCTCTCTCTCTCTCTCTCTCTCTCTCTCTCTCTCTCTCTCTCTCTCTCTCTCTCTCTCTCTCTCTCTCTCTCTCTCTCTCTCTCTCTCTCAGGACAAAGTGAAATGGAGAAACCTCTTGGTGACCTATGCTCGACCAGGGATAGAAAAGTCAAGTAAATCAATTTTATATGCAACACTCTATTTCAATTTGTTATAGATGTTGTTAACAGTAACATAAAAAGATGGTATAAGAAAGGAACTATAAAAATAGTTACCAAAGTTGTTTCATTCAACATTTGCTGTGAGACATCTTCATTGTGTGAAGCAAGATACATGACATAAGAGTTGATCCTTTGGGCATCAGTGTCCACTTGGCAAGCCTAGAACATTGAATGTTTCAGTCCAGCAGTTAAACAATATGTACAGTAACATTGTGACGAGATAGGAAAGATAAGGGTGCAATAGTATCCTTGACTTGTCTCTAAATAGAGAAAATAGGTATGGTCATAGTGACACAAAAACATATTAAACAAAAGCAGTAACAATTGTACATTGCCATAGAAATTAAAGCATAAACCTTTGTACAAATGCACTTAAAGATCAAATATAACATAGCAAACCCATAAACATTGCATTTCATTGGAGCAATTGCATTCCATCTGTCCATTTTTATGTCTATATATACACTTGCACATAGATATATAGCTAAACATACATAATAACACACATTTATATGCACACACATACACCTACACATGTACATATATAGGTGCCCGTCCACTTGACGGTCTATCGCGATAATCTGTTCTATCATAAATCCCACCACGGTCTACTGGTGCCTGTCAATCTGTCTATCAGACAGTAATTAAATATTTCAGATGGGACCAGACGTGACCAGATGAGTGCACTTACATCAGAGGCGGCTTCGACAGTGAATGGCCAGTTGGGCAAAGAGACCAAAGGATAGGATAGATTACGTGAATAAAAGAACTATTGCCAAAGAGGAAGTGAGGAAAGCAAAACAGGAACAATGGGAAAAACTTGGACAAAGACTTCAAGAAAGCTATCAAGGAAATCAAAAGCTGTTCTGGGGGGCAATGAAGAGCATGAAAAAGACTAAAGCATGCACAATACGACAAATTAAGACTCCCAAAGGAGAAATGATGATAGAAGACAGCCAAATATTGGAAATGTGGAGAAAGTATTTTGAACAATTACATAAGCCCTCCAGAACATATGAAACAAGGAGTAAATATCAATTAGTAAGAGTAACAAGTAATCCAGAAGAGACAGCTGAAGAAGTAGATATATCAATGGAAGAAATCCAAACAGCTATAAGAAAAGTGAAATTAGGAAAAGCCTCAGGACCAGATCAAGTTTATCCAGAAATTATTAAAAACCAAGGGAGAGAGGCAGACAAACTACTACATGCAATATCCCAACAAGAATGGAAGTCCAAACAGGTGCCAGATGACTGGAAAAAGGGAACCCAATGGTGGCCAGGATTTTTTTCCTGTCAATTCCCTATGTTTGTCTCGTCTTTGTTCCTATGGGGCTTTCATATTATCTTGTGTCATAACATTAACTAGGAGTAATGATTAACTCAGAGGGAAAACTAAGAGAAGAAATCAGCCAGAAAATCCAAAAGGCATTCGTAGGTAAACAAGAATTGTCAACAAAAAACAATATGGCAGTTTCCAACACAGTTTATTGTCCTACTCTCCTCTATGGCAGCGAAACCTGGACCTTAGACAGTAGAGAATACAGTAGAGTACAGGCAGCTGAAATGAAATAACTAAGAAGAGTAGTAGGGAAAACTAAAAGAGACAAAATCAGAAACACAACAATAAGAGATCAAACCAAAGCAAAAGGCATAAAAACTAAGATAGAAACAAATCAATTGAGATGGTTTGGGCATGTAAATCAGTATACAGTGCTAAAGCCCAATGTAAAAGACCAAAAGGCAGACCTCGGAGAAAAGTGGGAAAAAGATATAAAAGAGGCATTGAAGCATAGAAATTTAACTTTTTTGGAAGGAAACAGAAAATGCCAGGACAGGGCATCCTGGAGAAAGATCATATCGGGCATCTGAACCCATACACCGAAAGGTAGAAAGGGAACCGATAAAAAATGAAAGAAAGAGGATTGTAATAAACTGTGGTAGACCGTCAAGTGGAACAGTTGTCAGACAGGTCTGGTGGTAGACCGTCAAGTGGAACAGTTGTCAGACAGGTGGTGGTAGACCGTCAAGTGGAACAGTTGTCAGACAGGTCAGGTCAAGTCAAGTGGAACAGTTGTCAGACAGGTCTGGTGGTAGACCGTCAAGTACAACAGAAACAATGCGATAGACTGTCACGTTGGCCGGCACCCATGTATATTACATATCGGTCTGCTGAGTGCAAAAAATATATCGTCAGTGAAGCTGTCTAAATAAGTAAGGATTAATAAATCTCAGTCAATAATTGATCTAGGCAATAAAGATCTCATCTTAATTGATTAAAATAAAATGTTATGAACATCGTGTGACATTTGCAAAATGCCATGCATGATAGTTTTATCAATTCACATCTGTACAAGACCTAAATATTCCTGAGAAGAAAGACTGATTTTCTCAGGCAAACTCCTCCCCTCCCAAGATCAGCGACAAGGGAGTGAGTGATTTTTAAAAAATCACTATCAATCAATTTGGACTTAGGAAGGGCTCTTGGCCAATGACAATCATTCTGGAAATCACTGCTATATCAGTGACGAGTAATCCACATTGCTTGCGCAAACTTACTTTCTCAATGCCAGTGATATGGAGTCTTTAACTTCATAAAAAAGAGGCAATGAAGGGATGTGCTGAGAGAGCCATTCATCTGATTTGTAAGAAGGTTTGCTGTCAGCTATTGCACTGTCTTCCTCACTAGTAGATATTGGAGGACCAACGACAAGTGACAAACCCTGTAAAATGGAGATAATGAATTACTTTTAAATCTCTGGAAAATAGACTTTAACTTAATTTTTTTAGCAAAAATGGAATAGAATATATAGACATGTAGTACTAGTGGTCCAACATCTAACAATACTCTCTCTATCTCAGTTGTCATAACTACGTGAAAGTGTAGATCTAAAGGTATCGGCAATGCATTGGAAATGTGATAATGATGGCGCATGTTTCCTGTTGCAAATAATAATATGTTTTGAAAGCCATGTTTTTAAAAATATATATTCTTGTGTTTTGCAATGATACAACGCCTGCCGACATGGTATGTAAAGTTCTTAGACAGCATAGGAATCAGTTAATCTCAGTGGCTAATCAAAACATCGCCCAACAAAACACATCGAGGAGATGATTTGTGGTTCACAAAAGTGTTTCAGGGATGCAAACAGACCTTAGAAAAAACCCCAGAAAAATAAAAAATCTGCTAGGGGTTCAGGGGCCCCCCGGCACGGTCCAGGGGCAACCGGTATGGTTCCAAGGGAAATCGAAGGTATTTTCCCCTTCAAATCATCTATTTTTGAGTGATTGAAACTTAACAACAATAACAGTTCCATCTTCTTATGATCTGCCCCAAAAGGCAAGAAGACACATAGGCCTACACTGTAACTGCAAATAAACTGAGATGAATTGAAAGACCTGTAGAGTGGACTGAAATAAACCACATCAAATTATATATTCAAATCTAAATTAATTTGGAAGTGACCCCCACCATCAGAAAATAAAATGAAGTCTTCTGGTTTTCAGAAGAGCGTTTGTGCTCCTTTGATTTGGCATGCATTCCAAAAGCTTTCTTGCCAGTTGATCTCAGTTTTACACATAGTATAGCCATAGCGCACCATGCGATACCAGCTGATTACAATTTCCTTACACAGGCCCAGGCAGAAAAAAACCCAACTCCCCATCTTCATGTAAACATTCCAACTAATTCCACCTGCATTTATTCTTAACCCTAGATTTAAATTTTGAAACATGAGCATACGTTTGACTCTCCACCACTTTCAGTTTGGCTCACGAGACCATGCTGATTATTCAGTTGCCAGTAACAGATCCAAAATTTTAATTAGCCTCTATTCTAGATTCAGTGTTCCCACTCATTTTCAGAAGAAAAAAAATTCAAAAATGTTCTAAGATTTTTCAATGTAAAAATAAAAATTCCCAAAACTATGACAGGCTTGTTGAATGGAAACATCCTAATCTAAGCTAATTTCTGTTAGTAAAATTGGGCAAAAATAAAATAAAGGGAAGAAAAAGGAAACATCACTAAATGACATGCGTGAGTTATCTCCCTTTATGATCGTGATTGGGAAAGACAGACAGGAAAGAAGTAGAACCTACCTTGGAATCAAGTCTCGGATATTAATACTACAAAAAGCTCAACTAAAGTAACTTCCCTTCCTCAGGTGAAGTCAAACCCCAAACTTTCTACTAAGAGTATGTGAATAAGGCTAAGATAATACTATTGTAGTACTTCCACGCGACCTTGAAAAAAATATAATCAATACTCATGTAGTAACAGTAGTGGGCAAAATATGATACAATACTACTGGTGCATGCATTGATCGGGGTGCTGTATATGCAATGGGGCGTTTAGCGCACAAAATCATCTGCCCTTTTTTCAGAAACAGATCGGTGGTAACTCTTTTGTGTGGAGCCTGAAGCCCTTATTTAATTATAGTAAAATACAAGGGAAGTAAGTACCCCCACATCATTATTCATACATAATAATGTTATTACAAAAGCAGTATAACTACTGCTACCATTTTTACTCTTGTTAATAATCATTCTAATACTGTAAATAATAATGATAACATTTGTGGTGATGATTATTATAATAATAAGACAAAAAGGAAAAGAAACAGGATGACTTCCAGTAATGATAAAAACAAAAACTAGAAATAATAGAGTAGTAATGCATAACATTCTATGTTTTCCTATTTTTATAACTTATTGACGTGCTTAACAAGATTAATATATTGTCTATTTTCTTTGTTTGCACTGAGTTACATTGATGCAGTCTCAGATTCTATGTGAATGTATTATAGGATTTTGCATTGAGGAAATACTGCGACACGAAAGTGTTACAACAGCCAATCTCGTGAGGTCTAATTGGGAATACCCGAAACGAGCTAAACGTCCCTGTAGTTTTACATTTTGATCCATATTTATAAAATAATTTACTATACTTTCCTCAATGTACGGCATTACGCAGTATTTTGCTATTGCTTTCCACCCAAACTTTACTTTTGCTGAGTCAGAATAGACCTAGCTACCTTATATAATAACCTTATAATAGCACTGCTGGGTTGACAGCAGGGCCAGAAAAAATTTGCCCACGCTGGGAATCAAAGCCAGGTCTCCTGAGTGGCAGCCAGAAGCTCTACCGACTGAGCTATCAAAGCCCCTATGATTGACAAGACAGACCAATAATATCACAATGGACACAAAATACAATTTTAAAAATAAAATAAAAAACAGATTTTGCAGTTTTGACCTTCACCCAACATTGCAAGCTAAAATAACTGAATTATGTTGCATTAACACATAGCAAGAATATAAATGACAACAAAAAAGTGCAATCAATCAACCTTAATGGCCTGCTCCCTTGTCAAAGATTGAGTAGAGGCAAGTCGTTGTAGAAAGTAGTCTAAGACTTCTTTCACAGTATTTGAATCTTGTGATGTGCCATGCACCAGATCTTGCAGTCTTGACAACAGTTGTTCGTGTTTCCTGTTTTTCTGATGAAAAAGAAGAAAGACATTACATAATAATCAAATCAATGACACCCAGTATGTAGTAGAGCCATGCAAATATTTTAAGCCTATTTGGTTGTTAATCCGAAATGATGATATGACCTAATGGGATTATAAACCTCATTTCAGTAGCATTAATAAAATGATATTTCCACATATTTTAATATGATACAAGGGTCAGTAGTTAAATATCCAGAATGGAATAGACTGACTAACGGATTCACCTTCAAATCTTAAGGTTGCATCAGCCTAAACCAAGAAGCAAAGTAGTTCTACCATATTTCGAGCTAAGCTAAAATTCCACCTTTAATTGCCCTTACAGCATCTTCGGGTCCTGAAAATTGATCCCAGAGTTTTTCTTTGACATATGGAAACAATATGCAAATGTGGTTTTAGGTCCTCTTTTTATTGAAAAATGTTACAAGTTTACTCAAGTTTTTTCCTAAATATTTGAAAAAAAAGTGGGAATGAAAAAGGAGTCAATGCCTGTCATATGTGATATCAGTAAAGGGAAAGTCTGCCCGTTGGTTACACAGTAGATTTAAAACGAATGCTACAAAATCATGAGCCCTGTTAAGAAATGTGTTCGTAAAACGCTTCCATACATATTGTAGGTTTCTGAAATACAAAATGGCATTTTTCTCAAAACTAGCTTTTTTTGCAAACATTTCGCTAAAAGTCAAAACGTTACCGTTAGATTTTAATCAAATTTGGGCTATAGCTTACTCATATGATTACCTCCTTTTTTAAATTTATTCAACAATTTTGATTTTACTGACGATTTAGTATCAAAAATTGGTATTTTTCAAGATTTTGTAGAATGATTTTCTTTTCAATATTTTTTTCTCAATAACTAGACCAGATATCTAAAAATCAATCTTATACAACTTTTGTATGTCTCTACTTCCTATATCTAAAATTTGGTGTACTTAGGAAGATTGCATCTGGAGTTTAAGCGATTTGGAAAAAAGAGAGTATAAAATCCAACATGGCCGTCGTTACCATGGCAACCAAAATGTTAGGCAACAAAAACACTAGTCCATGTTGATCACAACATGATACCCTTTGTATGTGTAAAGTATGAACATTATATATCCAATATTGAGTATTTTGCTTCTCAGCTGTAGTTCCTCCCCCCCCTCTAAAAATCCTGATAAATCACAACTTGAAAATCACATCGATCAAGGTCCATTGTTGTTTTCGTAGCCTTTGTGATATGACGTCACAAATTCATCTATTTTACACACCATAGTATACTCATGGTACTCAAGGGGATTCTTTACGTGGTGTAAAAAAATCATGGCTCTAACTTATCTCTTTCTACCCGATTATGGAAATTTAATTCTCGTCACAAATGCCATTACATGTAGTACTTGCAAGGTGCTTATCAATTCATGATACAAGTCTCACAAAAGATTTACAAGTAGAAATGATGCTTCAATCTATGTAGGCAATTCGTTCTCTCCATCTTCGACAATTCAATTGAAGTTGTCAATCTATACCTTTTAGTGACAAATATCTGATCTTCTTCTAAGCTCTCAGCTAGAAAAAAATCAAGGGACTAACTGACATGGATTAAAAAATTGTTCACACAAAAATGATTGAAAACAAAAAAATCTCCCTTAAGCATCGTCATTTAATGAAACATAATGTTGTAAATAGCTTGTCCAAACTACCCTGTTTTTCGGTTCACCGCAGCGAGACGCAAATTTCGCTAATTTTTGGTCCTATTCACCTCGCCCCTCTTTTCTATACAACGTAGTAGAGTAATATGGCTTACGCCATTGGAAAGCTCTATTCAGGCCCTTTCCAACCATGTGTGTTGTGATAGGGGATGTGCTCTCACTCTAGTAAACGAAGGTGGTCAGGCGTGAAAGCCAGTGGCGAGCCGGTGAAAAACCAGCTTGCCAGACACCCTCTCTCTTTCTTCGCGTTGCGCGATAGCTCAATGAATGATAGTCGGCTCTGATTGGTCGAATCAGATTGTGCTAAAAATAGACTTTACAATGATACCTATCAATCCTGCCGATGTCAAAGTTAAAAGCTCATCCGAGCCGATTAAAGTTTTTAAGCCACTTACGTAAGAAACTCGGAGAAAACAAACCCACCAATAGAACGCTCATTCAATTTTGCATTAGAAGCTAACAGTGTCATTAAATTTCGACTTTACGAGTAACCGTGACGACAGAGCTTTGTTTAACACCTCCTCAACCAAAACTCGGCACAGCCTGGCCTTTTAACTAGATCTAGTAAGCGAGACTGACTAGTCGCTCTGCTCAGGCCATGTGTGCATCATCGACTCAGTGTGTAGAGACAAATTATGCCGTTTATGTCTTTTTTCATTTTCTACATCAATAAAAAAAACTGTCGTAGTTTTCAGAGAATCGTAAAAAAAATTGGGCTTAAATTCGTAAGTTCGTTTTATTTTGTCCTACAGAAATGATTTTGGTATCAAATTGCTCAGGAAATAAAGTTCTTTCCAGTGGTAGCAATCGCTTTTCCATTGCTTACACTTGAGATTTCAGTTTTGACTACCTATTGTAAACAATATGCCCCCTGTCAAAAGTCCCCATAGCAACCAGAAAACCCTATAGTTTTTTAACTGATATGCAGAAAGAGAGCTAAGGAAATATTGAAAAAAAAGACAAACTTGCATCCAACACATTGAAATGTGGAGGAAAAAGAAAACATAGCTGCGCTGATGAGTGTTGAAACATTGAAACTAAAGATGAAATAGGATCAAATCTTGTCATCTGAGTGTACCTGTTTACTTTTACTTTTGTCATAGAATTCTTCACTTTCTGTTTCCTGGGATACGTCTGTTGGGTCATGGAGTAGAAATTCACATAAACACTGTACTGGCAGGACGTCCAGGAACCTTCATTTGATTCCACCAGTTCTGCAAGCCATGGCATTGATTGTGATGTCCCCTGATTCAAACAATGGAAATAGGCAAGATACATACAATACTTTGCACTTGAGTAAGGGCCAAGAGTTAAATAAGTCAACTCTATAAAGACATCATCTATATATATATATATATATTTGCGGACATTACAACATTGCGTTTTCATCCAGTCAGAATAGGCTCTCAAACCGCTGAACAGATAATGCTCAAAATTTAATAACACTTTTGTGTATTACCTGTGCATGTTTTAGGCATGTTTTTAAATTTGAAAAACATTTTCTTTCTTTAAACGATATTTTACACAATTCATTTGCAATTGCCGCCAAACCCCACACTTTTCGGCCACGAAGCCAATGAAAGTTTCATGGTCGGCCGCTGAACAGATAAAGCTGAAATTTTAACCTAGATCTAGCGTAACTCTTTTTCTTTCTTTCTTTCCCCAGCAGGTCAATCTCTAGATTGCTTAGTTAGCGCACATTAAAGGGTGTGTCCGACTATGAAACTCCTCCATCTTGGATCTAGCTCTACATCTAATTCTAAAATCTAGATCTAGATCTACTAAATCCTTTTGGCCGCGGGTGGGTTCGGATTAGAATGATAACTTGCTCATAGAGTGTGATGTCAGCTTTTTTATACCCACATTGTCATATTTTAGTAACAACCTGCTCATTGAGCAGGATTTCAGCTTGTATCTTGATAAGCATCAATCAAAAACTGTTTTGTTACATCAAACACACAGTATTGAATGAGTCGGGTGAAAAGTTTCAAGCTAGACTTGAACTTTCAAGAGTGTGGCTCTTTAATTGCGTGGTACAGGTATGTGCATTTTCAGCACCACTCGCCATACCACATTGTCAATTTTTTGTCAGTTAGTTTAAATACAGGAATTGTATATTTTTCCCTAGATGCCAAAGTCCTATACCTGCCTGTTGATAATACGCATCAGGAAATCTGGGCTCCGACTGCGACACAGCATCTGACCCAATTTCAGACGGTTATTCAAAGATTTTAGTTGCTCAATAATCTCTTGAGGAGGAAATCTGGCAGGACCACTGAAAAAAAGGAAAAGAAAAAGTTCTATTCAGACTCCAAAGAGTTATGTAAGATAGCAGTGTCATCATTGGTATGTGGATTCTGATGTTTGTAAATTGTCCCTTTGTTTCATACATTGGGTATCCTGAAATACAAAGGTTCTCCTAATACCTAAAAAATTGTTCCAATTACATCAATAGCTCGGAAATTGAAAAAAACACACATAACCAATCCCATGAATTGAACTTTGCTTCACCTCCATTCATGAAAGCAGCAATCTTTGGGTGATTTTCCTAATGCATTTAAATATAATAAAAACAAAAGAACATGTGATATCGAACAAAACTTTAGAAAAAAGGGCTTTCTTTTTGACAACTTATATCATTTTATGATGACTGTCCTTCAAGTTATTGACTTTTGAAAGTGTGCACTTGTTTACCAGATGTATGTAAATTGACAGTTTCATTTTCACAATGTGTCCATCTGCGATACTAAAGATTTGGTTATAATCTTACATCATTTACAAATTGCTTCTCACACATACAAGTAAAATCCTATGAGTTTCAAATCAACAAAAAATCTATGTCCTAGTATTTTTCACCTGATGACATAGCAGTATATGTGATAAATAATTTTTAATGTCTTCTTACACTGGGTTATTATGATTCAATTGGCCAATTAGAAGACTTGTACTTTCTGTGATGGTGACATTTCTGCTTGCAGCAGCAAGATGCGTCTCAAATTCCATTATCATTTGAATTTCTTGTTGTCGGATCTGTTAGATAAACAGCCACAATGTGATTTACAAGTAATGCAACTGTTTCATCCTTGTTCTGATATTACTTCATTATACTGTAAACAAGTACCAAATACAAACACACAAAATTAGCAGGGAATGATCTTTTAAGTTCAATCATTCTGCTTTTCTAATATGTCAAGTTGATGATAATAATTGCTAACCCTTTATGAGACATTATTTTCATGCAGTGGAACCAGTAATGAAAAGTTGCTTAACTCTAAAAATTACCATGTTTTTTTCCTTTTTCCCAAATTTTACTATGGGAAACTCAGCAACTGAAAACATGAAATATTACCCCTTTTTAATGTGTTAACAATATTCACGAAAGGGCTTATTTTCTGAAGGGCAAACATCTGTTACAATTCTATCACACCTGTGAACAAATTAAGTTGGAAAAAAGGCATATGATTGGACAATTAAGAGGATTAGGTATATAAAATCTTCTTTTTTTATTGCAAGGATTTTTCTGCCATGAAAATAGTACACCAAGCAGTGGACAGGTAAGCACCTGTACGGGGATTAGGCGGTCCTGCCCTCCACAAGTCTCCTGCTGCCTTGCAGGTGGGTCTTGGCTGACCAAAGGCTAAGGGCGTTAACCCTGACAGAAAATAACAACTTGCTGCTATGCAGGCTTGTTTTGGGCAACCCAAGAATAAGGGAGTTAAACATGAGAGAAAATAATACGGCGCCGTAGGGGGCGTCAAGGTGGCAGCCCCACAGCGGGCTAATCCACAACTTATCCAAAACCAAACTGATGCAAAGGCAGAAATATGATACACCTGGCTTGAACTTTCAAAGACGACTCTGGAAAAGAACATGGACTGTGATTTTTTTAACATGTAAGATTCCGGCAATAATGGAAAAGAGTTAAAATTAGCTGAAGAAATGGAAAATTTCAAACTAAACATTTTAGCCATTACAGAAACAAAGAAAAATGGACAAAGGAATAGAAAATGTAGGACCAAATCATACTTTAATCTTCTCACGAGTAGATGTCAATGTTAAAGCTAGAGCAGGAGTAGGCCTCCTAATGCATAAAAAGCAAGAAAAGCTACTAGAAAGTTGGAAATTTATAAGCCCACAGCTTTTAGAGGTAAATGTTAAACTAAAAGGAATAGAAATTAAATTATTAGTAGCTTATGGACCAAACGAAGACGCCACTAAAGAAGAAAAAGATATCCTTGAAAATGTTTTACAAATAGCTGCAGAGAATCTAAAACCCAAACAGGAACTAATGGCTGTAGGAGATTTAAACGCTAGAGTAGGAAACAATGTAGAAACATAAGGAGGAGTAAAAGGTAAAGAAGGAGAGACAACAATTTCTCCGAATGGAGAGAGATTAATAGATTTTTGCTCAAAGAATAACATGAAAATAGCTTATACATTTTTTCCTCATAAAGATATCCACAATATATACTCGTGGACCAAAGGAACTAAACACTTTGAGACCCTATGTTCTTCGAAAGATTTCATGTCTATCATTATACAGTTAATTACATATTGTTAAAAAGTGAATGCAGGTAATGTCTGAAGTGTGTCAAATTACCAATGGTTATCTAGGTCACGCCACAGACCATACCCACGGTTTGCATGTGCACGTGCCTAGACGCCTTGATATCACCCCCCCCCCCCCCCCCCCCCATCAGGTTTCTTGCTTTCAGGTAAAACTATAGCTCATTTCTGATCATCAGCCACCCTTAAACACACCAATTACCTTATTCACATTATGCTACAATTTGTTTTATTTTACGTTTTTTTACAATATGGCGCGTCTCTCTATTACTGATCACTGTAGAGCTATTGGCATGCTTGATGCAGGGAGTTAGTGACAAAGATGTAATGAGACAATTTAAATGTTGTCCAACAACCATTTCAAAACTGAGAATTATCCAGCAGAAAGGGACCTTTAGTCGAATACCAACATAATAAATAACGAATTAAATAAAAAAAGGAATGAGAGTAAATGCAAAGAAAACCAAAACAATGCTAGTAACTAAAATTGGGTAGGGAGAATTTAGAACAAGTTCAAAGCTACAATTACCTAGGAGGAAAAGTAAGAGAAGAAATCAGTCAGAGAATACAAAAGGCAATGACAATATTTAGGAAAGGTATGTTTAGGTAAACAAGAAATGTCAACAAAAACCAAAATGGCAGTTTACAACACAGTTTATTGTCCTACTCTCCTCTATGGCAGTGAGTGAAACCTGGACCTTAGACAGTAGGGAATACAGTAGAGTTCAAGCAGCTGAAGTGAAATATCTAAGAAGAGTAGTAGGGAAAACTAAAAGAGACAAAATCAGAAACACAACAATAAGAGATCAAACCAAAGCAGATGGCATAAAAACTAAGATAGAAATAAATCAACCCATATGGTTTGGGCATGTAAACAGAATGAACGACAATAGAATGGCTAAATCAGTATACAGTGCTAAAACTCAAGGTTCTTTCATTCTTTCTTTATCAGCTCCCATTATACCTTCGGTGTATGGGTTTTAGATGTTTGAAATTATCTTTTTCCAGGCTGCCCTTACCTGAGCTGACCTGACATTTTCTGTTTCCTTCGTAAAAAGTTACATTTCTTTGCTTAAATGCCTCTTTCCTTCCCACTTTATCCGAGGTCTGCCTTTTGATCTTTTTCCTTGAGGCATTAAAGCAAAGAAATTTAACTTTCACGGAAGGAAACAGAACATGTCAAGACAGGGCAGCCTGGAGAAAGATCATTTCAGGCATCTAATCCCATACACCGGAAGGTAGAATGGGAGCTGAAAAAGAAAGAGAGAAAGAAAGAAAGAAAATAGTACATCAATAGCAGAGGGTTTTCATGCATCAATTTTTCTTACTAAAAATGAGTGTGGCCATCAATCATTAATGATCAAAATTCCTTGTTAGGAATGGTAGAAAGTTACGTCTATTTACAAATGAGGCCTACAAGTGTTGTGAGATGAAAGTCAAATTTTTTTATTGCAATTGTTTCCTTTTTACCTGCCTCTCCTGTGCCATATATTCTTCAACTTTCTTCTCAATGGTTACTGTTGTTGATGGTGGGAATTTGTAGTTGCTGTAAAAAAAAACAATACTAAGAAAATGTTGTATAACAAAGCCAAAATCAAATTATATTTTTCAACACATAAAGTAGACTAAACACAGCGCCCATAGATTGTCCCTCTTATTTGGCCGGAGCGGATGCTCCTGGGTCATACGGACTGAGGTCAGTGACAGGTCGCCAGGTACCTTTTCCTCCAAGACAGCGGCCGTTTCCTTGGCAACCAAGGACACTACAAACTTACTTTTCAATGATATACGATGACTATATTTCGACAGTTACTCATATATATATACTAAAACCAAAAACACCAACTCAAAAGCAAAAAAATAAACACTTTCCCGCCACAACTAAGAGGGACGATTTGCTATGGGAATTGGACACTGTGTAAAAACTCCAAACTTTCAAACTCTTTAGTGATCCTTTAAAATTCTTTTTACATACGTGACTGACCACAAAGATAGAAGCAATGAAAGTCACCAGTCATCCAATAAACACTTGGTTCCCACAAGTTTGAGATACAGATAAATAATAAAGCAACATGAAAAACATTCTAACTGAAGCTATAAAATTAGGGGAAGCTTGCTGGCTCTCCAAGAAAAAACTAGGAAAGAGTTATGCATGTAACAGTGATCAGATATAAAGGCAATAATGACAACACACTCTATCTATTTTTGTTCACCTCCTCCAGTAAGTGCACATATAAACATGTGGACTAATAACAACCAAGGGTGTGTAAACTCCCCTAGCCATGTATTTATCTATACTGATGAAGGAAAAAAAGATGTTTATCTTATTTATTTACTCTTTTTGTTATGAATTCCATGAGTGGGTGTGACTTATTCAACCCTGACATGTTAAAAAAAAAAAAGAGGATGAGTTCAACAAACATCAACACGGTAGTCTCCAGCTGAAAGGCCGTTTACTGTGGGTACTGAATTTTTCCCTCTTTATGATTAATGATAATATTAATAAGTACCAACTCATTCTAACGCATTATTTTCATTCAATGGAAAACTCCATCAAACCAGTACCAGGATTTTTTCTCTTTCTCAATCAGAGGCTGCTTAGAAAATGTCAGTCCATTTAAAGGCCAGTTTTTGTTCTACCGATAGGCCACATGATCTGTTAAACAACTCAATGCAATAAAACAAAATTTCAAAGTCAGAACGAAAATGCCAGTTTTCTTTCCGTCTGGAGCATGTACATCATGTTGTAGGCCTAGAATCTCTATTTGTCATGACTGAGTAAGTGTCGGACTCTTTGATTTTAATGCCAGACACCCATCAAATGAACGAAGCAATTAACTGCTGCGGTTAGCATCAGCAAGCAACGCTTGCAGACCTGTCACTGTCACCAGAGCATCTTGACCAGATTAAAGACGGTCATAACCAATGCAAACAAGAACCATATGTCATGGTCAGGATTGAAACTGAATAAGAGCTACCTAGTTTTATGAAATTTTAAGGGGCGTGGGTCCTGAAAGTGATTTTCTTAACTATTCTAGATCCAGTATTTTAATTTTAATTTTTAAACTTAGCAGGTTCAACTTAGTTAGGAACAGTTGGATTTATTATGGTTGCCAAAGAAACTGCCGTTATCTTGAATTGTAAACAAAAAAATAAACAAATTTCAAAATGTATCTTCTCCACCATTTTTTGTGCTATTCTTTTGAAATTTCACACATACAGTCCTGAACATATTACCTAAACACAAATAGAGAGGTTATTTTTTTGAAAATCTAGATATTTAATTGTACTTCTACGATTCAAAAATGGGATAATCAACAATGTCAATTTTTGCCATTTTTTAAAAAGTCACAAATATACCGGGGAAAAAACAAAATCCAAATGTTTCTCATTATTTTCTTTTATACGTCTATAAACTATACTTTGCAAAAAAAGAAACTGTGCATCAGTCAACTTCACGTAAATTCAATCGCTGAAAAGACAACTCACAACAAATTTACACATGCCTGTGTTTATCGTTGTAAAAGCATGTGCTACAACGATTTGGGTGAGTTGTTATTGATAAGCAAAGATAACCAAGAGACCCGATAATCACGTGCAAATGTCCTGTGGCTATATCAGACATTCAATGAAGACACACAAATGTGTAACTGAATTAATTGACAGTAGAAAAGTTCATTTTTGAAGAAATACAGACGCTTACATTCAATTTTGATAATTCAAACAATGCCAAGATCAGACTAAGAACATTGAAATATGGTGATTCGCATGCTTGAAGCCGATCCGAGGATGAATGATGTTGCAAATCGGTTCCTTGTGCATAACAACACTATGTGAAGTCCCTGTAGACATTTCAACGGATCACCTGCTGACGAGCCAGACGGGTGGACCATGTTTTACAAATGCTGTATGTTACGAAGGTATAAATGGAGCAAGGCAATGCATTCTAGATCTAGATGTTGACATTAGACACAATCTAGTAATACCAATACTCGATTAATACTTATAACAAGGCTATCTATTATACTCACAGTCAACAGTCAATCAATGAGCTGAAGCAAATTCACAATGTTGGTATAACAAAGCGACATCAACACACAACATTCTTGTACATATCTGTCTAATTCTCTCGCACTCCCACAATCATAGAACTGCCCTTTTATACTTAAAACCACGACACTTTTCCAGAAACAGCAATTTTCACAACATTCGAGAAAATCCGAGAAGCTTCGACACGATACTATACAAATTGTAGACAAAGCTTTTTCTTTCTAGACATAAATGAATCAATACTAGGGCACACCAAAACGATTACATTACACATTCACTAAGGCTAAACACACAATATCGATTATGTCATAGGTTTCTTTCTTTAGGGGAATCCCCTCCTGAACTACAAGTAATTATGTTACACCATACAAGACTGGTATATTTTGTTTTCGTGTTTACGATATAGGTTTCTTGATGCAACATGGACTAAGACCTGTAAGTGGCCAAACAATTTATAACTGGTTAAGAGACAACAATTTGAAACCTCCAATACCAGCAGTGCGATCGGTTTTGTCAACCGACAAAACCCATATCAACCGACAGAGACAGAGACGAGTAACTTGGGCCAGAGCATATCGTTTGGCAATTGCATCACTGGAGATAAATTTTGTTCACCGATGAGTCCAGGTTTTGCATCCAGAGCCACAATGGGCATGCATTGGTTTACAGGCGTTTTGCTGATTGTTGTGTTTGCCCAAGGTCCAGGCATGATATTCTGGCAAGACAATGCTCATGTCACAGGAGTTGTTATGGCATATTTACACTAACACCAAATCGACATGCCGCTTCATTTAAAAGGGCATATAATCGCTTCTGTCTCTCAACCCAATTTCGCTACAATCATGATAAATGCGTTTCCTTCTCCCAATTTCTCATTTGTTGTATGAAACAAACCAGTAAACCTAGATCAATTCAATGACCGACTACCCAGGTGTTCACGATAGTAGCAAAATTTCAACAGCTTTCATAGATGGCACAATATCAGTGAGACGCCCTTTCATTTGAAAACTCTTTCTCTTTTATGTTTCTCTCTCTGTCTCTCTCTATCTATCTTTCCTCTCTGTCCTATCTGTCTGTCTCTCTGTCTGCCTGTCTCTCTCTCTCTCTCTCTCTGTCTCTGTCTCTGTCTGTCTGTCTGTCTGTCTCCCTCCCTCCCCCCTCTCTCTCCTCCCTCTCCTCCCTCCCTCTCTCCCTCCCTCTCTCTCTCTCTCTCTCTCTCTCTCTCCCTTCTCCCTCCCTCTCTCTCTCTCTCTCTCTCTCTCTCTCTCTCTCTCTCTCTCTCTCTCTCTCTCTCTCTCTCTCTCTCACTCTCTCTCTCTAACTCACTCTCTCTGTCTGTCTCTCTCTAACTCACTCTCTCTGTCTGTCTGTCTGTCTCTGTCCTATCTCTCTGTCTCTGTTGGTCTGTCTGTCTGTCTGTCTATCTCTCTCTCTCCCTCCCTCCTATAAACTTTACAGACCTCTTATTGCATCAAATTATTTTCTTTGTCATATTACAATAGATATTTATGTGTTTTGCTCAGCTGCCACAAGAAATGTTTATAATATTTAACTGATATGACACATTATAATTGTTGTGAAGAAGTTTGTCATAAAAATTACTATTGAATTACAACTTTACTTTCTATCCCTGTAGATCTTGAAATTGCGTTTTCTAAATTTTAAACCTTGATTTATATTCGATTTGAGGTTGATGGGGCACATTAAATTATCATTAAATTATCTACTGACACTTGGTTTTTGGGCAATGCTTCCCAGTCGCTGCGTCACGTTAACTTACTTCACTCGCCACAACAAACCCTTTCAGCTGATAGCTTGTTCTGAAATACTAATCACTGATTAGACAAAGACCATCAAGATGATCCGCCCCCCTCACTCAAAGGAAGATGACTCTCAACTCTCAGCTGCTGTCAATTAAACGTATCAGCCAATAGATTTTGAAGTTCACACAATGATGACCAGCCGGTGACCATTATACTCCCTTTCAAATGAAAACGAGGGGAGCATGGCAGGCCACCGCTTTCCACGAAGCCGATCATACACACAGCTGGCGATTATACGACCTTTCATTTGAAAACAGGTGGCATCGTTTTGATTAATCGTCCTTTTAAAAAATTGAAATGCCTCCAATTTTGAGTAAACACAATTGTTATTTTTTGAGGACACTAGCGAGTTTATCTAAGTCTAAACTTTACAAAAATGTAAAAAGTGTTTTTTCATAAAATTCGATTAAACGCCCCTTGAAATGAAAACGGCAGCATCTTTCCTCAATAGAAACCCTATGGGATGAACTGGAATGCAGATTACACAGAGGAGCGAATCAACCCACTACACAGACCTTCAACAATGGGCTGAAGCGTTAGCGGAAGAATGGAACATTCCCCAGCGGCAGAAATAACGTCCGACATCTTCCATACGACAAACGATCACAAGCTTTCACAACTTAGTAACTGCCCATGGCGGATACATACGCTATTAAAACAAAACCTTATTTTGGGTGCGTGATAATATTCACGTGAGCTGTGTAACGATTAAATCTAACTTGATCCCAAAACTCTTGTCTTGTTTTTTTTTAACTATTAATCAGTTTCTTTGATGAAAAATTACATCGAACTTTGATGCACAATTTCTTTTTTTTCTCAGTATAGTTATATGCCAAATTTCACATTGATTTTACATTGATGGATCGATAAATAAGGAAAGATAGAATTTATGTTCCAAAAATGAGAGTATTAATAAAATCGCAAAACTTCAAACCATCCCTGCCTGATAAGCTAGGCCGCCTTCTTCAGCCTTTTTCTCGACTCTGACCTTCTCCTGGTCTTCCTGACAATCAACTTTCCTCTTCTTTTCTTTCAAATAAGCCTCCATTGCACAAACGTTACTCCAATTTACCACTAACACTACGCTGTGTTGTTGAAACAATGAAGTTCAGAGATCAGGGTTCACTTGCATAATAATGCCGTTCGAGCCAATGGGTGCCATACCATCACTGCATGAAAACCAACCAGAGCAAAGCGAGGTTACAGGTACGGTCATCACTAGTTGTTTACGCTCACTAATGTGGTGGTTCACTGTGAAAACCAACCAGAGCAAAGCGAGGTTACAGGCTCACATCACCTAGTTGTGATAGCGAAAACCAACCAGAGCAAAGTCACATCACCTAGTTATGGTATACTGTATGGTCACATCACCTAGTTGTTTGCTCACTAATGTGATGGTTCACTGATGAAAACCCAGAGCAAAGCGAGCAGTGCGGTCACATCACCTAGTTGTTTACGCTCACTCATGTGATAGCGTAGTACAATATTATTATACTGTAGAATGCAGTACTGATGCTATGAAAACCAACCATGGAAATTTACCCTATACTGTAGAATGCAAATGTACAGTACTTTGCTCTTCTTTCTCTTTCTTATACCTCATCCTTCCTTCTCTTTCAAGTCTGAGCTCTAGGCCACATGTTCGGACCGATAAATATTACATAAGAGGCCGCTTTTTGCTGTCACTCAATGGCTGGGTGGTGATACCTCTGTACTTGAATTGAAACAGAAGGGAGTCAAATTTACTTACTTTGTCATTACCATTTCCATGAAAAACTGAAGTGTCGGATATGTTTGCCAGGCTCGTTCACCTGTAATTATAAACGAAAGAAATAATTAAAGATATGGCTGAAGCAAGTACCAAATTTAACATCAAAGAAAAGTCAAATGAGAGAAAGGAACATAACAATCAACATTTCTATCATCATGGCATATTTATCACTAGGATGCTTTCATTGGAACAAGATTTTAAGAATATAAATCCCCATGTTTAGTGCCACACATTTCACATTAAGTTGACATATGCAACCTTATTATAGGACAGGATATCTTACAATTAATATCCAACACCCAGCCACAGATAAATGGTTGAAACTTTATCCTGTGCGATGTACTGTACGCAAGTTTTGAATATAATGCCATTCTTCAAACGGCAATGGTAAAATTGAGGTATTGTTCTAACCTCACAAGTAAAAACTTTTGAGTTTTGATGGAAACATGACTAAATTAAAATTCATATACTAGTGAAAATAATCTGATTGTTGCCCCAAGCCTCTGACGTTCAAAAAAGAGTTAGAAAGGCCATTGTAAATGCTAACGATCCCTCGCAAAATTTTACAAAACTATCAATATCCTAACAATATCAGTTGTAATTATACCATAGTTCATTGGGACAATTTATTCAGGAAAGCTGAAAGTACTTACCAAAAACACTGGGGTTATATGCAGAAATGATGAGAAGTACAAGCAAGCTTTCCACATGAGACCAGTAATTGCTAAGTTTGGGGGCATATCTATGAATACACATACAATTTTATTTGTTGTGAGCCTCTCCTCTTTTTACATCATTTGTGAGAAAAAAATGACATAGACAGAAAGATGTAAAACATATTGTAAATTTGTAACATTGCTGTCTTCTATTTTGTTCAAGAGATTTGTTTCTTTTATTGAAATTTCTCCCGTCCACCATATATGCTGATCTCAGGGTGATCACAAATATACAGCACGCACAATTATCTGCCCTTGTTTCAGAAACTGACAGGTGGTAACTCTTTTGTGTAGAGCCTGAATACCTTTGTTTATTATAGTAAACTAAGAGGGCAGTGAGTACCCAACGTCCTTATTCATAAATAATAATGCTATTACAAAACCAGTGTAACTACTACTACCATTTTAACTCTCGTTAATAATCGATCTAATAATCTCATGATTATAATTAATAAAAGAAGGAGAAGGAACAGTACGACCAGTAGTAATGATAATAATAAAAACTAGAAATAATAAAAGAGTTGTACAGAACATTTTACGTGTTCCTATTTTCATAACTTATTGACTGGCACTTAATTAGATTAATATATTATTTATTTTCTTTGTTTGCACTGAGTTACATTGATGCACAGTCTCATATTCTATGGAAAGTAGTAGGATTTTGCATTAAGGAAATGTGGTGACACAAAAGAGTCATCACAGCCAATCTCGTGAGGTCAAATCGGGAATATCTGAAACGAGCTAAACACCCTGTAGTTTTACATTTTGACCAACATTCATAAAATGTAATTTAGTTTATTTGTGACGCCTGTTTTTAATTCTTAAATTCTCTAACAAATTATCAAATTTCTCCAAGTTCAAATTTATTCCGTATTTTTTGTGCCGTATTCTTTTCAACGCGTCCATAGGACAGAAGAACATCTTTATTCAGATCTAAAACCTTATATAAAGAGATCTAGACACAGGGAGATGCAACATATTTATTTACAAGAGTGATTTAAAAATCTCCATTATTAATTAGATCCTATGGCAACACAAGAAAGTTGGACTTGAGCAATCCAGATTTCTAAAGAATGCAAGCACTTAAGAATAAATAGATCAAGCATTCTACTCTCCCAGCTGGCACTGGCAAGAATAAATTGTGAAATGATACGCATAGGTGTCGAAGATGCCATAGCAACTATTTCCCCCAAATTTTATGATGTACATCTAAATAAATCTAGGCATATGTCGCAGGCATTATGAAACAGAGGCGTATCATATGATACGCCTTTGTCATTCCCATGAACCAGTGAACTGTACTGGCCATAGGTATGTGATGTTAAAATATCAAATTGATATCTTGCAGGGATGTAAATCACAAAGGAAAAAAAAATCTGAAATCTCTGAAAGGAATTCATCATTACAATCTTTAATTGACAGCCATTCCCACCTGAATTTGGTCTTAGAAGTTAGATCAATCACATCTACTGATGAATCCCCATCAATAAACCTAACCTTTTGACCCAAATTATTAAATTGTCTAGATCTAGATTCTGGATCTTAGCTAATCTAGATCTGGATTTAGTTGTTTTGAAGATTTGCTTGTTATAGCAAAATTCTCAATCAATGCTGTGATTCTATGAACCCTTTTCAGGCGGGTTCCGTATCTTTGCATGCCGCTGGTCCCTCTAAGCACTACTACGCTAATGGCGAGTCCTGTACATTTGCATCCCTCCCGGCTTTCCAGCAAGACAAAGCGTAAGTGGCGGGTCCCATATAACTGCACTGCTGTGCACTCAAAGACAGGTTTTGGGAATGCTTCTATTCTAACCAATTACGCTGATCAACCCACGCCACGCCAAACAGAGAAAGTCTATCATTCTAAAGGGGTAAAAGTGATAGTTCATTTCTGAGTCTAACACACACTCGATATATTTCTTATAAATAGATATAACAACACACATGAACTCTATCTCAAATGTAGGCTGTGGACCCTCTGCAAAGTGGACAAAACCAAAAACTCTTGTCTTCGTATGACTGACACAACTTCTGGACAGATGTCAATTACTTTAGTAAGAAGCTCCACCCACAAGCAAGAAATAGTGATTGATATAAATAAAAGATATCAGTGACCAATCACATTGTACACCTATGGTCCGCTTGAATGGAGGGCGTGACCTTCAGTCAATAGAAATAAACCATGTTCAGGGTTGACCAATCAGGGGGAGCAATGTCTTGATGGTTATATTGTTAAACGTCACATACGTCAAAATACATCTCCACCTCTTTTTCACATAAGAATGAAGAGATTAGTGTTGAAAGTACAAGGGAAAATTGAAACTTTCATCTGAGTTCAGCGACCAGCAACAAAAAACTTTGATCTCTCAAACAAGCCCATTTCATATGGTCATGATGACATGGTATCTGGATAAGAAGAAGGGCAGCTATTTGAAGTGTATAGACATTGGAAACTACAAGAGTATCTTCCTACTGTATAGAAAAGACCAGGAGGCAGACTTAAATCCAGAAGTGGGGGGAAGATGTGAAAAACCACTGGATTGCATAAGGGGTGAGGGCTGTTTGGGAGGAGGTGGATTACTATTGAACTGTAGGAAGGGAACAGCCAAGAATACAAAACGATGATCCTTCATGTCATTGTAAAGGAGAAGAGAGGGTGATACTAGTGATAGACATAGGGTAGGGAGGGAGTTTTCAAAAGCATGGGAAGCATGTAGTTGAAGAGAGGTGTTAGGTCTGGGATAGAGCACTTTGCCGCAGTTGGGGCGATACACACTTGTGAAAGCAATAAATCGGGGATCGTGTTTCTTTCATCATGGGAATGTGTTACCTATTATTGAATGACTGGAGTAAAGCCTGACCATGCAGCCACGTGCCCCACCCCCTACAGCTCCATATGTTATCTTTCTTTCTCTGTCTCTGTCTGTATCTCTCTCTCTCATTCTCTATCATCTTCTCCGTCCTCTCTATTCGTCTTTCTTCATGTTTCTCGTTCTCTTTATGTCTCCTTTTGTTTCTTTTCCTCTTTCTCTCTCCCTTTGTATCCCTCCCTCCTCTCTCTCCATCTCTCTTATGGCAGTTGTAGTTTGTTTTCTTCTTTCTTTTGTCTTTTCTTTTTGTTTATTGTTGTTATGAGGCTTGCTCTGTTGATGAACAATGCGCGATGAGTCGTTGCACCAATGGCTCTATTTAAGTATTAGCATTAGTTTCATCAAGCATTGTTTAGTGTTTATTTGTTTCTATGTCTCCTTGCTGCTTATGAAGGTTGGGCACACTGAAGATTTCTCGGTGTTGACCCGTTTACTATCTATTAGTATTACACCTTTCATATTCCTCTTCATTAGTAATGGGCCAACTGCAGTATTATTCCTTTTCATGTTTAATAAAAGTAGGCTGTAATAGATGTTGTTGTTAGTAAACAATGCAATATAAACACGATGACAATAACAATAACAAAATGAATTGCCCGCTATGTCACCTTACTCAACGAAGATCAAAAACAACCAAAATAATCACAGATACGTCGTGATCAAGCGCGGCAGCCTCGCCAGCGGGCGAGAAAACTATCGGTGCCATGTGTGGAAGCCTCGTACACCGGCAGGTTAGCCTTACAAGGGTTAACTACCAAGTAGATCTAGAAATCTAGAAATCTAGATCTTGCTCTACTAAGGTTATGTATGGGTGCTACAAATTTTAGACCTAGTAATCTAAATCTACTAGGTCCTAGATCTCTCACAGTTTCTAAGTCTCTAGATAACCATAAGGCTTAGATCTAGATACATGTAGATCCTACTATATCTAGATTAAATCCACATCTATAATAAAACAGCCTGTCTGTCTAGTATCTAGATGTAGAAAGCATCTACATCACCCACTTGTGCACTTATGTTCAAGATCTCTCTAGCCAAGTAGATCTGGAATCTAGAAATCTATAATAAATCTAGATTTTCTAGAATAATTCCTTGTAGCCAAAACCAATGGCCTAGGCCTGTGTCAAGTCGTCATAAAAATTTTTTAGAACCTAGACCTAGAGCTAGATTCCAGATCTAGGTCACTTCACTCAAACAGATCGATCTTAATCTTATCACTTGTCGATTACATCTAGATCTAGCTTTAGATTAGACTTTTAAATCACAATAAGCCACAAATAGGATAATGTAAACTGCAAATAACGCAATAGGAACTGTAAAATGACGTAGCTTCAATTTTCATGGAATAAAAGAACGGAAAAAAATCGACCACAGAACACAACTGAACAATGTGATTGCATAGCAAGAGGCAAGTGAGTGCATCACATTGATAACATTGACATTGAAGTGATTATAGGCTAGGTCAATCTATTTCCACAACAAATGCGTTAGTAGATTTCAGACTAAAAAATCTGAAAGGAAATAAAGAAGGTTCGATGTTTTAGTCTAAAATCTTCTCATGTGAGTAGTAGGGCCTCACGGATCAGTGTGATTTTGTGACAGAACTTATTTGTGATGTAATAAAACTTGTGAATTCATGGAAAGTATCTTGAAAATTGGTATCATTACACTTTGTTTTTCAACTTGGGTTGTCTGCATAACAATATCCTTAAAAAAAACCCATAAAAAATGTCACTGAAGTGCTCAATCAAAGCAAATATTTTAAAAAAACAGGCAAAATTTACATATTCATGATAAATCCAATAATGCTGCTATGGTCACGTGACCTCATTTGCATATTTGATGGTACATACTGAAAGCTCATTTATTATTCTACCCATCCTCCAAATATTACTTACCTAGCTTGCGTACTTATGGAGACATTTTTTTTTTTTTGTAACATGACCCTGTTTTGCCCATTTTCTTCCCAAACCCTTGGTAATGAGAATTTCATAGGGCCTCATAGAGCTTGGCAATCAAAGTGTTAAGGATGCTTAAAAATGAAGAAAATTGAGCATCTAATTTTGAGAATAATCCCTACAAAACACATGAAACAAGGAGTACAGATCAATTAGCAAAAGTAACAAGCAATCCAGATGAGACAGCTGAAGATGGAAGAAATCTAAACAGCTATATGAAAAATCAAACAAGGAAATGCCTCAGGAGCCGATCAAATCTATCCCGAAATGATTGAAAACCAAGGGAGAGAGGCAGACAAGCTATTGCATGCAATATGTCAACAAGCATGGAAGTCAAATCAGGTACCGTGTGACTGGAAAGAGAGAATGATGGTATAAATACACAAGATAGGATCAACCATGGAATGCTGAGCGCACCAGGAAAAGTGTGTGCCAGGATACTAGAAATGAGGAAAAGAGTAAAAGGTCAGATTGAAGAACATCAGAGCCGATTTAAACCAGTACATGACCACATATTTACAATTAGACAAATAGTAGAAAAATTCTTTGTTTTACTGACTTAGAAAAGGTATTTGACAGTGCAGTGAAGAATTTGATGTAGGTATAGGTTAGAAAAAGGCATTTGACAGTGCAGTGAAGAATTTGATGTAGGTATAGGAGTTAGACAGGGCTGTGTTCTAGGCCTGCTTTTGTTTATCACATTTATGGATTCAATAGCAAAGGCATCATCATCAAAAATGAAAAAAAGAATGTAGGTATGTGAAAACTCAAACCAGTAAATCTATCAATGCTTTCATTTGCTAATGATTTACATCTATTTCAAAAATCAGAAAGTGACCTTTAATATAATTTCAACATGCTGAATAATATACTAAATAAAAGACGAAGAACGAAAGCCAATGCAATGAAAACAAAAACAATAGTAGGCAGAGAAGGATTGCTCCTGCCATTCAACAATTGGCTGAGAACATTTCTCTACTGTAAAGAACTGCTTAACACTTGGGCTTTTTAAGCACTGTAAAATCGACCATTCCTATATCTGATTATTTACAAAATAGTTTCCTGCCAATAAAATCAACTTTTGTGAATCAATGTGAAATTCTTACCCTGTTGGTAGCACAATGCTTTCTGGGTGCTTGTATACACACAAATTAAGTAGAGCATCAAAAAACTCCAATCTATCCATTTGAAGAACATCTTTTAAGCCCACTGAAAATGATTTTAGTGTTGGAAGTTTAAGCAAGAGTAAAACATAAAAAAATGTAAAAGCACACAATAGATCCTCTTTTCTTTTTTCCTTCTTAAAAGACGTAAAACCCTATTCATATGAAATATTGCAACAAAATGGAAATTCAACAAAAGTAAACAATATAGAAGTTTTTGCAAAAGGTTAAATTTTAGGATATTCTTCAACACGTACAACATTTTTTTCTGGTCATGTAAGAATTTTATCATGTGGAGCATTCAAAAATAAATTCTCTCACCTTTCAATTATTCTTAAAAACAGGGAAATTAAACCAGGATAAAAACATAAGTGAACTCAAAATCAGTAACATAAAATAAGCCTATCCTTTTCCCTTATTTATTTGATTCAAGTTTTCAAACTTACAGTCATACAGATTTGTTGCTCTGCAAACTAGCTGGTCAACCAGTTCCACAGCATCCGGAGCTGACAATGGCAAGTCTCGCCACAAGCCAATAACAAGAATCCGCATTAATGTATCCTCCAGCACAAGGGCTTCTGACACAAGGCGAAGCATGAGTCTGATAACATATTCATAAAAAGATACCTCTTCGTTTTGATCTATATAAATGAGCATTGCGAATGGTGAATTCTAAAAATGAATTTGTATTCTTTACGAATGAAAATGGCTGTGAACTGGGTTTTTAAAAATTGGATATAGATAATTTTAACCACTACCATTGTGATCGACATGTCTAAATTAGCTGAAAAAAATATTTTTACAATTTTTTATCATATAGTTGCCATGGGAATGTCGCCATCTTGGATTTTCATTGTTTCATTGTGAAAGGACGGGTCCTGAACATGTTTTTTATGATTTGATATAGACAATTTTAACCACTACCAATGTACCCGGTATGTCTAAATTAGCTGAAAAATATATTTTTAAAACTTATCATATGGTTGCCATTGGAATGCCATCGATTTTCCATCTTGGATTTTCATTAGCTATAACTTTGAAAATTACAATATCTAGCCGCACTCAGTAGCCTTTTTGGATAAATTAAACGGTTTTGATTTCATGAATATTTTGAAAATGCATATATATCTAGCAACATTTCCAATTTTTGGCAAATTTAATCACACAAAAATTCTTTTTGCAAAAATTTTAAGACAAAAAATCACTATTTTGTTTTGAGGTATCGATGTTATATACCAAAATTTAGGGGCAATTGGACAATTACCAAAAAAAAGAAGATCGCATATTACTGTCAAAAAGTAAGTTTTTGAGAAAATCGCTTTTTTAACAATTTTTCTGTTATTTTAATGTTTTTTGGCCTGTAAACCTATAAAAAAATAAAACAATACTTTGAAACATCATAAAATCTTGACAGGCTATCAAATACTTCACATAGAGTACTTTGTGGTGATTAACTGCTTTACTTTAGACAAAATTATCAACATTTATGGTATATTTAGGCATTTCTAAAAAAAATCGTATAAAATGAAAGAACCAATACTGAGCCTTTGTTATGGTATCAATATAAAGTGAATGAACTGCTCCGTCCAGTAGTGTAATAAACAAGATTTGTCCGATTTGTGGTAAAAATGCCTTCCTCAGGACCTGCTCCCCCTCCCCCCTTTAAAAAAATTTTCATTGTCAAACGATGGAAAATTATCTACCCTCTTTCACTCTCAGGGGGCCAGTTATCCTTGTTGCAGTATTGCTCAGGTGATTCGAGGAACAAAACTTTCTTCAAACTAGAAAAGAAAGAAAATTATTGTGATAAAAAAAATAGATACAGTAAATGGATGCGGTAAGGAGAGCATGTCTTCAAAGTAAGAATAATGCTATGAATCGTAGTTAGGGGAACACAAAGGGGAAAGAGAGGGATAAGGACAACATATATCATTGTAGCCACTTTACTTTAGAATTAAAATTTCAATTTTATCCTACACTTGTAATGATATCTCATGAGTTCAATTTAAGAAGTCGTATCTGCCAACTTTTAAAATCGAAAAACATATTACTGTCTTGCAAAATAATTTGAACTTGCGTGATGTTATATTCCATAAAACATGACAATTTACCATAGATTAACTACTTGTAAGTATAAGGATCAATTTCAATACATGTGACATCATTGGAATGATATTATTCATTGTTATGTTAAATAATACTGGAGAAAGAATGCTACCTTCTTGGAGATAGTGTAGTCCCTAGTTTAACTTTGAAATGCCATTTGACAGGAATTCAGAAATAAAAGTAGGCTGGCGACCACGGAAGTTATGCTGAAAAGGTCAGTAAAAATGCCATATTTCCAAGTCATGTCGTAAGCTAACCCTGAAATTTACAGGGATTGATGATGTAGTCAATTATCAGTAATCTTGTTTGTTCCCATGATTCACAGGCACTCAACAACTCACACACCCACATTCACTGTCTTTACATGACCTGGCCCTCCTGTCTTGACCTATTGTATTATATCTAGAAATAATTTTTTATAAATGTTGTCAATAGAGGTACATCGAGATAAAGATGGATTTATGGTTCTACTCTCCTCTATTGCAGTGAAACCTGGACCTTAGACAGTAGGGAATACAGTAAAGCACAAGCAGCTGAAATGAAATTTTAATATATAAAAAGGGTAGTAGGGAAAACTAAAGGAGACAAAATCAGAAACACAACAATAAGACATCAAACCAAAGCAGATGGCACAAAAACTAAGATTGAAAAAATCAACTCAGATGGTTTGGGCATGTAAACAGATTGAATGAAAAGAAAAAGCTACATCAGTATACAATGGTAAAAGACCAAAAGGCAGACCTCAGAGAAAATGGGAAGAATATATAAAAGAGGCACTAAAGCAAAGAAATTTAACCTTCACAGAGGGAAACAGAAACTACCAGGACAGGGTAGCCTGGAGAAAGATCATTTTGGGTATCTAAATCCATACACTGAAAGGTAGAATGGGAACTGATAAAGAAAGAAGGAAAGAAAATATCGTATTATGCTTCCATCATTGCTCTAATTCATTTCTTCCATTCACAAACACTCAGGCTCATGGATATGTGACAGTTATGAGGCAGAGCCAGTGAAAGGAAGGTTGAGTAATAAACAATTAAATGAACTGAAAAAATAAAAGAAACTGTCTCAAAGAAATGTTTCAATATGGGCTTCCATTGCACAGTCATATAGAATAGGCCTACTTACCAATGCAAATAAACCTCAGTTTTCAAATCCACCACTTTTGGCACAACTGTATGAAGCCACCATACAGAATCCCTTTGGATAATAGCTACTTGCTTCTTGAAGACATGAATCAGCTCCAAATCTGAAAGAAAATTGTATGAAAATCAAACTGATTTCCCCTCCCACAGCAGTATGCTATGTTATAATATTACAAAATTAATGGTAAAGCCTGTGATAGACCAGTGTCTGTCTATGGGGTGCTCTCATACTGTCTGTTAGTCTTATGGTTAACATTACAGGAACTATGGTAAGCTCTGGTTTTATAGGCCACTGGCTTGGAGAGAATCAAGTTTTTATTAAATTGATTTCTTTAAATTCTCCATACTCTCACCGGGGAATTTCACTTGCAGGTGTCATTGGACAATAATAGTCTTGACTTAGATTACAAACCGCTGTTATTTTTTAAAATTATGAACATTAAGCCTGAAAAATACTACTTGTCTTCTTACATTTCTTTCTTTCTTTCTTTATCAGTTCTATTCTACCTTCCAGTGTATGGGTTTAGATACCCAAAATGATCTTTCTCCAGACTACCCTGTCCTGGTATTTTCTGTTTCCTTCCATGAAAGTTAAATTTCTTTGTTTTAATACCACTTTTATATCTTCTTCTCGGTCTTTACCTTGGGGTTTAATATTATTATTATTATTCATAAGAACTGACCAACTCATTTCTTAAATATTACTGTCAGCGCACATATTTTGATTTGACCCAAAAATATTAATCCAATTTTGGTTTTAAAGTGATGAGTTAAGTCTCTTAGCATTTGGTCAGCCAAGACCCCCTGCAAGGCAGCAGGTTGTGATTTTCTGTTGGGGTTAATTTCATTACTCTTCGGTCAGTCAAGACCCATCTGCAAGGCAACAGGAGACTCATAGAGGGCAGGACCACCTCAGGACCACCTAGTACCCGTACAGGTGCAGGCACTTGCCCATTGCCCGGGTCTTCTTACATCCATGCTTAATGATGGTCTACTCTCCGCAGTAGATTTTTTCTTGTTTGTTTCACTGAAATCTAACTGTACCATCATATGCTGTAATTTCTGGGTGAATTAAAAGGAAATAGCAAGATGAAATAACACGTGAAAGAGTGAAAGGAAAGAAGTAGAATCTACCCACAGTGCCCACCAAATGCCCAGGAAAGCTCTCGCAAGTTAATCTTCTAAACATGACAAAATTCTAAAATCAGAAAGCTGTATTACAAATCTTGTCATGTTAAAAGAAGTTTTACAAATGGAAGATATATGAAAAGGAAACCATGTCAATGTACATATAATTTAGATTTTACAAATGTTACAATAAAAAATATGCTGTCTACATTTCAACAAATTCTAAATTTACTTCTTTGATCTCCTTGCATGAGGGCCGTTGCTGCTTCCTGATGTTTGGTGAAACACTTAAGAGAACATTCATAGACACCAGATCTGCTACGGAAATGATGTATCTCTCCTGATGGCAAAGAATTTTTTTAAAAACATCTTCAGATCAATGATACAAAGCAATGGTTTGAAATAATTTTTAAGACTTATGAAATACAAAATTTATGTTTACCTCAGAGTGAAATAGACCCACACAATGAAATTGAGAATCGAGTCCCGGTACCATCAATGCTGGAAATAAATGTCACTGTGAATGGCATGCAACAACTCATAGAAAACCTCAAACTCAGAAAAGCAGCCGGCCCAGACAGGGACTCCTCCAAATATTGGAAAGAGAAATAGCCCCAACACAAACAACTTTTCCAAAGATCTCTGTCTACAGGCGAAATACCACAAATATGGAAGCATGTCTTTGTGCAGCCAGTCTTCAAGAAAGGCGACAAAAGCATCATAGCAAATTACAGACCAATATCACTGACATGATATGCTGCAAATTGCTAGAGCACATCATCGGCTTGGTAATTACTGAACACCAAGAAAAGAACAACAAAGTTAAGGCCATAGCCATGTTCAAAATAACCAACATCATGAACATATCTCTGCCCCATCAAATAAACCACCATCAGAGACATACAAGAGGCTACAACACAAAACTGATAATTTTGAAATACAAACGCCCATCTGCAACAACCGTGTCTGAAACTCTCTCAGTCAAGATACAATAGATTCTACAAATATTGACACATTTAGGAGACTATTACCCCCAACTTATTAAGACAATAAAAGATGTAACTGAGTATTGGACCTCCAAACCAGGAGTTTCATAGACATGAAGAAGAAGAAGAAGAACAAGATGAAGAAGAAGGAGAAGAATTAGCAGAAGAAGAAGAAGAAGAATTAGCAGAAGAATTAGAAGAAGAAGAAGAAGAAGAAGAAGAAGAAGAAGAAGAAGAAGAAGAAGAAGAAGAAGAAGAAGAAGAAGAAGAAGAAGAAGAAGAAGAAGAAAAAGAAGAAGAAGAAGAAGAAAGTATTATGTTGTTGATCTTCTGTGCCTTCATATAACCTTCATATAAAAAATATCAAAGAACATAAAACTGACTTTTACAACGCACACTCATATTCAGAAATCAATTTTATTGTTTCATTTACCTATTACCTAAATATTTTGTACAACATTAGAATTAATACTGATAATTTCCTCTATTAGTATAAGGACAAATGTGTAGAAGGGTGACAACTAATGGAAGACAAAATAAGGTCTACCTTCAATGTTGGATCCATATCAACAAATTTTGGCTCAGTTCGCTCTTGCATCATACTAAGGCAGAAAGCTGAGAAATTCATATCCAGTCTTGTTACACGGACAATTTCTCTAAGTAGTATCCGTAATGCTCTCAAATAATCTTCTTTATTTGTCAACAGGTCTTGAAATATCTCAGCCAGAATCTGAAGAGCCAATTAAGAAAAAGGTAGATTATACACTTTTCAAATGAAGGCATGGTCACAAATGAATAAAAAGCATATCAAAGTATGATCTAAAGGTAATAGTCTGACAATAGTTGAAATACTATAGAAAGACAAAATGAGTTGAATAATTCAGACAGAATGATTCTGCTTATTAATCAAAATATCATAGCAACAATTTTTATATCAGTTGAACTAACATAGAGATGAATATACAGCAATGGGTTTTTTTCGTACACTTTTATTTATCTCTAAGCCAAATTTTAGAAAAATCTTACATCATTTGTAATTGAAAGTACTTTTAAATGTTTAACTCTCAACGATTCCAGGATTTTCTCCCCTTGCAAATTTTTTTAAAGATCTTGCATTCTTTAACTTTAAATAATTTTTTACTGAGTGCATGAAGAATGTCATATTACCCCTTATTTTGTTCAGCAATGTCTGTAGAATTGTTTTATATGAGTTTTGACAGTTTGTTTAACATGGAAACATACAAACAAACAATATGTATGATGTTAACAAAACCGGAAAAAAATTACACCAAGCCACAAACGCTAAGAAGGAAAAAAATTCCAGTTTATAACTCATAATTCATTAATCAAACGTTAGCCACAAATCTTTTGCAAATAATACAATTACATTCAGCTAAAAATTCCATCATAAAAATAAAAATTTGAACAGAAAAGAAGGGTACTGAAACGCAAAAAATAAGAGGGTATGAAAGTTCAAAATGCTTTTTTTGGTTAATATCTTCTTCTGAAATATGAAATAAAACACACAAACTATAAGAAATATATCCATAATTATGTTTTAAAGCAATTTCGATTAGTTTGAAACATGTCAGAAGGGGGAAAATATTTTTTTTAAAGTAATTATTTGACATGCACAAATTCCATCATATAGATGGGAAAATTACAAAGAAAAACGGACAAGGAATAGAAAATGTGGGACCAGGAGTAGATGTCAAAGATAGAGCTAGAGCAGGAGTAGGTCTCCTAGTGCATAAAAGGCATGAAAAGTTACTAGAAAGCTGGAAATTTATAAGCTCACGGCTATTACAGGTAAATATTAAAACCAAAAGAACAAGAAATTAAATTATTAATAGCTTATGAACCAAACGAAGACAAAGAAGAAAAAGATACCTTCGAAAACGTTTTACAAATAGCTGCAGAGAATCTTAAACATAAACAGGAACTAATGGTTTTAGGAGATTTAAACGCTAAGAAACATCAGGAGGAGTAATAGGTAAAGAAGGAGAGACAACAACTTCTCCAAATGGAGAGAGACTAATAGATTTTTGCCTAAAGAATAATATGAAAATAGCCAACACCTTTTTTCCTCATAAAGATATCCACAAATATACAAAAGTAAAAGAAGACAGGTGTGAAAAGTCAATGATAGACTACATAATAGTTAGCAGCTCCCTTTTTTACAGTACATTGGATGCAAGAGTAAACGGAGGAGCACAAATATTTAGTGATCATCACCTAGTGATTGCCAAAATGAGATTACTGACTGAAGAAAACAAACAGAAAAGGAAAGAGAAGAACGTTACTAAACTCAAAATAGAGGAACTTAATAAACCTATAGTAAAAGAGATATACTATCTAGAATAAAAAGATTTATCAATGAAAGGCAGATGGATCTGAATAATAGAAGAAAAGTGGCAATTGTATAAAGAAACACTCCTCAGTCGTACTGAAGAGGTCTGTGGTAGGAAACAAATTAATGGAGATGGAAAAAGAACAGCATGGTGGAATGAGAATGTCAAAACTAAGATCAAAGAAAAGAAGGATGCCTGGAAAAAATACTTGCAAACAAAAAGACCAGAGGATAGGATAGATTACATGAATAAAAGAACTATCGCCAATGAGGAAGTGAGGAAAGCAAAACAGGAACAATGGAAAGAATTTGGACAAAGACTTCAAGAAAGCTATCAAGGAAATCAAAAGCTGTTCTGGGGGGCAATGAAGAGCATGAGAAAGACCAAAGCATGCCCAATACGACAAATTAAGAATGCAAAAAGGAGAAAAAATGAAAGAAGACAGCTAAATCATGGAAGCGTGGAGAAAGTATTTTCAACAATTACACAACCCCTCCAGAAAATATGAAACAAGGAGTAAAGATCAATTAGTAAGAATAACAAGTAATCTAGAGGAGACAGCTGAAGATGTAGATATATCAATGGAAGAAATCCAAACAGCTATAAGAAAAGTGAAATCAGGAAAAGCCCCAGGACCAGATCAAGTTTATCCAGAAATAATTAAAAACCAAGGGAGAGAGGCAGACAAACTACTACATGCAATATGCCAACAAGTATGGAAGTCCAAACAGGTGTCAGACGACTGGAAAAAGGGAACGATTGTACCAATACATAAGAAAGGATCAACTATGGAATGCTCAAACTATAGAGCGATATCACTACTTAGCGTACCAGAAAAAGTGTATGCCAGGATACTGGAAATGAGACTAAGGAAAAGAGTAGAGGATCAGATTGAAGAGCAGTAGATTGGATTTAGACCAGGAAAAAGTGTACAAGACCACATATTTACAATTAGACAAATAATATAAAAATTCCTTGAGAGAAACATTGACTTGCACATGTGTTTTATAGATCTAGAAAAGGCGTTTGATACTGTGAGGAGGAACCAACTATGGCATTCCTTAAAAGAACACAATGTAGAGCAAAATTTAATAGAAGCCATTAAAAGTTTTTACAATAAACCAACATGTGCAGTGAGAGTAGCTGGAAACATATCTGCAGAATTTGATGTAGATATAGGGGTAAGACAGGCTTGTATCCTAAGTCCTCTTTTGTTTATCACATTTATGGATTCAGCCGCAAAGGCATCCTCAAAAATGAAGAAATGAATGTAGGTATGTGGAAGCTCAAACCAGTAAATATATCAATGCTTTCATTTGCCAATGATTTTTTAGTTCTGTTTGGAAAAAACAGAAAGTGACCTTCAGTTGAATATCAACATTATGAACTAAATAAAAGAGGAATGAGAGTAAATGCAAAAAAAAACAAAACAATGCTAGTAACTTGGGAAGTTAAAACACAAAATCTTAAATTGGGCAGGGAGAATTTAGAACAAGTTCAAAGCTACAATTACCTAGGAGTAATGATTACCTCAGAGGGAAAACTAAGAAAAGAAGTCAGCCAGAGAATCAAAAAGGCAAGTGCAATATATAACCATCTAGGAAAAGCATTTGTAGGTAAGCAAGAATTGTCAACAAAAACCAAAATAGCAACACACAATAGTTTATTGTCCTACTCTCCTCTATGGCAGCAAAACTTGGACTTTAGACAGTAGAGAATACAGTAGAGTACAGGCAGCTGAAATGAAATAACTAAGAAGAGTAGTAGGAAACACTAAAAGAGACAAAATCAGAAACACAACAATAAGAGATCAAACCAAAGCAGATGGCATAAAAACTAAGGTAGAAATAAATCAACCCAGATGGTTTGGCCATGTAAACAGAAGGAAAGACAATAGAATAGCTAAATCAGTATACAGTGCTAAAGCCCAAGGTAAAAGACCAAAATGCAGACCTCGGAAAAAGTGGAAAGAAGATAAAAGAGGCATTGAAGAATAGAAATTTAACATTTTTGGAAGGAAACAGAAAATGCCAGGACAGGGCATCCTGGAGAAAGATCATCTCGGGCATCTGAACCCATACACCAAAAGGTAGAACTGATAAAGAAAGAAAGAAAGGGAAATTTGAACAGAAACTAACGGCGTCGAAATAAAACAAAAGCATTGTTTTGGATAGTTAATTGATTTTATGGTTAATAATTATCTTATAAATACAAGAAATCATACTGACAAACTAAAAGACACGAGGCTAAAAAATTTCACTATTTTGATAAAAAATATAATTTCAGGGCAGAATTATTTCTATATTTTCATGTTTTTTAAACTTAAAATAATGAAAAACAACCGTAAAAATATACTGAAGTAAAAGGGGGCGTGGCATCGATCGCCGATGATCGATTTTCCTTGCTTGGAATCGTTGAGAGTTAAAATAGAATGAAAAGAAAATAATCGCCAAAAAACAACCATAATTGTAAAGATCACTAGAATACTGCAAAAAAAAAGTTGAAAGAATGTACCTTGGATGCCGCATCTGGTGAATGTGAAAACACAACACCCAACAAAGACATATTGTTTGGATTCCTAGATGTTGACAGTTCATTGTAGACTGTGTGATGAAGGATCATTCGAAGATTATCCGGATGTTGTGAGAGCAACTCTCTGTCAACAACAGAGAAAGACTTGAAAAGTCAGCAACATTTATAATTTCCACAGTAGAAAATCCATAATAGATCTAGTTTTAAATACTCTTTATCTATAACCATAACAATTCTGAAAATTTGTTTTTACCTAAGACAACATTACTAGGGGTGACCTGATCAAAGAGATTTTCTCAGAAACAAATGTAAAATACTTTTTAAAGACAGGGTACCTTTCTTTTTTCCCAAAATGTCAAATGCTATTCAACTGTACATAAATACATTACCAGTTACCAATCTTATCAGGTCATTTCATTCAATGATGGGGTTCAAATTGGTTGCAAGGTTGATAATGTTTGTTTATTGGCTGAACCTTATACAGCCGAAAAACCATATAATTGTTTTCAATTGATAAATTGACTCTGTTGGACAGCTCCCCATGCGAAAATCCGCCCAAATCCTATCGGGTGGGCAGGTCATTTCATTGTTTTAGTTAACTGAAGCATGAAGTTCATTGATTTTAATTGGATGTTAGCAAGCAGTCAAATACGTCAGATTGATATTGTGCATCAGCAGATGAGCGGCAAATGATCAGATTCTCATTCACATTACGATCTTACCAACTGCTAGGTTTTATTTTTTTACATTTTCGTCCCCCATCCCTGATATGAAAGGCTCGTTGTCTTGGTTTTGGTCTAGAGAATCACCTGGCACTGGCATGGAACGACACAAGTTATTTGATCCCAATTTAGCTAATTGAAACTCTTTTCCATATATATTGCACTAACATTCCATGTTCCAACAATCAAAGTCTATGTTTGTTTCCAGGGCCATCTTCCAAAGTTCAGTTCGGATATCTCACCTTTAGTTCTCTGAATCAGCTTTTGGGTAAGCAAGTGATTAACCCATTGTACCCTGGGTAGATATGGGGCTGCCACCTTGAGACCTCCTACCGAGCTTTGTTTGTGATTTTGCTATCACTCAGGGTTAACTCCCTTAGTCTTTGGTCAACCAAGACTGGCCTACAAGGCAACAGGTTGTTATTTCTGTCAGGGTTAACTCCTTTAACCTTTGGTCAACCAAGACCTGCCAGTAAAGCAGCAGGATACTTGAGGAGCACGGAATTCGACCTGAACAAAGTTCGAGTCAAAGACTAGGACAAGAAGAATGAAGGTAGATTTTGCTGGAAAAAACTTTCTCAACCGTTGGCGGGACTTGAACCCACTACCTATTGGTTGAGAGGCAAACACCTTGCTTCTGGACTACCGAGAGAGAGAGAGAGAGAGAGAGAGAGAGAGAGAGAGAGAGGGGAGCGAGGGAGGGAGGGAGGGAGGAAGGGGTAGGGGAGGGGAGGGGAGAGGAGGGAGAGAGAGAGAGAGAGACCAGACTTTCATTACTGTAAGTTCTGAGGCCATTCACTGATACACAATGTGACATTTTGATCGGGAATTCGGTAATCCAGATGTCTCAAAGATCCAGACAAATTGCTTGGAGGTGTTCAGATTATCGAGACATGACTGAATTACAATGAAACCTCTCTTATCAGGAAATCTTGGTATGTCATTAAATTGTCACGATTGGCGGGTTTCCCGATTACCCGGGGAACTAAGCATTTTTATTTTCTCTCAACAGTTTCAGGTACTTAAGGGGATATGCGGGTTCTGAAACTATTTTTCTAATTTTTGATTTGTTCTGGTTAAATTATGTACACGTTTGTAATCAGTGTATTGAAACATAAACTTATATGGTGTTGCTTACTTGGTTACCATGGAAACAGCCGCCATCTTGAATATTTATGTTTTTTGTTTACATGTTATCTATCTTACATCGCTATTTAGAAGAATTTAATGACCAAATCACTCTAAACTTCACATACAAGTTGTTCAAGGTGATGACTATAAACTTTCAAAACAAAATTCGGACTTTTAATTATATTTATGTTGATATAATTTTTTTAACTTGCCATATAGATTTAAAACAAATCCAAAATAATTATGATAAAATAAATTTTTGCAAAAAAAAAAAAATTTTCAGAAAACTTTTTTTTTTGAAAGTTTGTAAAAGTTTCACGACAAAATATGTACAAATAAGGCCAAACAGCAAAAAAATAGTCTAATAAATAACATTTTGAGAAAAAACGCAAAGGAAATTTCACAACACTAAATGCATATAAAAACAAACTTCACAAACTTTTGGCTCACAAAAGTTTTTTTTTACTGCTGATATCAAACAGATGCATCAAATGATAATAAAAACGATGCATAGAATGGAATGAATACATTCTGTAATCAAATATTGTAATCATTGAAAACAGAATGAAACATTCAAGATGACCCAATTGGGGAACCGACTGTGGGAACCAACATGTGTGATCTCGCAAGAGCGGTGTTGATTGGTTGAACGGGCCAGCCATGATAGAGAGAGAGACCTCGAGACTGTTCGTCCGGATGTTTGTGGCATTTGAGGGTAACCTTTGCCCATATATAGAAGTGTGAGTTTTGTTAGCAGTGCTGAATACAAAATATTGTACTATAGCAAAATAATACTATTGTCAATGACTGTCTAGTCTCAATATGAAAGCACAGGTCATAGGACAAGATGTGTAATGGTAATATACTATGATCCTATAATCTTCAAGGGGGTTATAGGTTTGTGAGGGCCTCAAAATAAGACAAAATATGATAATTTGTCACAAAACTGGTGACGGTTGTTGTCTTTAAAGACTATTTTTATACAGAAAGACAGGGAATTCAGACTTGGGGATAGTTTATAAGTAAAGATAAGAAGTGGAACTAGAAAGAAATGTCACTACCTCAATTTTGACATTTAGACCCCAAATGGCCAATTCTTATTCAAAAGCGACGATGATAAACTGAGTGGTAAAGTAAAGAATGAGACCAACAATTTATTGTAGCCACAGGACCAAGAGATCAAAACAAACAAGGTATTCATCAGTGGTGTCATTCACAATCGAACTTCATTGTATGATAGATAGACAAGGCACGTAATCAAGAATACATGTTGTATCGTTAAATCTCATCGCATGCCCATCCTTGTGATTGACAACTTAGGTGGGCAATGAGACTATTACAGTACACAATTTGCATATAAACAATATGTTATTTTTAAAATTCACTTTAAAAAAACTATCCAAAATATCTAATAAAAAAAGCTAATGTCACTCTTTAGATATTGAATGGAAATAAGAACTGCACATGTTTTAAATGATTTTTTTCATGACTAAGTGAGGAGATAGATTTTGAAAATTGGGTCAAAATCCAAGATAACGGCCGTTTCCATGGCAACCAAGGACGCTTAAAACTTTTGAATGATATAGGATGACTATAATTTGACAATTACTTATGTATATACTAAACGAAAAAATCCAAACTCAAAAGCAAAAAAGTAACCAGATTCTCGAGGCTAAACTGTTCTCACCTCATGCACAGGAGCAAATGACTGATAAGAGGTTTTGTCTTTAGGCGCATTTTAGTTAGGTGTCCCATGACCTCCAGATCAGTCTTGTCATGTTTGTCACAGTTTGTGCAAACAGCCGAAAGCAAATCTTGCGATACCCTTTGTCAGCTGGAATCCACAAATTAAAGAAAATGAAACTGTATTCTCTTTTTAATTACTATTATCAAGGATAATTAATGAAGCTATTTCAAACATTGAGAAATTGAAGCTTTCAGGACCAAAATTTCAAGAGCAGACACTGACTTCCATGAACAATATCAAAATTAGGGAACTAATAATAACAACTAGTAAACACTGATAATCGACATGTGTGAGTTATCTCCCTTGATGGTCCTGATTGGTAAAGGGAATTGATGTCAATTGGACTTTGTTTTATTCAATTTTACCATGTCCACTATATCGCACGTTGAATTAAGAGGAAACAGCCAAATGAAAGATAAATGAAAGAAGGAAAGGACTTTAATGACTTGAAATATAAGGAAAGCATAATAAAGGCTGAATCAATTGTAAATGAGGCAAAATTCTTAAATTAAAAAAAAAGGGTAATGATTAATCTTGCAGTGTGTGTTGTGCCGGAGAAGTAGAAGAGGCACAGAATAGAGGGACTGCGTGACCATCGGTCTATCGCGAATCACCTAGCAACCCCGCCCTCTCTCTCACTATTTTCTGTCGCCTACTTCAGTCTCGCGAGTATAGTATTAGTACCAACATGTTTCCATACTCTGCATGAAATTTCCGTAATCGCATTCAAATTTTGTAATTTTCAAGAACGATTATGGCGACACTGGAACGGTAGGCAAATGCGTATATATATATATTTTTTGTTGTTGTTGAGAATTTCTATTGATCAACAAAGCAAAGAGAAAGGCTAAACATTCAGTATGGCCAGTTTATAAGTTTACATTGTAGACTAAAGCAGGAGATTGGCTTGTATAAATAGAAATCTTTCAAATAACCTTCATTTAACTAGCATAATTACTACAGCCAATCAAAATACAATGACTGCGCAAGTTTTGTCTGACTTTTATTTTATTACATGGATCAGTATTTTATTTCGAGACGTGTGAAATTTCTTAGAGCGTTTTCTTGAAACCAGGATAGTAGATTAAGGTCAATTTGTGGATTTATCAGCAATATCCTCTATTTGATAGTACAAAACAACTTTATCAATTTCATCCTTTAACAGTTAACAGTACCAAGATTCATCTCATAAGTTTATCACATGAAATGATCATGATTGTTGTCAGTTCATCTAACTATTTTGGGTTACATAAAATTGTAAGAAAAGAAAAGAAAAAAGTTTATTGTTTTTCCAGGATGCCGTTTCATAAACTCATAAACCAAACCATCAATATTGCATATGGCACGATACGAAATTACCATACTGAGAAGTAATCTAACCACATGAGCTGATATAACAGTCACGCTTAACTCACAGACCATCTTCCAATAGATGTGAAGTTTAAATACAACAATTTCTACCTTACTTTAGGATTTTGCAGCCACATGTCCATTCTCTGTGCGGCCATACTACGCACTTCTCCAATTCCACTGGTAGATGTCATAAGTCGTATCAAATTACGAGATGATGAATCCATCGCCTGACGACGATTTAGCACATCTCTGATAGTATCTAAAATATAAGTCTCAATAGCTGCCTGTTGACAAGGATATCTGGTTCAGAAATAAAACCGATTCAGGGAAAAAAATATATAAATATTCAATAAAATTTATCAGCTTTTGAAAATATGAATAATAATAACAGATCTAATTTATTATATAGTGCATATTCAACATTATCTGGTGCTCTATATGCTTTACAATGCCATGTGAACATTGTGCACTGCTCTTGAAAATCAAACACTTAAAATGTCATAGCATGAGGCAATACGGTTATTATTATAATATGATAATTTGTGTGATATCAATAAAAGATAACAATAAGGTTGTAACAATGATACAATCAAAACACACATAACTTTAATAGTAAAAACATTCAGTATACATTCAATTGTAATCAAAGTTAATCTTCATCGCAGATTATTTAAAATGCACATATTTTGTTGATGATGATAAGATCATTCACTAAAATCCCTGAATAATATTTAACATTTAAAAAGAGGATTTAAACAGATAGGTTTTGAGTTCACTTTTAAATTTTTCTTAAATCTTGAATTTTCTCAAATAATTTGGAAGCTGGTTCCAGCAGAATAAATCCTGCACTGAAAAGAATGCTGACCATAACCTTTCAGACAATATTTTTGAAATTTTCATGAGAGCATTGTCATGTGATGATCTTAACATTCTATTTGAAGTGTAAATTTGTGTTGTTTCTGTTTAACTTATTATTTTCCCTTGTTGAGGGGTTTTGACGCTGGTCGGCTTGAAGAGTTTACTGTCGTCCGCCACGCTCTTCTGTCTTCGGGTGATACGTCGCCTACATCAAGTTCGTCGATGTTCTTCTTCACGCAGTCGAGCCATCGTTTCTTTGGCCGGTCTCGAGGTCGCGATCCTGACACAAGTAAGTTCAGCGTCTTGCTAGGGTCCACGACTGGCTGGCATTCTGTACACATGTCCGTACCACTGAAGCCGTCTTCTTCGCACTTGAGCTGTGATAGACCAGCGCGGTCTTATCTCCGACACTGCAGTCGTTTTGTCTTAAAAAATTCAACGTATCATCTGGGCATCAGCCCTTTCCAGCCGTCTCAAATCCTTGGTTGACATCGCCCATTTTTCTGAATCATATGGGAGCGAACTTCAGGACGCAGGTCGCTAGAGCTGATGCTCTCTTCCGTAGCGGTATCAGACGACCCGACAATACAGGGGAGAATACTGTGGAAGCTCCTCCAGGCCATCCTGATCCTTGCAGGGACTGCTTCCTGGCATCAACTAGAATCTTAAATCTGTCGCCAAGGTAGTTGAATACTCTGACTGCCTCTATGTCGTTGTTAGTGTTGGACGGCAGAGACGTGGAAGTCATAAGCCGAAGGAGAGTACATCAACAACATTCGAAAGTGTTGTTGTCTCTCTGCAGTTTTTAAACCAGTGCGGCGGCGGTGGACCCATTTTCTGCATTTGGTGCATAAGACGGCGTTCGATCCCACCCCTTTGAGGAAAACGTTGCAGGGATACTCCGCTTGGCTCTTGTTGTGTCGCCGTGCTGCTCGACTTGAAAAGCTTCGTCTTTATTCAGTTGACTCAGAGCCATATTTCTCGAGACGTTATCCACCGTCCAGCTCGTTCATCTAGTTCTTCGGCTAACTTTACGGCAATCATTCTCTTAAAATAAGAAAAATTAGAAAGATTACCCCCCCCCCCCCCCCAAATTGGCTGTGATTAAACCCACAACCCTTTTTAATTATTCCATCAGACTTAGTTTGTAATAGATTCTGCAAATTTCAAAGCCAAACCTTGGAAAAATTGAGGACAATGAAGCAGTGAGGTTATCTCCGTTGCCTTTTCACTAGAATTAGAGGATTCCTCATCGTCAAATCCACTCTGTGATGGACTTACTGTGAGAATGAAGTAAAAATAACACAAACATCTGTGTATAGTATGGAATATAAACTATGGCCTGAAAAACAAAAAAATAAAAGAACTTTTTTTTTATTTGCATGAAATGCTATGGTAAAGAAAATGTTTTTGCCAACCTGAATTTAAGGGAGTTAACCCCTACAGAAAATAGCAAACAAGGCCCGGTATGGGGCCCCAAGGTGGCAGCCCCACCATCTACCTAGGGTACAGTGGGCTGATCACCTGCTTACCCAAAACCAAATGATTCAAAGACACAAAGATGTGATATCTGGATTGAACTTGGCGAAGACGACCTGGAAACGAACACGGAATGTGATTTTGGAACATAGAATGTTAGGGCAATAAATGGAAAAGAGTTAGAATTAGCTGAAGAAATGAAAAAAATTCAAAGTAGACGTTTTGGCCATTACAGAAACAAAGAAGACAAGACAAGCAACAGAAAGTGTAGGATCAAATCATACTTTAATCTTCTCAGGGGTATATTTAAAAGATAAAGCTAGAGCAAGAATAGGCCTCTAATACATAAAAGGCATGAAAAGCTACTAGGAAGTTGGAAATTTATAAGCCCACGGCTATCAGAGGTAAACATTAAACCAAAGGGAAGAGAAATCAAATTATTAATAGCTTATGAACCAAACGAAGACACCACCAAAGAAGAAATAGACATCATCGAAAACAATTTACAAATAGCTGCAGAGAATCTCAAACATAAACAGGAATTAATGGTTTTAGGAGATTTAAATGCTAAGAGTAAGCAATAATGTAGAAACATCAGGAGTACCAGGTAAAGATGGAAAGAGAAAAAACTTCTCGAAATAGAGGTAGACATAGATTTTGGCCTAAAGAATAACTTTGAAAATAGCCAACGCCTCTTTTCCACATAAAGATACCCACAAATAAATAAAGACAAGTGAAAAGCCAATCATAGAGTACACAACAGTTAGCAGCCCCCCTTTTTACAGTACAATAGATGCAAGAGTAAACAGAGGAACTGAAATATTTAGTGACCATGACCTAGTGATTACCAACATGAGCTGAAGTAACAAACAGAAAAAGGATACAAAGAAAACCACTAAACTCAAAACAGAAGAACAAATTAAAACAGATATACCAATCTAGGATAAGATTTACCAATGAAAGGCTGATTGATCTGAATGATTGATAGCACAATAGAAGAAAAGTGACAACTGTATAAAGAAACACTCCTCAGTTGTACTGAAGAGGTCTGTTGTAGGAAAAAAATTAAAGGAGACCAAAAATAACAGCATGGTGGAAAGAGAATGTCAAAACTGAAAGAGAGAGCTAAAGAGAGAGAGAGAAAGAGAGAGAACTGAAGAGAGAGAGAGAGAGAGAGAGAGAGAGAGAGAGAGAGAGAGAGAGAGAGAGAGGGAGGGAGGGAGAGAGAGAGAGAGGAGAGAGAGAGAGAGAGAGAGAGAGAGAGAGAGAGAGAGAGAGACAGACAGACAGACAGACAGACAGACAGACAGAGACAGGGATTACATCTTTCTTATAGTTTACAATGCTAAACCTAAGGTAAAGACCGAATGGCAGACATTAAAGCAAAGAAATTCAACCTTCACAGAAGAAACAGAAAATGTCAGGATAGGGAAGCCTTTGAGAAAGATTATTTTGGGCACATAAATCCATACACAGCAAGATAGAACGGGAACTGATAAAGAAGCAAAGAAAGTTTTCCTACTGGAAAAAATATTTCCCAGTAAAATCAAATGAAAACAAAACAGGACAAAATTAATCTAGCTTTTACAAAAGTTCAAAAGGCAGAAGAAAAGTAATGAAAAAATTAAATAAAGACTGACAAAAGAATAAAAATGCTATGAAAGAAACATGCATATCTATCTACAAATAAATACACAAGATTAAATTGATTAGCATACATATAACAAGGTATATTTACATGATCCATGGGTATCTGGTAGAGCTTGGATCCATGGTTGCAGAGAAACAGAAGTTTTGGAATTTTTGTACCAAAGGCTGTAAAAGGTTATCTGTAAAACTGCGACAATCTTCTCTGTCCACCCAAACTCTTTCACCTAAGGAGTCTTCAACAAATACCTCCATGAAGATAAAAACACCAAAGTAAACATCACATATACACAGAAAAATCTCATGGGGTCTATAATGAATGCACTCTCTGGGAAACTTTGTTTTTGTCAGAGAAATATTAACATGGGGGGGGGGGGGTGTCAAGGGAAGGCAGTTTTACCACAAATGGGACAAAACTCATTTATTGCACTACTGGACAGAGCAGTACATTCCCTTCACATTGATACCATAAGAAATGCTCAGTATCGATTCTTTCATTTTTATACGATTTTTTTAGAAATGCCTATACATCGGTTGTACTATAAAAGCTGAAATGTTTGTCTAAAACATAAGTTGGTTCTCATTTTAATTACCACAAAGTACTCTATCTGAAAAAAAAACTACTTTTGATGAATTATTGTCAATATTAGCTAAGATCGGCCAAATATTACAAGAAACATTCTATGCACCTGTTGTAAGAAAAATGCTATCCCAAAATAAGTATAAGGGATCTGGAGGAGTTGAAATAGGGTCGATATGAAGTATTTGATAGCCTCTCAAGACTGTATGATGCTTCAAAGCATTATATTATTCTTTTATAGGTTGATATGCCAAATAACATTCAAATAATGGGACAACATTTTCAAAATACGATTTTCTCAAAATGTTACCTTTTAACAGTAATATTCAATACTTTTTTATTTATTGTCCGATTGCCCCAAATTTAGTATTTAACATCTATAAGGCAAAAACAAAAAATCACCAAGTAGTGATTTTCGATATCTTTTCAAATTTTTGCAGTGATCAAATTTGCCAAAAATTGAAAGGTTGCTATATAAATGCATTTTCAAAAAATGCATAAAATCAAAACAGTTTACTCTATCCCAAAAACCTACCGGGTGCGGCTAGATATTGAAACGAATAATGTGTGTGCAAAGTTATAGCCAAATTTATTTATAACTGAAAAAGTTTATTTGAAATGGAGTTGTTATTTTTGCAATGAAAATCCAAGATGGCGGCGTTCCCATATGATAAAAAAAAAATTGTAAAACCTTTTTCAGCTAATTTAGACATGCCGAATACAATGATAGTGGTTAAAGTTGTATATATCAAATCATTTTAAAAAACATGCTCAATTGAATGATGTCAGGGTTTTTTTATATCTTGTAAACTTTTTGAGAAATTGTTCTTTTATGTAATAAAAATACCATTTTTGTATATACACAATATATATTATTTTCAAAAATTCATTTTTTTAAACTTAAGAAAATATTTTTAAAAACTGCCATCACTCTTTAGATATTGAATGGAAAAGACGAACTGCACAGGTTTTGAGTGATTTTATTCTAAGGGAGGAGATAGATTTTGAAAATTGGATCACTAAATCCAATATGGCGGCCGTTTCTATGGCAAGCAAGGACGCTACAAACTTTTCAATGATATAGGATGACTGTATTGTGACAGTTATACATACAAGAAGCAAATACCCGAACTCAAAAGCAAAAATAATCACTTCAAGATGGCCCCTCCCTCTTCCCCCTTAAATGATTTACACTGTACATATTTGTGGATCAAACAAAATGTCAATAGAGACAAAGTGCTTTGAGAGAGATGTACTAGGAAAAGGAATTTCACTTCAATCTTGGGAGGTACTACTTTAGTTATATGTAAAAGCTATGAGGGTTATCCAAAAATTAAGGTGAAAATGGTCATAATTAAAAAAACTAATGCATCAAATTTCAATTTGTAAATGCTGCACAGCAACTGGTACAATGCACTATGTCTTCCCAAAACCATAGCATCATTGTCAAACGCACGAATGAATGGTGGTAGAAGAAAGATGGAGACCATCATTGAAAAGGGGTCAAAGTCAGAGGTGTTATAAGATTTTTGCATGCAAAAAGGAGAAATCCAACTCAAATTCGCCGTGAACATGTTTCTGTATATGGAGATGATATTTGCCGTTTTTAGTAAAGAATACGGTATAAAGAATTGTCATGATAAAAAGAACTAAGCAACATATTAAATAAGTAGATCTATGTCAACACTCAACAAAAAGTCATTTCAAAACAAATGAATCGATGAGTCGCCACTATTTTTTATCGTCTGTAAGTATGAATAGGACATGTGCACTTGCTGTCCGTAAGTACAAATAGGCCTCGCCTTTAGATTAAGTAGTATTTTGACTAAGTAACTGTCATGTATATTGTAAAAGGGTTTTTGCTGTTAACATTTTAGTCAAGACACAAATAGCTCAAACCAATTATCTAACTCACAAATACTTACCTTGATAAAATTATCAGGCCAATTCTGCTCTTCAGCAAAAGCAGTCATGATGACATTACACGCCAGAACAGAAACTAGAGGATTTCCTTTGGCTTTGAAGGACAAAGCCATGTCTCGCTTTAAAAGTCCACAAAATGCCTAGTCATGGAAAGAAATCTTTTTCAAATATTTTTATAATCAAAGCCAAATCTAAAACAAGATAGATATGAGGTAATGTTACTAGAACTACGAAGATGTACAAAACTTGCACTTGATCAACAAAAGAATAATGCTATAATTCTTATATCTCCAGTCCTAAATAAAAGAAAGTGAAAACAATTCTAAAAGACCTACAATTGTTTGATTTCAGCATGAACTTGTCACAAAACAACAAAAGGAAAGAAGTAGGACTTACCAGCAGCACCAGCTAACCATTAACAATATGCAGAATACACAGACCTAGACTGTAGGGTTACTTCATTTTCATAGACACAAATGCAACAAATAAATTTGACAGCTTAACATATTGGTCGATGAGATCATCCATGTCATTATGAAGGCATGTGCAGATTTACTAGAAATATAATGTCATGTGACATTAGGTTGGACATCCAAATGATTAAACTCTCGTTACTTTCATTCCATATAAAAAAACATAAAAACAAATATGTCTACCTCTACAATAACATCCGAGCAGAACAAAGTTGGTCTAGTCTTGGACAAATGCATAACAGAGAGATAGATGACAGGATCAGGCTTGGCTCTATTATTTCGTAGATGCTTCACTATTCCACAAATCAAGCACTCAGTGCGTTCATCATTCATTTCATCATCTGCAGTTAAAATTGAAGACAGGAAATCTGTAGGGCTCCACTGTGAAAAGAAGTTTTATCAGAATAAATTTATTAAGAATGTACTAAACATGAATGGAATAAAACCAGTCTCAATGCAGAATCAGGTAATATCACTATTACCGATACTAAATACATACAATGAAATGGGCTGCTGAATATTTATAATGAAATGGGCTGCTGAATATATGTAATGAAATGGGCTGCTGAGTGAATACATATATATAATGAAATGGGCTCCTGAACACATATAATGAAATAGGCAGTTGAACTGATATGTATAATGAAATGGGCTGCTGAATATGTATAATAAAATAGGCTGCTGAATACATACAGTAGCGACCACCTAAATGCCTGCCACTCCACCATAATGCCAGTTTTGCCTGCAATCTCAGTGAAACCGAATTTTTCTATATAAATTGCCCCTTTCAAATCCAAGATTTTCGCCATTGTCAGTCTCATTTTTAAAAAATAACACTTGTTAGTTTCATTCTAATGTTGTACATACTAACCACAACATATGTGATTACTGCAACCAGGGAGTTAAACTAAACAAATTTCATAATCATGTCAAACTAATTAAATTTCAAAGAGTGTAAACATCTTCAGATAAAAACATATGGCAGGTTTCACAAAAATGGGATCCAATGATAACTTGAACTCTTCAATTAATCTTTCTCAAAGTCTAATGATGAATCTTATTATCATTTGGTCCATGTATAGCTTTGACATCGCAGATATAAAAAACATAATATTATGACATTTGCTTTCAATTTGTGAATATTTTTGGGTGCTTAACGTCAGCAATTGAGACTGATGGCATTTCCCTCTTTTTAATAAGTCCTTTTTTCACCTTAAGGTAGGTGAGGTCAACGACCTTTTATTCTGTTTTCTTTAATTCCATGTGAAAGAGAATTGTTCAAAGAAAATTTGTCGAGTTCTAAATTTGTTTTTATCTTTTGCAGTGATCATGTGAGGCAGGTTTCAGATTTTCGTTATTATGTAACAATTGTGGTCTACACATGAACACACAGTAAGGGCTGAAAAAAAAACAGTTGAAAAATACGTAGAAGCGCCGTTTATGATCATTATATAAGTCGTGAAGTTTACCGCACCGGTTTCAGCAGAATGGTACACACGATAACCCTGTAACACATCATAAGGATAGTATAAAGGCGTACAATTACAGAATTTTACAAAAAATGGGACAAAAAAGAATCGGTTTTCATCCATCCACATGATCCAGAACGCGAGTCATTTGATCAATGGTAAGGCACGTCGTGGACACCACGCCCGAGGTGTCGGGAAACACAAACACAGACTTCACATCTTATTGACAACTAGGGAAAAGTCAGAAACTCTCCAAACCAGATTACGTCACCAACAAACGCCAGGGAAACTTAGGTCGACGGACCGTGCAGTTCGCGTAACATTACGTCACTGCATTGGACCTAGAAATTTCAGTTATGCCCTTTGACTGAAAAACATGACTTTTAAAAGTTAGTTTACTCGTCTCACAGTCCTTTGCTATCTCTTAAGTCATATACCTGGAATCCTCAGGTTCAAGCTTTAACATGATATAAACACTTGTAAGAAATATAACATGTACATTTTGACAAAAGAGGGGAATTGGGATGGACCATTTTGTGAAACCTGCCATATATGGGAGGAAAAGTAGTAGTCCATATTATCACCTGAAACAGCACAATCTTCAAGGGAAGAAGAACCAGTTGGCAGGCCACTAGAGCTCTCTCCTGAACGACTTAAAGCAGTAAAGGCAGAGCCACCAAGTTTAGGTTTTTTAGCTAGACTCGCAGATGAACATCCACTTGGACTATCTTTCTTTTTTCCCGTATGAGTTGGACTCAAAGGCCTCTTAAGGTCTGTTTCTCCACCTTTGCTCTGTTTTCCAAGAGCAATGAAGTCACCTGGGGCAGCAGCAGGACCTGCAGAGACACCAATAAATAAAATTCAATGATAATACATGTATTGCATTTTATGAAAATATCTAAAAAGTGCGCTTTTGATATCTCTCCTCTCCTCCCAATCTAAGTTCATCAAGAATAAAAACTCACCTTTCTTTTTTCGTCGAGAATTGACTTTGTCTTTCCATTGCTCTTATTTGTCTTGTGATGTTCTAAACAATCGTACCCTGTATAAAATAAGAAAAGTAGATATTATCATAAATAAATTGTTGATATTAACCCTAGATCTGCACACACACGTCCTTTTCATCTTTACTTGAGAAGCGTGCAGGTGACATTTATGTACGTTTTAGGGGTGTTTTTGTTTTCATGGATCACTTTCACACCTCAGACCGGCAATAAGTGTAAAATTTGGTCCTCACGTATCCTGACTGACTAAGCTCAACTGAGATTGAATGATGTCCCAAAACCTAATGTCCCGTTTGACTCAGAAGTAGTTGGCCAGATAGGAATACCTTGCCAAATTTAGCCCTATTTTTTTTTTGGCACAGGGGGGGGGGGGACACTCTTATAATGGATATTTTTACTTGGGAAACGGAGAACTAGTCAACAATGATCTTATTTTATTATTATGAAGTTCGAGATTAAGCGACGGGCTGACGCTATACTCTGAAATCGTTCATGTATCCTGATTTCCCCCAGGATCCTGATTTTTTTGCATCTAGATTTAGGTCCTGATTTTTAAAAATTTAAAGTGGCAGGTCTGCATATAATATATGTACCAAATTTGGCACACAAAAAAAATGCATTTTCAAGGACATAAATGAAGATTGATGTTTCAAACAGACTTCCTGTCGCTTATCGTGAAACCTGTCATTTATAAGTTGGCGGATCGTTCCACACATGGTGCAAGTGTGAAAATGATCTGTGCTCTCTCTATTGCTACCTCTGCACACGTTCTAATTCTAAGGTTATGTTTAATGCTGAATTGTCTTTGGAAGACTGAACTGGGCTAACAGTTTTATAAATTTCCAAACTGCCAACGATGTATCTAGATCTAGACCTAGATCAAGACTCTATAACTAGAGCTAATTACGCTGGAGCAGACAGTACCATTGAATTCATGTGCATGGAGAGCTAAGTACTACTAGAATCTAGATCTAAAATCTAGATTAGATAGATCTAATAAAAACAATATTCTCGTGAATTAAAATTACATATACACTAGATCCTAGCTAGGATCTATCTAGATCTAAGCCTTTATCTGAAAAAACTGAAATACATAA
>JAXRKP010000012.1:734549-749549 GCA_037039925.1 Doris montereyensis
AACTTTATTCTCAATTTAAATTATTTTACAGATTTTAGAAAGAGATCAATTACTCTACTATGCCTAAATCCCAAAGCTACCCATTCGGAGGAGATAAGGTACAAAGGTATAAGTGTCGTAGTGGTTCCCTTTTATTAGAAGTATAGATATATTTCGCTTTTATTGCAGTGACGACAGGTGCAGCTGGTGCCATCATGTCTCCTTACCTCAATTTTGACCCTGCCTACATTGGACCAGTAAGTATCATTCTAATTGGTGATAGTGATATTTATTAAAAGTGTAATCAAACTTTGGCATATTGACTGGTGAATTGCATTAATTATTGCCACTTTCTGTTATGAGAGGATAAAGTCATCCAATCATTTATTTATAAGTTTGGCTTTGAAGGTTTGGGGGGGGGGTGTGTGTGTGTGTGAGTGAATTATGTCAATGACGCGACAAAGGGTATCGTCCCCTTGATCCGGCAAGGGGGTAAATGGGGTACTCTCGATTAGATCGTGTAGTTCAATATGTTGTTGCATGATTGCTATCATTATTTTGATTTAAAAACAAAGGCCCTTGTTGCTACTTTTACGAGTAATACAATTTTTTAGAATCGTTATTATTATCATTATTATTATCATTTATCATCAACATTGTGTCATTATTATTATTATTATTATTGTTATTGTTATTAGATGCAGATCTTATGCTACATCATGATTTTGATGACTCTCGAAAGGCTTGAACTCTCCTACCTGTCTGTTCCTTTTGTCTTATATTTCTTTACGGTATTCTGATGCTCTAGCCAAGATTTCTTAGATTTTATGCGCTTCAGTTCTGCGCTAAGTTTTTGAATCGAGTACGTCTTTATCAGTGTGTTCCCGGTTCATAAACATATTAAATTCATGGCTAATAAAAACAGAACAAACATGTGACGTTTCGGGTATGACCCTTCATCAAACAACAATGGAGGAATATCTAGATATTTATACAGGCACCACACAATAACGGGTATTTGTATACTTTCCTCACCTTTGTTGTAAATTTGGATTAAGTGGGTTCAACTAGTAGTAGTAGTAAATTATTAACATATTGTTAACATATTTATGACATGTCTTTGAACACCAATTACCATTCTTATTATTTAACTCAAGAGTTTATTCGCTACGAACCTAAAGCAGGCTATTTGAAATCTACATACGAAATGTGAAAGTTGTGGGTGCAGTGGTTCCTAAGTTTAGAGCGGTCAAAGTTTGAGATGTACAGCTTTATATAGACAAGCATGCCCATAGACAATGATGATTATGATTACTCTTTTACCACATTTTTTTTTTTCATCAAACTACGCAATAGGTTATTGGGTGCAGAGTGACATCAAGTACCGATACAGTATTCGATACTTAGGTTAGACAGGCTTTTCATTGCATATGGAATATGAGTAACAATAACAACAAAAAGTTTCGTGGATTGAAGGCAAAACAATCTTTTTCCAATCAATTAAAATACTGATTTGACCCAAGAATTTATTCTCTAAGAACCTAAAGCAGGCTATTTGAAAGTTAACTTTTATAAGCTCCTGAGAGAGGGGAAATCATATAGATCTAGACAAATCTAGATCTAATTCTATGTGCCACCTTGTGAAGATCAGCCATGCCCTTGCCCATGCAAGGGGTTAACAAAGGAGTTGTCGTCACTCTGTAAAGAGGAAAAAACAGCCTTATTTTTATATAGTCTTTGATTATATGAATGAAAGATAGTATTTTGATGTCATGTTTGCATGTACAATATTGGCTTGAGTCTTGAAAGTTAAGCAGGTAACATGAATCATCACATCATCAGATTTGCTTGATTTCATTTATAAAGAATAAAACTATGTCGAACATCTTCGTGACATATTTTTTAATAATGACATTTTATATGCATACTATCACTATTTGGAATGCTCAAACTATCAAGAAAGAAAGAAAGACTATCATTGTTTTATTTTTATTTAGTCACATTGTTTGTCTATTCAATTGTTTTTCATACTAAGTCATTTTAAGTGTTATGTTATAAATATCCGTTGTCCACATCTTCTTCTCCTGCTCCTCCACTTTCTCTTTCTTCTTCTTCTTAACGAAATTTAAGTTTATATGATCTACATATGTAGATCTGGCTATAGCTGATTTGTTATGCTGTCTTAGTAATCTGTTGTAGATATCATCGTTTCTGATTTTCCTTCTCAGGATTCGCCATAATGTCTCCTACTCTGAGATATTATCTAGAGTTTAGATCTATGGAAGGGCTCCCATGGTCGAGCACACACTATACTATCACCATCCCTGAGCCTGAAACCCTTCCCCACCCCAACCTGCTCCCCTGTCCCGCATCCGAGGCAAAGTTAGGTCCCTCTGATAAATCATATCAACGAAAATCACATAGTGTGCCAGACTATGGGAGTTCCCCCGATAGGTTTTTGCCAGTTGGCCAGTTTTGCAGATTAGACTAGGGCTAACATAAAGACTGCTACCAAAACTGCACATCTGTAGGGGCCTTTAACAGGAGTCTGAAATATGTTTTGTTAATGTTATGTTTTTTGTTTTGTTAATTGTAATACACAAAATTGCTTTGCTGAGTGTTTACTCTTTATTTACCGGGGTGAATGGTCGGCTGCCTGCTGGTAGGCCATACTTCTTTCCTTTCGCATTTTTCTTATCTTTCATCTTGCTGTTTTCTTTTAATTCACCCTGAGACAGCTGCATATACATGGCGGACAGTATAAATTTCAATTAATCAATCAATTTTTTACTGGATTGATTGGGACCTGTTTTCTCAGAACGTCAACAAATAAAGTAAATGGATAAAGGAAATCATTATTGTCATTATTCATAATTTTTATTTCTTATCTGTCAGAATGCAGACTCACAGTTCATCTTTCCAGAGGGTGCCTCCAGAACACGAGGGCGTCTAGAATTGTCATTTTCTCAGATTGGAGGTTCAATTTTTATAGGTAAATGACTTAAACAATCTGATCATAACTTCCTTTAAGCACTACACTATGTGCTTTATTCTTCAGGTTGTATATATATTTATATTATCTGTTCGTTTTGAAGCTGTATATTTGATATACAGTCCAACTTGTTCAAGATTACCATCCGCCTTAATGACCACCGGTAGTCGACTTCTTTGCGTTGTTTCTATATTTTGTCTCTCTTCATAGCACCACCTGTCCAATGTGACCGCGACTACCTAATTTGACCAACCAATCGCCATCATAGTAAAAAGGTTCCTTCAAGCCCATTACAGCCTATACTGCCGTTATCAAATGAAGAGCTGTATGTGTAGCCAGACTAGATCTTCTTGTTTAGCCGCAATCGAGAAAAACGTGTTTTTGTCTCTAAAATATATATATACTCACTCAAATACCAAACTAAGTACATCAAGCTATTGCTCTGTGACATAGATGTTTTCAAATAATTGGGCAACCATCTGGCTGTAGTGGATTACATAATATACTGCTTACTGCACTTCATTTCAAAACGTAGGGCCCATAATCCACTGGTCATTATCAAATGAACTGCCGTATCCGTAGGTCTCAGCTCGATTGACACATACAGTGCCCTCTCGCGATTATCATTTGAAGTGCCGTATACGCAATCGCCTCTGATCACCGTGTGGGGGAGACTCGGCTTTCACACTAGGCTGCTATGAATTCATTAGCTTTGATGGATAGTGTGTTATGTAACTATTCACTAATCCTTTTCTTCATTTATAACTTAACTATGGGTATACTACACTTGTAACTATTGGTTCTCGGTATGAAAATCTCTCCTCAGGCTCCTCAATTTTGTTAAAACTCATGTAACTCCTAAAAACTGTGTAACTAGGCTGTCAAAACCGAAGTTGAAATATTTATAGTAGTATTTCATCTAATACACCATTGGAAAGAACTTTTTATTGTAAGCACGTTGATAACAATATCATCTTTATACGATAATTTTTAAGAAAGTTACAGGGATTTGAAAGTTAGCAAAAAAATGTCCTTTTTTTGTAACTTTTAAAAATCTGAAAATAGCAGTTTTTTGGGGCAGCCTGGTAAAGTCAAAAAGTGGTGCCAGAAACGAGAAAATGGCTGACGTTATAAAACTTCTAGTATTGCGTTAGCCTGTTGTTTTTAGAAGTGTCAAGGGTTTAATTTGGAAATGGTAAGCACATTGAGGTGCTCCAAAAAACTAAAATGAGTGTTTTTGAACAAAATGTCAAAAATAAAATAAAATGCGATTAAAAAACCCCCCATACAAATATCATTTGCGGTCTGTTTTAAAATATATTGATATGAACTTAAAGATCATTCTAAGCTCTTGACTATACGTATGACATAAACAAATACTTATTTGAAATAAAAGTCCCGTAAGTTGTCAAGTTATTCATATTTCAGTTTATTAGGGGAAAATAGAAAAAAATTTCCCAAAAATTTAATTTCTGACAAAAACAATGTAAATTCTTTGATCCACGGTATTCATATTGACTCATGTAACAAGTGTAAGGTCAGAAAAGACATAAATTACACTATTTGATTATAATTGGGTTTCTGTATTATAAGGCAATTATTCATGGATTTCCAATCTTTTTGACTCAAGACAGGAAATGTCATTAAACATTCCACTTCTACTTTTATGGTGCTTGGCGGAAAAACTAAAAACTAAAAAAGAAATCAAAGCATTATGGAAATAGTATAATTAAATTAGATAATTGTTTTTAAAAGTTCAAAATCATTAATTAATCGTTAGAAAAAAGTTACTACACATCTTTCATACAGAACTCAAATTTTACACACACACAAAAAAAAACGCAACAACATACAAATTTAAACACGAATATGATATGAATTAGAGTTTTACTATTTACTGTCTCTCTTTCTCTCTCTCTCTCTCTCTCTCTCTCTCTCTCTCTCTCTCTCTCTCTCTCTCTCTCTCTCTCTCTCTCTCTCTCTCTCTCTCTCTCTCTCTCTCTCTCTCTCTCTCTCTCTCTCTCTCTCTCTCTCCCTCTCTTTCTCCCTCCCTCTCTCTTTCTCTCTTTCTAACCTCCCTCTATCTCTCTTTCTCTCGCTCTCTCTCTCTCTCTCTCTCTCTCTTTATATCTATATATATATATCTCTCTATCTATTTCTCTCTCTCTTTCTTTCTCTCTCTCTCTCTCTCTCTCTCTCTCTCTCTCTCTCTCTCTCTCCCTCTCTCTCTCTCTCTCTCTCTCTCTCTCTCTCTCTCTCTCTCTCTCTCTCTCTCTCTCTCTCTCTCTCTCTCTCTCTCTCTCTCTCTCTCTCTCTCTCTCTCTCTCTCTCTCTGAAAATTGTGTAGAAGTGAATTTTTTAAATAGTCCAATTGATTCATAAAACTAAGGATGCTTTACATAAACAAAAAAATCAACATGAATTTAGTCATGAAATATATTTTGCAACGGAATCAAACTAAAAGTGTCAGTTAAGGGCGTTAATAGTTTGTACTATTAATTGTAATGTAACTCCTCAAATCTGATTCGGCTTAATAAGATTGACCCGCCCACTTGACTAACCCAACTCGATAGGCTAAAGACACCAAACTACCCATCAGGCCAATCAGCGTTTTACTTTATGGGACTGTTACTCAGTGTTACGTCTTTCTCTCCCGATTAACCGACGGGTGGATGGTCAGCTCAACATACAGCACTTCATTTGGTAACGGAGATATACATACGGCAGTTTGTTTGGTAATCAAGGCATGGATACGGCAGTTCATTTGATAATCGAGCACAGATACGGCAGTTTGTTTTTTAATGGAGGCATGCCGAAATACAGATACGGCATTCTTTGAAATTTAAATTGCTCTTATTTCTCTTGTTTTTCTTTTTTTTTTCTTTTGCTGACATTTGGTAGATTAATTAGGGCACAACATATCGTAAAATGTTAAAAAGTGAATTTGTCAAAATTGCATTTCATTTGATAACAGCAGTATAGAGCGGAGTGTATCCCAGTTTCTATAGCGTGAAGTGTAACAGGTGATAATAATCACCTCCTGAACAGGACGCTAGTCTGTCGCAGGTTTTTAGTTCCAAGCTAGTGCTTGTACCCATTTTGCACCTGGGTCGAGTGGAAAAATGCGTGTTAATTGTCTTTCCCAAGGAACTCGATGGTGGGCCTGACGGTGCCAGGATTCGAACCCAGGATCTCATGATGCTCAGTCCAGCAGCCTAACCACTGCCACGGACGCCACGATCGCCATCATAACCTGTCCATAATGACCATTAGATACATCCTTTCATTATTGGCTCCAATGCTAGATCGACGCTCATGCTGTTGGGTCATAACCAATCATTACCGTACCATTATCAGTCAAGTGTCTTGAGACAATTGAAGTGTAGGTGGCTGGTCATCAAAACCAGACGAACAGATAGACGTTCTCGACTTAACACGTCATTACCGTGTGTAGCTGTCCAGGACACTTCTATGCAAACACATGCGAGATGAATGGATTGCATTGCCTACTGTGAACAAAGTTCTACCTTTACCATTGGCCGCTAACTAGAGCTGCTTATGAGGCTTTCAAATAAAAAAACAACAAATGATGAAAGAAAAAAACCAAACAGTCCTCATCGTGCCAGGTTGGCTGCTAAGGCAGCATGAAAAACAAAACAGGAAAAAATAGGAAACCGTCCTGACACTTCTATGCAAACACATGAAAAGTGAGTGGATTGCATTGCCTACTGTGAACACAGTTCTACCTTTATCATTGGCGGCGGTAAAAGATATGATTAAATAATGGATAAAAGTAACTTTTTGTGCTCTGTTTTGTTTTTTTGCCTTAAGATCTTTGATTTCATTTTTAATTCTGTTGACCTCTCTGTTTTATCACATGTTCTTCCTACTTGTACAATACTTTCTTGTAGGAGCCGGTCTAGGTGGCTTAAATGGTTTCTATTCTGGCCTCAAAGATGTACAAGCGAGACAGCTCACCGGTGCAAACAGACGAACCCAGTAAGATACAGCCTATTTTATAATCTGAATTGTATTTATTCATTGTCTGGTACCATGTTTATAATTGATCCAAGCTTCCTTACTTTTCTAAAGTAATGAAAATTTACATTATCAGTTATGATTCCATTTGACCTCCTCCTATGAAGAGAAAAAGTCATCTGAAAAGAAGAGTAATATATTTTGCAATTACTTAACTCTTGCTGTCTGGAGTGAGTCGATGTGATTTTCCCAATTTTGCAGGAATTATGAGCCAGGCGTCGATTCATTGTCCTACCGTCACGCATATTTTAAGAGCTGGTTATCGATACCTAGGACCTCATTTCAGTAGAGGAGATAGCCATGTGCTACTTTTTAGACTCTTCTGTTCCAGTCTTCTTCTGCCTTTATAGCTGGCTGGGAAGCATAGGCCATCAACAAATAATCTCCAATCTCTTCTCTCCTTGGCCAGCCTCTTTATAGATTTCCATGTTTGCCTGTCTTCTTCATCTCTTCTCCATGTAGCCCTTGGCCGACCCCCTCGATCTTTTACCCTGTGGGTTCCATGTAAGGATCGGTCTTGTTATTGTGTTGGGATACATTCTTGGCGTGTGGCCTATCCACCTCCATTTTGTTCGTTTAAAAATTTTTCAGCTGATACTTGTCTCTTCTGCATAGATTAATGTTTGAGATAACTTCAGGCCAGAATATTTTGACAATTCTCAGACATCTATTTAGGAATGATTGTAGTATTTGTAGGGTAGTGTTTGTGTTATCCTTGTTTCTGAGTCATATGTTAGCACTGACTTGACATTTGAGTTGAATATCCTTAGTTCCAGTCTACTTTCGATTTTACTTTGCCAAAGCGTTTCCAATGTCAACATTGGAATTTTACAAAAATTCAACGAGAGAGATGGTGAAGAGACCATTAAAGCAACCTCATCTGTTTGATATAACACTGGCTAGTGCCTTTATGGATGAAATAACAGATGTCAGTGAGGTTGATAGTGATATCAGTGAGTTGTATCAGGAGATGATAATCTAAATCAGTCAACAAGTAGTGATGAATCCATCGATCTAGCCATAGTGTTGATCTAGATCTAGATGTAGATCCAAACATCCCCTCTAACTCATCTGGCTTTACGACTATTATAAAATAAATATAGACCAAATCCTACTACTACAAAAACAGATAGATTTAGATCTAGAATCAGAATTGAAAAGGGATGGGTCACTTCAAATGGTGGGTGAGACAAATGCTTGTATTGCGTTTTTCAACCCAACCGGTTGCCTACTCTAGCGTTTAAATCTCCTTAAACCATTAGTTCCTTTGGTGGCTTCTTCGTTTGGTCCATTAGCTATTAATACTTTAATTTCTCCTCCGTTTGGTTTGATATTTACTTCTAATAGCCATGGGTTTATAAATTTCCAACTTTCCAGTAGCTTTTCTTGCCTTTTATGCATTAGGAAGCCTACTCCTGTTCTAGCTCTATCTTTGACATCTACTCCTGAAAAGATTAAAGTATGATTTGATCCTACATTTTCTATTCCTTGTCCTTTTTTCTTTGTTTCTCTAATGGCCAAAATGTCTACTTTGAAATTTTCCATTTCTTCAGCTAATTCTAACTCTATTCCATTTATTGCCCTAATATTCCATGTTCCAAAAATCACAGTCCGTATTCTTGTTCAAACCGGATTTATCATATTATTTTCTTTAAAGACTGGCCTGCAATGCAGCAGGTTGTTTTCTGTCAGGGTTAACTCCTTTAGCCTTTGGTTAGGAAGACCCGCCTGCAAGGCAAAAGGAGACTCATGGTGGGTGGGACCGCCTAATCCCCCTGCCCGGCCATTTATCACTGATTAATTGATACTCAATTTTGATTTGTTTTATTCTTTTGTATGGTCTGTTTAATGGTGTTAATGATAACAGTAACGTGTTATGGGGATGAAGGCATCTTGTGCTTTGACTATTCATTGTGTATAGGGATTTTATGACATAATGTTGTGAAACACACAGTGGCACTGTAAATCAAAAACACACATCACCTGTGGTGTGTAAAGTATATCCCTACAATTTTCCTTCTTACTACAACGATGATGATGAAAATGTACTATTACCTTTCCTGTTTTCTGGAGTAAAGCCAACAGAATTGACAATTAAGGGCACCTGTTGTTATGTGCAGGGAAAGAAAGATAAGGTGGTTCATTATTTTCACACTTCATGAAGGGCTTCCACTTCCAATACATTGATGTTCTTTTAATTTTGGTTTTACAAAGATCCACGCTGCATCTTATTATAGCTAAAACATGCTCAAAAATGACTTCCTGCCTTCAGAGAGAAAAAAATTAAGTAAAAAAGGAAAGAAAAAAAAGAAAATCAAATGGTGAGTCTTATTTATTATTCTTTACTTCATTTGTGATTGTGCTATAACAATTCACAATCTCACCTTTTCCACTTTCATTTGATCTTTTCTTAAGATGGCTTCTGGTTTTTATATGATGCATACCTTTCTTTTTGGATTATTTTATACTGTGTCCAAGACGGCTGAATTGAAGTGACCAAATACACAATGTGTCATGCAGTTTATATCTGTTTACCACTTGTTGTCATATCTGACTAAACTAAAACAAATTTTAATTATATTTATATATCATATAGTAAATGTTTGTGTCCTTCAACAGGTTGTTGAATTTCATCACAAAAGGTGGGGCATCTTCAGCACAGACTCTTGGCGTTCTTGGTAGGTTTTGCTTTTAGAATGTTTGTAACATTGTTACTTATAGTTTGAAGAGGATTCTTCTAGCCAATGACATAATCAATTTTAATGTGTACAGTAGTTGCTGGCTAAACGCACGCAGTTTGAGCGCAGGAAAAAGCGTGCTTTTATGCATACTGTGTGTTTATTAGAACGCTTTTATTATATAGTAAAATTCGGTCAGCAGACGTAGGCGTGTGTTTATGCAGAATGTGCTTTTATGAACTGTGCTTTTATCCAGCGAATACTGTATAAAGCCCTAAATGAGTTTGTATAGTCATTTTGGTGTGCCCTAGTATCGATCTCAACAAAAGCACAATTAACTCATAAAGTTTGTATTAGCTTTTTTAATGTCATGTTATGCAATTACGCTTTTGGTAATAGGATGCAAAGATTGTAATCTGTCTTATGACTGATACGTTTTTGTGGCTGTTTTCTGTTTCCTGTAGCTCTCATGTATAGTGTTATCGGTGTGGTACTGTCCTCAAGTCGTGGAGTTGATGATGAACTCAACACAGTTGTTGCTGGGACCTCAACAGGCCTGCTGTATAAATCCTCTGGTCAGTAACATCTCAAAAAGGGATTTTTTAATAACGGATTTACAAAAGGATAAGTAAGTTAAAAGAATTATTGAAGGAGTACAAAATTGCCTGAAAAATGAAAAACTGTCAAAATCTGGATGACTTGTAACAAACTCAAATTAAATGATGATAAAACTGAATTAATCCACTTTCAAAGAAAATGTTCCAAAAGTAGTATAAATAGAACAATTGAAAAGTTTAGTCTTTGTGGGACTGTCATCAATGTATCTTCCAAGTTCTTGGTTCGCTGACATTCATTGCTGCGGCACGAGGTTGCCCACAAAGTTTTACAAGTTGACAGGGAAGTGTGACTCCTGACCAGGCCATCACCAATCTATTGAATTCAGGTGCATGGTGATCATCTGGTCTCACCCAAGCCAAGCCAAACTAGGATGCTTCCTTAGTAGGAGACAACAAGACCAATTACATAATTTTACAAACACACATTCTTATTATCAGCTAAATCACACACTATCAGACTAGCGTTCTGTCCAGGAGGTGGCTTCACGCTATTGAAACCGGATACGCTCCGGCTCTATGAGCTGTACCGGCCTTGAACTTTGCCCTTTGCCCTGAAACCCCTTCCCCTCTTCTCCTATCTTCTGTTTCTTATTCTTCTCCTGCTGCTTCTGCTCTTTGTAATGATTGTTATTATTCTTAAGATAGATACTAAGTCATTTGCTAAGAATAAAGGTAGATTTTGATGTGTGATTTGTTGTGTAATCTAATGGTAAATATCGGAGTCGTTTTTCCTTCCTTTGATTCACCATGTCTCTTTTAGATCTATAGTCTAGATCAGAGTGTACAATAATCAGTGAGCACATTACAATTAGATTACATTCAGTTAAGAACTATAATCTACATTATATCTAGATCTACATCTCGATCTAGATTACGGCTCTAGATTTGATTTGATTTAGATAACACAAAATCTAATGTAGATTCTAGATCTAAATTGAATGTGACCATGCTCACTGCTGCTTTGTTACTCTTCGCAACAATTAAAATAAAAGTATCACAACATATTGAATGGGAAAATAGCTAATTTGGTTTGTTAATAATACAATGATTAAATTGAATTATAGGGATCTGAAAATGAAAATTTGACGGCAGACATATTCGATTGTGACACATTTGAGAGAATTTGATATTTTTCCCCTTGTTTCAGTCACTTTCATTAATTACTTAAATTTTTATACTTTCATTTTGTCCATCTCTTATAACTCTAGCTGGATTGCGGAGATGTCTCAGGGGAGGAGCTATTGGCTTTGGCCTATCAACAGCTTATGTATTGTATTCAAGCAGAGAGAAATTGAAAAGGATTGCTCAACAGATAATTGAGAACATTTTGTTTGTTTTTGTTATTTTTTTTCTCGAAATTTTTTTTTATATTGAAGGAATGTGAATTGATTTCTATCCATAGTTTTATGTGTAAATAAATTTGATGTTTTAACAGACATTATGATTGCTTTTTCATTTCACTACATTTAATGTATGAATGAAAAAATCCAATTGAAATTTTATTGATTTGAGAGCAACTGATGTATTAGTATCGGATTTCGACACAAAGCTTTCAATACTTTCTTTAATTTTAGCGCCTATACAATACCATGAACTGCTTATCTACGGCTCAGCTCAGCCTCCTTTCTTCAATTTAACTTTTACTTTACTCTGGGAGATTAAGAATGCCGATCGCGCATGTTGTTGTATGGTTCGTGTCAAAGGGAGAGAGACAGAGGGCAATGTGCATATTTGAAGTCCGATCGCGCACGTGTGTGTGTAAGAAGGCTAGACAGAATGTTTGTGTGTGTTTAATGCGACCAATCACGCATGTGCGTATTAGTATTAGAGAGAGAGAGTATATATAGAGAGTCGGGAGTTAACGGATGACCCAAAGGCAAATGCAAGTGTTTAGTAGTAAGAATAGAGGAGGTTGGATGATCGAAGGGATATCATGCACGTACGGCCTGATAGCAGAATAGAGGTGGGAAAGGGAGAGCGTGAAGAAAGTCGATGTGAAAACATGATCGCAAAATAAGAGGCGACCGAGTCTGACATACGATATCGGGAGAGAAAGAGAAATAACGGATGTCTTCCACCTACAGTGTAGACATGGGTGGGAAAGGGTAGAACCGGGAAGAAGGCAATCATGTACTATAGTATACAGTAATACTAGATTCAGGTCTAAATCTAGATTCGGTTTTATTGAAGAAGAAAGAAAAGAGAGGATAGGGCGGTTGCCATAATGGAGACTTTTACTAGGGAGGAGGTGGGTAGATGTTTTACGTTGCAGTCAATTAAAAACTCTAGATCTAGTTTTAAGTTCTTGATCCTGAGAAAGAAAGAGACCGTGGGGGGGGGGGGGTGGTTAAAATGTTTAAAGTAGAACAGAGGAAGATTTATAATTGGCAGTTCAATCAAGTTATAGAAAAGCCTTCCAAACCTCATTTTCTCCTCAGTAGACTGAGTAAGTATTTGTGCGTGTGTTTAGGCTATGGATATTGTCACTCTTGTGTTTGATTTATTTTTCGAAATGAGATAAAAAAAAAATTAAAAATTCATTTTTGCACTGTTTGCATGTTTTGTGAAATCATAGGGGTAGATCTATCACTACTAGATCTATCAGCTATCAGATTTTTTTTTCCAGAAATGTGTGGAAAAATGCTTAAATTAAGTGAAATATTATTAATCCAAAGTGAAACATTAAAGAAATGTGTGATCACTTTTCATTTCATTGAGATGCACTAGAAAGTCATTCACTTTGATTTGAATTAACAATTTATAATATTAATAATAATGCATTGAAATTGGAAATATTTACGCTGTTCTCCGTTTCTAGTGTCGGGGAGTATTTCATTTCCTAGATAGGATTTTTTGTGTTGAGGTAGGAAATTTTCAGTTGGCTTTGTGCTGGACACCCTGATTTTATAAGTGTACTAAAAGCAACAAATGTAATGTAGTATAACTATTATATAATAAGTTTATTAGCGTGTGTGTGAACATAGTTGTATGTATAATGGAACTCAATGGTAGCTAAAGAAAAGAGTTTTGCGACTTTTAACTTCCCTACATTATTAGTGTCATGACTTCTGTGTCCCTCTGTTTGATGGTTCGGTCCCACAATGTCACCCCTCCTATTGCTAACCAATCTTGCTGTTCCCTGACTCTTTCCTTTTCTTCAGTTGTCCGTTAACTTTTGCCAAGCTGCTACTGCTAGTAGTTACCTAAGTTACCCCTCAATGAATCATGCACGGCATTGACATAGGGGGAATTTCATTGTAAATACTCATGGGGCAATCTCATTTCTTCTAGACTAGATCCAACTGGAATTATTTTACTCTGTTTCTGCCGGCATTTTGAGTTTGAGTAATTTTTACGTTTTACTTCTTCTTGTTATTAAGAGATGTTTTAACTTTTATTTTAAGAGAGTATATTATGTTGATGGGCCTACACAAACCATCTTGCACCAAGTACTGCTTTGATTATACACTTTAGATATATCCGGTTTCTTTGAGATCTTTGACCAGGTCAAAGAAATGTATTTTGCAAATTTATATTTGAGCACTTGATCGATTCGTCTCTTTCAATGCAATGACATTTGACAGGACATTGTCAACTCCATTATACATGTATTTATTTTGTTTATGTTAACCCAAAACCAAATCAGGAAATCAGGTTCCTTCCCTCTCTTCCGGGATGGTTTTCCCTGTGTGAAAGTGAAAGTGAAAGGTCTGCTGTTTGAAAGTGAAAGATCTGCTGCAGCGTTCCAGTCATTAATCCGTTTAGTATACACTGTTGGCTGAAGGTGACCTCCACAAGTTTTCCTATCCATGTCTTGATCTTCCTGCTGCAGCTAGGAAAGGTTGTTTTGTAGCTGTAGTTTGTGGTTCTTGCAGAACTTATGAAAATAATTGAGTGCATTTATGTGTCTGGCTGTGTCTTTGTGTGTAGTTAGTAAACCTACGTTGAGCCAGTTTTGCATCATTGAAGGATGTCTTCAACAGTGTTTCTATTGTAAATCTTTACACACTGAGGCCATGTACTGATCAGATTATGAAGCTGAATCTCAGCGGCGTCACTTGTCATAGATTATTCCACGTCAGGCTCCTTTGTAAATGTAACGTGTTTCCCTGCTTGTTCAAATGGCATAATTGGGATTGTTGGTAGACTGCCTTCTGCATTCGCCCAATACTTGGTGTGTTGTCTTCCCCACCTGATTTATTGTCTCTCTTTTCTCTGCCTTTCGCTTATAGACCACCATTATTGTATTTCCATTTCCAACTTTGAACTGTGACTCACCTTAATTCATCACAGAACCCGCGAAAGTTTCAAACATTGTCAACAGCCCAGCCTTCTTTACCTCATGAGTTATTTCTTTTACCTCAGATTTTTTTTGATAGCTGGAGTTTTGCCAGCCAGCAGTAGACTAGAATGTTGCATTTGAAAAGCCTGTTGGCAATGTTGTACATGCAGTAGATTTTCCTAAATAATAAGCCTTTTATAAATGCACGCCATGTACGCATCACGACACGTTTTTTTTAGGTGAGACATGGAAACGTCCAATTGAAACAATCATTTGATATAGGTAAAATCTCGAGAATTGTTTTCAATCTCTTGGGCATGAGTCCACATCCTTTTTGTTTGAGAGGCCGATACCTTGCCTCTTGATGACTTGAGTTTCCCCTAGGATGTTTACGATGGAATGAAAACGATGAAT
>JAXRKP010000012.1:754549-757049 GCA_037039925.1 Doris montereyensis
TATGATTGTGTGACTGTTAAAGTTAAATCTATTGTATTCAAGCCTTTACAGAGATGGGCAAATGTTGCCAATTGCTTCTGAATAATCCAGATCCAGATCTAGACTTGACTACTCAAAATTTAAAAGTACGGGTAGTCAAAACGATAAGTTATGCCTTGAAAGGATGTCAAAGAAATCAATTGATTTAAATTTCATACATCTGTAACACTAACAGTGGGCTCTTCTTTAATCATCAAATGACGATATATTTTGTAATGTATTTCATACCTCAATACACAAGAAGCCTAGCTGGTGATACAAACAGTCAGAGAAAACAATCGTTACATAATGACGTTCAAGACTTAGTAATGGTTAAAGAAGTGAAATCACTCAAGCAAGCCGGGACCATCGGAGCAAAAGAAAGAGAACCCATGGACATACCGTAACTACTAAGTACACAACGGTAAACAAACAGGTGGGGGGGAGGGGGAAAACACTTCCAAAAGGGACAATATATTCATTTATCTATAATTTGTTTACCACACAGAAAGCGAAAAAAACACAACGGCAAACAACTACAGCACAAGTCGTGTCATTCTCAAACCTGTGGTTATAGTTATAGTTATAGTCAGGAACAAAGCACTGACCTATGTTGTTTCAACTACTCAATTTCATAAAAGTATCTAGATCTAGATATTTAGATCTTGCACATGTTCCTTTGAAATCAACAAAAACGCCATTTGCTTTCTTTGTTTAGAGTAGAGCCAGTTGGCGCGTCATTAAAAGCCGTGACGTCACACTTCCAGGCACTATTCATTTCACATTTTATTCTGCAGGTTTCTCGTCTGATGTCTGACACTTAACGAGTTTTTCCTGTCTTTCTAAGTGGAGTTTATGTCCCTCTGTTTAATATTTCCATATTACTCAGCTAAGCCATGTTTTGTTGTGTTCCTTGACAAAGTCACCGTCTCCCAGAGCCCATCTCCTATCTTAGTTGCGACATCCGCTTATTATGTTGTGAACTCTAGCGTGAACAATCAGATCTCATCGTAACCATTTTCGCTGCGACACAATAATCAATAAAACCTCATACAACAAAAATGAAATAGAAAATGTAATGACATAAAGGCACGGCTCAAACTCAAACAAACACGTGATAACAATGATATTATATTCGTTTTCTTTTCATCACCATTCCCACGGTGTTTGAAGTTTCTGACTTTCTTTTCTTTTTCTTTTCCATGTGTGTCATTTGAATCACTGTTGACAAAAACAGATACATTGCATTTACTTGATTATCACAACGTACTATTCTCGCAATGTCAATGTTCTTTGGTTTGTTTTGACTTTTACTTGCGGCACAGCTAACAGTAACACACACATACAATTCTATTTTTGTTTTTATTAGAGATGGATTAGTGAATATTCACTACCCGAACTCTCTCGTTTGTTTATCTTTTCCATGTGTGATTTGACCCAAAACTTACACGCATATGTACACACTTAGTTGAGGATTGATCAATTTCCCTTCCTCTCACATAAATGTCAAGATTGTCTTATTTGTATTTAATTTAGACATGTTTATGTACTGATGCCTCAACGAATATCTTGTTTCTTTGGCCTGAAGAATACACATCTTGTAAGCATTGAGACAATGCAGGGCATTTGTTTCATTGAATCACTAAACTCTTTGTCACTGCATGATGCAAATTCATAGGCCACGATGCGATTAACGTGGGTAAGCATTTGCATAAGTTCCATTTTGCTGCCATAGTTTTCCAATACGATGCAAAGCGCTTGTATAAACCAACTTCCTTCCTGGTTGTTGCGCCATGAATAATACCCTGGAATAAAATGATAAATGAAGGTAGTCAATGCATTTCATTCTAGTCGGTAGCCCATCTATCTATCTATCAATCTATCTATCATCTATCTATCTATCTATCTATCTATCTATCTATCTATCTATCTATCTATCTATCTATCTATCTATCTATCTATCTATCTATCTATCTATCTATATATCTATCTATTTATCTATCTGTCTGTCTGTCTGTCTGTCTGTCTTTATCTATCTATCTATCTATCTATCTATCTATATAATTTATCTATCCACCTACCTATCCATCTATCTATCGATCTATCTATCTATCTATCTATCTATCTATCTATCTATCTATCTATCTATCTATCTATCTATCTATCTATCTATCTATCTATCTATCTATCTATAATAATATTATATATCTACCTATATATAACTATTTGCGTGTATGCGTGTGCATTATACGATCAATAAGCAAGTCGCACCATATTATTATGTCAACCCATCTCAACGAAGCCGAACATCTGAGGCGTTACCTAGTCTGAGAACTGAAAATGTTGTTTGCAATTTTCCGTAAGGAAAAACAATCACAAGGGTTAATAATTCTTTATTCAAACCCACCATTACGTCTGCAATTTCTAGAAACGTCATTACATGTAATTTTTATGCACTTCTAACGCTCATTGACTTAACCAA
>JAXRKP010000012.1:759549-767049 GCA_037039925.1 Doris montereyensis
GTCTGTCTGTCTGTCTGTCTGTCTTCTCTGTCTCTCTGTCTGTCTCTCTCTCTCTCCTCTCTCTCTCTCTCTCTCTCTCTCTCTCTCTCTCTCTCTCTCTCTCTCTCTCTCTCTCTCTCTCTCTCTCTCTCTCTCTCTCTCTCTCCCTGTCTATTTGTCTGTCTGTCTCTGATCATTAGCGGCTTTACCTCATTCCTCATTCCCTTATTTCCTTCTTTTTTTTTTTTTCTTTTCACTTTCTTATATTTTATATTTTTTTTTATTATTTTATTATTACACATATAAACATTTGGTTTCTATTGTTATGAGGCTTACTCATGGAATCTACGTGATGGGTCATCACATGACTGGCCACCTTTTGGCGCCATCTAGTGTCACTCACGACCACTAAATCATTCTTGTATCGTTATTGTGTGACTGAGGAAGGGCGTTTTGTCCGAAACTTTTCTGTCTTTGTAACTGTCTCTGTTCTACCTATTAGGCCTTCATATTCAATTTTGTATTTCCTCTCTACCAACAACAACGCAACAACTACTACTACCATTACCAGTACCACCACTACTACTACTACTACTACTACTACTACTACTACTACTACTACTACTACTCCAAGACCACTACTACTACTACTACTACTACTACTACTACTACTACTACTTTTAAAACTTGTTTTAGTACTACTACTGCTACTATTATTACTGCTGCTACTACTACTACTACTACTACTACTACTACTACTACTACTACTACTACTACTACTACTACTACTACTACTACTACTATTACTACTACTACTACTACTACTACTATTACAAACCAACTACTACTACTACTACTACTACTACTACTACAACAACTACACCAACAACTACTACTACTATTATTTATTACCACTACCACTACTACTACTACTACTACTACTACTACTACTACTACTACTACTACTACTACTACTACTACTATTACTATAACTACCACCTACCTACCTACCTACTACCCACCTACCCACCCACTTCCTACTTACTAAAAAAATATGGACCACATATTTCGTGTTATCAGGTAATGTGACCACTTTTGTGTTATTATTAAAAATGTCTATGGTGTGTTATAATTTGAAAACAAGAAATATAAAATTAAAATTACTTGACCACAGTTTAAAAAATACCATAGGCTCAACTACCTAGTAATAAAGAAATAAAAGAGCTTGGGCTTGCCGACAAGTGATGGGCAACGTTTGGCCGTGAAAGGCAGAAGCAATACGTCAAGAGTTACCCTTCCATCTCTAGCAAAGACGGCGCCTTCCTCCCCGTGGGACAGGATAGCACAACCGAAACAATCGTGGTCTGGTGGTCGCGAGGAAGCAGCTGCGATGGGAAAAGTCTGTAAGAGTAAGAGGGACTTGGATAATGGAAAGAATGGAAATCCCCAGCTCAATTACCCTACTCCTCTCCCCCCCCCAACCCACACCACTTTCTAAGTTTACTGAAAGAGAAACATCCGAAGTTACTTTCATAAGAGCAGTTTCTATACAATGGTTTGCTCTGACTGGAATTTGTAATATATAATTAAAAGAATGAATTTGTTGATATATTACTCTTGTAATTACTCTTAAAGAGGACCTTTTTGTCTCAAGAAACCTCAAAGATAGCATTGTGAGGTTCTCAAACTTTTCCATTGCATTGAGGATATCTTGAATCTTCGGTTATGTCAATAATTTCATCACGTCCATAAGAAATACAATTCTCCTTTGTAATGGATCAAGGGGTGGGAAGGAGCAAATCTCCAATGAGCGACAGCCGTATGCGTTCCATGCATAAAAATCAATTGACTTGTTTCATCCTTTCAATTAGGTAGTTGTGAAGTCATTTTGAGTTCAAAGAAGAAGACAAAGTTCATTGACCACTTTTTGTGTCCGTAAGTCTATCATGATGAAAAGCACCTCGCCCATTCCATCAGACCACAATGCCACATTCAACATGCTTTGGGACAATAGCATTTTGATCTTATAGGGATATATAATATTTGCGTTATAATAGAAACTTCCTCCTCAACAAATTTGTTGGAGTTCAAGTAGGTTTTAACTGGATTCAGAACATGATGAAAAGAGTCTCTACCAATGTGCAGTCGCTCCATATGGGAAGACGGCATATGTTGATTTGATTTCTGAATCTTGGTGTTTAACAAAATATATAACGGACGATTGAAAAAAGTTCAAAATTTTGCTGCTTTACTGTGGCGTGAATTTTTTATTTAACGTTGAAAATTCCGAAAAGTAAATAAAGAAAGATGTCTTCAACATAATGACTTAATACCCTTCCGTTGAAGAGCAATACTTTTCTTAATTTGCTCGATTGGATGTTTGGTCTTTCTTATGCTCTGCATTGGAACTAGCTTTTGATATTCTTTGTCGTCCGTCAAAACTCTTCTGTTCCACTTGGGATAAGGCGAAAAAGTTTTGTTTGATGTATTCCCGGAGTAATAAAAGTCACGCAAATACTGAAAAAGGATTTTCAAGTCTCCAACTCTGTAAAAAAATGAACTAAGTCATAACTATGTTCAACAAAAACGATGAAGATTAAAAAAACCCATCAATGTTGCATTCATATTTCGTAAAACATTTACGAGATTTTTAAAGAATTCGAAATGACGTCCTTTTTGCTGTTTTTCGCAGGTCGAAACCGGTACTTGCTGTATAACTACGCACATGTCAGTGTCTGGCGATTTTGCTGATCGTCGAATAGGGAGGGCTGGACTAACTCGCAAGTAAGTGAATGTTCACGTTGATGGGTTTTTAATCATGTGCCAAAAGTTATGAATCCCGTGTTACCATCATTCGATATCAGTTCATTTTTGCTAATCCATTCTCTAATGTCTTTGATGGGCTTATATTCCATCAGCATATATATATGAATCTGGAGTCCATTATCAGTTATCAAATTGCATAGCAGTGCAATGTGCATGCTGAAAATTAACGGTCTGAGGATTGAACCTGGGGTACACCATATTTCAAGATAATTTCTGTTAATGTTTTGTAGTTGATGGGAACAATTTGGGTTCTGTTGAACAAGTAACGGTTTAGACAGTTAAGAGCAATACCCATTATTTTGAAACGTTTCTCAAGACGAGATATGAGTAATGCTTGGTCGATTGTATCGACTGCAGCGCTTAGGTCGAGTAGTACCAGCATAACGCATTTCCTATTGTCAACGTCTGTGGTAATGTTATTGAGGACACGAATCAGTGCTGTTTCCGTTAAGTGATCCTTTTTAAATGTCGACTGAAATTTGACGCTCTCACCACTCAGATGGATTTGTATGTTGATCATAATACAATTTTTTTCTTTGACCTTGAGAGAAAGTTTAAATTCGACACAGGGCGATAGTTCTTAAACTCCTCTTCTCTTTGTCAAACGATGTTTTTCTTCTTCAAAGAAACGACAAAGTTTGTTTAGAAAGTCCGAAGGTCGTTGTTTTCAAGGCTTTCATTAACTATAGATGGAATGGTAGGAGCAAGCTCATGTGCACATGACTTCAAAAGCCAATGGAAAGGGGTATGAGGAGCATGTCTTATTTGGCAATGGCATATTCTTCAAGAGACCAGTGATCCCAGTAGAGTTTGTGTCATCGACTTTAGACCGGTTCAATGACGCTTTTGCTTGTGTTCATTCAAGATATGTTCCGGTTTTAGATGATTCCATATCGATTTTATGCCTAATGTTTTGACATTTTCCTGTGAAAACGTTGATTGCATTCATCACACAGTTTGTAGACAAACTGTATTTTGATGGTGTATAGTTTCTTGGTCCATTTGTTACTTTGGAGAATTCTTTGGGATTGTCTTTTTCTTCTTCTTTCTTTCTTTCTTTCTTTCTTTATCAGTTCCCATTCTACTTTCCAGTGTATGGGTTTAGATACCCAAAATGATCTTTTTTCCAGGCTATCCTGTCTTGACATTTTATGTTACTTTTATATCTTCTTCCCGCTTTCTCCAAAGTTTACCCTTTGGTTTTTACCTTAGGTCTTAGTATTGTATACTGATCTAGCTATTTTCATTTCATTCAGTCTGTTGTCATACGCAAACCATCTGAATTAATTTATTTCTATTTTAGTTTCAATGCCACCTGTTTTGGTTCGATTTCTTATTGTTGCTTGTCTGATTTTGTCTCTTTTAGTTTTCCTTACTACACATCTGAGATATTTCACTTCATTTGCCTGTAGTCTTCTGCATTCACTACTTCTAAGATTCAGATTTTACTGCCATAGAGGAGAGCATGACAATAAACTTGTGTTCTGCCATTCTAGTTTTTGTTGATACTCTTGTTTACCTATAAATGCCTTTTCTAGATGGTTATAATTTTACATATTGTCATAGCCTTTTGAGTTATCTGGCTGATTTCCTCTCTTAGTTTTCCCTCTGGGTTAATAATTACTCCCAGGTAATTGAAGTTTTGAACCTGTTTTAATTTCTCTGTGCCCAGTTTAAGATTTTGTGTTTTAGCTTCCATTGCTACTTGCATTGTTTTTGTTTTCTTTGTATTTAATTTCATTCCTCTTTTATTTAGTTCGTTATTCAGCATGTTGATATTACATTGAAGGCCACTTTCCAATTTTACAAATAGAGCTAAATGATCAGAAAATGAAAGAATTGATATATTTTCTGGTTTGAGTTTCCACATACCTACATTTATTTTCTTCATGTTTGATGATGCCTTTGTGACTGAATCCATAAATATGATAAACAAAAGATGACTTAGAATACATTCCTGTCTAACTGCAATATGTACATCATAATCTTTAGATGTGTTTCCAGCTATTCTCACTGCACATGTTGATTTATTGTAAAAACGTTTAATAGCTTCTATAGTTCATCCCTCCTCAGTGTCAAATAGGTTTTCTTAATCAATAAAACAGAGGTGTAAGTCAATATTTCTTTCAATGATTTTTTTCTATTATTTGTCTAATTGTAAATATGTGATCCAGTACATTTCTCCCTGGTCTGAGTCCGCTCTGCTGTTCTTAAATCTGATCTTGTACTCGTTTTCTCAGTCTCATTTCTAGTATCATGGCATACACTTTTCCTGCTATGCCCATCAGTGATATCTTCTATAGTTCGAGCATTCCATAGTTGATCCTTTCTTATATATTGGTACTACCGTTCCCTTTTACCAGTCTTCTGGCATCTGTTTTGACTTCCATGCTTGTTGACACATTGTATGCAGTAGTTTGTCTGCCTCTTTTCCTTGCTTTTTAATCATTTCTGGATACACTTGATCTGCTCCTGGGGCCTTTCCTAGTTTGATTTTTTGTATAACTGTTCAGATTTCTTCCATTGAAATATCTACATCTTTAGTTATCTCATCTGGAATATTTGTCATTATTTCTGATTGATCTGTATTCGTTGTTTCATATGTTCTGTAGGAATTATACGATTGCTGAACGTACTTTCTCCATGCTTCCACGATTTCAATGTCTTCCTTCTTATTTATTCTTTTGGTGTTATTAATTTGTCTAATTGGATATGCTTTGGTCTTTCCCATGTTCTGCATTGCTCCTCAGAACAGGTTTTGATTTCCTTCATAGTCTTCTTGAAATCTTTGTCCAAACTCTTCCCATTGTTCCTGTTTACTCTTTTACTCACATAACTATCCTATCTTCTGGCCTTTTCATTTGTAAGTGTTTCTTTCAAGCTTCCTTCTTTTCTTTGATCTTTGTTTTGACATTCTCATCCCACCATGCTGCTTGTTTCCTATCTCCTTGAATACAACGAAAATGTATACAGACACGATGTTTTAAAGTTTGTCCAGTGGTGTGATACAAATCATCTCCATTTAAAGATTAATAAGACAAAGGAAATGATAATTGATTTCAGAAGGAAAGATTGTAATCTCGCCCTTAGACATACAAAATCAAACTGTCGAACAAGTTTCTAATTACAAATATCTCGAAGTTACCATTGACGATGAGCTCAACTGGAAAGATCATGTACATTACATAAAAGCTAAAGCGTTCAAGCGCTTATATTTTGTTAGGAAACTGAGGCAGTTCATGAATGTAGTTAGGGATTAATAACCTTTTTTTAAAAATAGATTAGTTGTAGAAAGTATTTCATATTTTTGTATCCCTTGTTGGCGAGGAAACAGTCAGAAAGGGTACAAAATGAAATTGGATAGATTTATCAAAACGGCAGCTAGATTCACAACTATGGTAATCTAATCTATGACACCTCTATTAGAAATACTTTAAAGAAAATATTAGTGATATAAAAAGACAATAAACACCCTTTAATTACCAAATTAGATAAAAAAACAACACATGACGGATTTATCTCTATTAAGACAAAAAAAATAAAACACACTTAAATTCATTTTTACCGACAGGCATAAGACTTTCAAATAATACAAATGATGAAGTTATAGTGAATACAATTTTAAAGGTAATTTGAAGACAAAACATTCCAGGAATACATTCTTTAAATACCATAATTACTGTTCATATTGGAATATGTGATACAATAAGGAATTACTTTTAAATGCAATTTTGTATATATATCTTTTGATATTTATTTATTAAAAAAAGATTACGATAGATCTATATTATTATAGATGTAGTGTACATGACAATGTTAATTTTTATGTCCATTTACACAATATATCTACTGAGACTTTTATTCATTTTTATACGTCTGAAAACAAATTTCCACCTGGGATGAATAAAGTATTTGTTATGAATTGAATTGACTGAATTTAATTTACTTTCAACCATAGACCTCTTTGGTACAATTGATGCGTGTTTCCTTATATGGTTGCCACCTTTCTTCTATTGTGCTATCATTCTATCGTGCTATCATTCAGATCAATCTGCCTTTCACGTATACATCTTTTTATCCTAGATTGGTATATCTGTTTCACTGTTGGTTTATTCAGGAATTCTATTTTGAGTTTAGTAGCTTTCTTCTCTTTCCTTTTCTGTTTGTTTTCCTCAGTCAGTGATCTCATTTTTACAATCACTAGGTGATGATCACTAAATCTTTCAGCTCCTCTGTTAGCTCTTGCATCCATTGTACTGTAAAAAATGGAACGGCTAACTGTTACGTAGTCTATGATTGACTTTTCACTTCTGTTTTTCATTACCTCTTGTACATTTGTGAATATCTTTATGAGGAAAAATGGAGTTGACTATTTTTATATTATTCTTTAGGCAAAAGTCTATTAGTCTATCTCCATTTGGAGAAGTTATCGTCTTTCCTTTACCTATGACTCCAACTGATGTTTCTGCATTGTTATCTTCTCTAGCATTTAAAGCTCCTAAAATCATTTGTTCCTATTTGGGTTTGAGGTTCTCTGCAGCTATTCGTAGGCTCAGTGGCATGGTGTGAAAAATTAATGGAATAAAGGATCATATTAGAATTAAATGGAGACGGACGTAGTTATGCATGGAAATTGAAGTCTCCCACCAATATCAAACGGCCTGTCTCAAAGTAAATATGACTTTAAAATTCTTC